>OY720466.1:11894539-11925552 GCA_963082715.1 Harpalus rubripes | reverse complement strand
AGATAACTTATAATAGTACATTAAAGAACGACGCAGAGTCGAGTGGCCCATCCCTTCGAATAAAATAATCGACAATTATGAAATGAGTTGTTTATACTGTATTTTTTCTATTTTACGCCTTTTATCCCAATTTTAAATAAAAAAATACATAATGAGCACGCACCCAAAGAAAAACTCACATATACTACTATTCCATATAATAAAACTATAAACGTAGGTCTCACATAAATATTAAAAGGAACAGAAACAGAGATAAAAATTGCATATAATAATCAAGATACCACAAAAACGCTATTTATCAACCTAAAAGACAAAACACCGATCGAAATGGTTTCCGATGTGGTTTACCAAACCAATAGACCAGAAAAGTTAGGTTAGAATTTGCCTTTGGCGCGAGTTCATAGTTTGAATTCCCTAGTATAGGTTTCATATAGGAGTTTAATTTTACAGACAAAAAAAAAGATATTTTGTAAAAGAAATTAAGCAGCTCTTGCTAAGAATTCGATTGTTTGTTTATTCAGTAATAGATTGTAACAGTTGAAACCTGTAGAAAAGGTGAAGTAAGAAAATTATTAGAAATTAAAATGCTTGGTCCAAGCAAGGATACCGTATATCGTTGACCCATCAGTAAATAGGACAGAAAAATAGAAGCTGAAGCATACACGATCAAACTAAGACATACGTTCAATGAATTTTGTAGTGTTATATTATTATTTAAATAAATATAAACTGTACACAGTTCATGTGAATATTATTGTACGAATCTGGTGATAAAGGATTGATCTAGATGCTACATATAATGCATTGCATAAGAGATTTACTTTTATGAGATTTTTCGGCCTTTAAAGTTGAGCAAAAATTTCCTTAGTAAGAAATACACGGGGAATGAAATTATGTTCTCAGCGTTATGAACCGAGTTTGAATTTCGCGCGTAAGTTTGACCGTTACACTTTTCTGGTCTATTGTGAAAGATGTCCTAAGATTTACATTGGTGAAACATGCCAACCGGTCAAAAAACGATTATATAAATACAATTGTGATTTTAAAAATATTCACCACAATAATCTTGTAAAACATCATTACGAAACAGGATACAATTTCGATTTCAAAAACCCCAAAATTTAGAATCAAGAAAAAACTAAAATTAAAGATTAATTTTGGAAAGCCTACATAATCAATATAAATGAATAAAATTGTGTTACCTTCATACAGATTATGACAATCTTTTAAAATTCGCGTGACCAATAATTCTCAGTGCGATGTAGAAAATTTTCCCCCAGAATGTTTCAACCTTTGTAAGAATTTAAGTTCAAATATTCTAAACATTTAGGCCCAGTTGCATAAAGCATTGTTAACTTTAATCACGTTGTCAACTTTGCCAAGGATTCTTTTCCAATGTATTTTTGATACGTAGACATGGTTACAATGTGTAGTTAAACACATGATCAGCTAACAACGTTATATGCAACTGGCCCTCAGTCTTTCACAAACTCTCGGCCATATTATATCAAAGATTTTAAGATTTCAAGTAATTCTGCGTCAAATAACGATAACAAATGTAAAAAAACAACATAAAATATTTCAAGTACTAATCCCTCAAGTACACAGGTAAAACAAAATTAATAGTCAAATTTGTAGTTGAACATCCGATTAAACTGTCGGCCGATCAAAAATCGGTAGTCTGCGGGGGCTCTAAAAGGATGAAGAAATATGTGATTCGTGATTATGATAAATAACTAAAGGTGTATAAATATTTATACAACACAGTACTACACAATTAAGATAATATAATTTTAATAATAGTTTTACTATTTTGGAAAATTAGTCTATAATGTATTACATGACGTAATTGTTTGTGATCTGTTGATAAACACGTTTCGATCACTACCAATACAACTTGATTCATATTCATACGAACATCATATTATAACGTGAAGCTCAAGTGAGAAAAAACTTAAATATATAAATTGTACTAATCTATTACAGTATTCGAACTCTTTTGTTTTGGGTTCTGTAATAGATCTTTTCAATTTAAAAACTATCTCTGCAAAAAGTAAGTAAAATGGCGCCTGCAATTGTTAACTTGGCTGTCAAACGAAACGTTAAAAATATTGCAATTACTAAAATACCTGTATTATCGGTATAAATTTGCATCGTTAGACCTTTTAGATTGAATAAAGTTTTTTTTAACTTATTTCAAGAAGTTTCTTAAAGTTGTCAGAACACCTTGACCGAAGGCATTATTGTCGTTTAACTCCCGTGGTACCTTCAACGTTTAATGTCCGACAGTAATATTTTAATACGGATTCTGCTTGTTTTTTAGACTTTATCCCAATATCAGTAGTATTAATTTCTTGACAACATTACCATAGCAATAACGCATAATGCCATCAATTATATGCTTCCAAAATAAACTTGCCATGTTCGTCTGTAAACACCATTCTAACGTAACGATTTGAATATAACAGTTTAATTTAAAAGATAAAAACAATCGCATCATGAAATGGATGTCCTTTTCATGAACTGTACAATTACATCTTCTGGATTCAAACATATATATTATTGCATTGCTTAATTTCATTTGCAAGTAAAATATGTAATATTCATAACTGCCTTTCGGTATTTGCGCATTAAAAAAATTTAATTCATAATTTAAATATTGATATTACAAGAAAACAATTTGAAACTTGTTTAGAACAGCGATGCCTGTGCCATCTATTAAACTGATTTTGGCCGGGCCTTTCGTACTATGAATGTACATCTGGTCTACACTATCAACTGTGTGGAAGGGGTACATGTCGGCGCTACGGACATTCCATTGTCGACGCTATGAGCATGTCAGTGTCGGCACTATGACATTTCGATGGTACGGACATTCCAATGTCTGCACTATGGACATTCCAATGTCGACGCTATGAACATGCCAGTGTCGGCGCTATGGACATTCCAATGTCGATACTACGCACATTGTGGAGGGGGTAAGTGTCTGCACTATGACATTTCGGCAGTGTGGACATTTAAGGTTTCGATGCTATGGACATTGTGGAGGGGGTAAGTGTCGGCACTATGACATTTCGATAGTGTGGCTATTCGATGGTATGGCTTTTCGATGGTACGGTTTTCGGCAGTATGGACTGGTCCCGCAGCTACATCTAGCAACCACAGATTTTTATTAATGTTCGGTCAAGTGACCGGACAATAGTTGAATGTTGTTAAGTAAATAAATGAAGTGTTTTTTTTTCTTAGTCTTAAATTAGTGTTAACATGTGTATTATAATAGTAACCGTCACTTTTATTATCTTTTAAATATTTATTTATCGTTCAATAAACATCTATTTTAATTAATAATAATTCTTTGATTTTTACACTTTACCGAAATAAATAAAAAGGTTACAATATATTTATTAATTTATTTATAATTTTTGTATGCAACAAGTACATAAGCAATTGTATTATGGTCAATTTGTTACATATAAAAATATCCTTTACAATCAAAATCGACATGTCTAGCAAATCAGGCTCTATCATTTTATTGGTATTTAATAAATATGTATTAATTAAGCGTACTCTGGAATAAGTAAAGAATAATAAACTGTAGTTTCTTTGTTACTGACTTCTGTAAATTAATGACTACAAACCAACATGATTTATTCACGACATTGATGCTATGTTGATAAATAAGATACCTATTAAGAATTTATATATGACTTAATGACTTGCAAACTGAAGCTATACTTATTTTTACATAACTTGAGATTCCAGGGATTATTGATGTAATTTATAAGCTTGTTAAATATGAACCAATAATATATTTGAGGTTATTATTTCTTAATTTTGTAAATGATAAGTAATATGATGTATGGCAGCTTTTTTAATGGGCTCAGTCAATTTATTTATTTATTTATTTATTTATACTCTCCCAAAACAGGATACGTGAGTATCCCAAAAACATGGGAGAGGCAACAATATATACAAAATAAACAGGCAAGAATAGACAGAGTATGGAAATACAGAGAATAAAAAATACAGAAGTTTACAAATATAAAAATATATGAAGTTTACAAATATAAAAATATAAGAAAAAATAAGTGAACTAATGTGTCACTTAGTTTAACTCATTGTAGAGAACACTTCTAAATTGAGTAAATGTATGATAGAAAATGTCTAGTTCACTAAAACATTTGTTTTCAATTTCATTATAGATAACACATAGTCTTCTAATAGGGTTTTTTAATTCATAATTGTTACGTATAACAGGAATGTAAAAAGTATTACTGGAACGGGAATGCAAACGTGGTACGGAAAAATAAATTTGACTTAAGCGAAATTATCATCAACCAGATTATTTAGTAGTTTATAAAGGTATAGGCATGAATATATCCTACGTCTGTCCTCAAGTGTATACAAATTAAATAATTTCGTTTAAATTATTTTTAAAAAATTAATTTTATTATCAACAAGACTACATGTGTTTAGATAAGAGAATACAGAAAGAATGAACAACTTATCTTAGTTACAGGGGCTTTTATTACAAAGCATGTTATAATGGAAAAGTACTGCAAGAAGTGCTGACATAGTAATAATTATTGTAGAATAGGAATACAATACATAATATCTCCCTTCTGAGATTTTACAATAATTGTTATGTAATAGAGCTAAATTCTACAATTGGTTCTTTATTATCTTTGGAATTTTTATTTCTTTTATAAATTGTTAAAAACTTAATTCTAAACTTATATAATAAGACAATACAAATTATTAAAAATAATATAGTATAAATAATATAGAAATGATGATTGTTCTGATTTTGCGAGTTTAACTCTTTTATTTGTGGTAAATCTTTAATAGTTATATTTACTTTACTTATTTTATCTAAATTTATTGAATTTAATTGTTGAAACGTACTATTAAAATTAAGGCTTTCGAATATTATTTCTTTATAAGTTTCTTGAATTATATCGAACTTGAAATTATTTACTACACATTTATTAATGAGTTTTAATTTAAATATGCCTTTGATTATTTTGTTAAGTGTATTACTTTCACAATTAATTTGAATTTGTTGTTCCTTGGGGCTTATTATGATTAATTCATTTGTGTTTTGAATTTTCTCCCAAGTATTTTCTAATTCCAGAGTATGGTATTTACAATCATCATTCGTTTGTGCCTTCAAAATATTAACTATATATTTATTTAAAACGATATACTCAGTTTTACAATAATATATCTTATTAACTAAAATGCAATTATTTATCTTAAAATTATTGTTATTATTTATAAAATACATAGTTTGTTTTTCGTTCAATTGTAAAATTGTATCATGTTTAATAAAAGGTAGGGGTGTAAATTGGTATAAATCATAAGTTTGAGAAGAAAAAATTGGGATATTAATAAGAAACTGTATTTGTTCGTTGTCGTGTTGGCAGTAAGTTTCAACAATTTCGTTTAGTTGCCAAATATCTTGGTTTTGTGTGATTTTTCTAATATTATTTGGGTCAATAATACTTGTGTGTAATTTCCTTAGATTGCAAAAAGTTAAACTGATTTCAATTTGTTTGGTGAGATCATTTAAATTTTGAATTATAAATATTAGTTTTTGAAATTTATTTTCAACGTCGATTTTTCCTTGCCAATTAAAATTTTTCTTTAAAATTTCTTGAATATCTTCTAATTGCGTTTTTAGCTTATTCTCATTGCTTTTGATATTTTCGATTTGATTATTAAATTTATTAATCATCTCTTTGCTAATTTTTAAATTTTGGTTAGTTTGATCCTGTAATATTTTTTTATTATTTTTTATTTCTTCAAGAATTTTGTCATAGCGTTCTCCATCGAAAGCGTCTAAATTTCCCGAAATTGATTTGATGATACTTCCTATTCCGTTAATTAAACCGCGTTTAGAAATTCTGTGAAATATTTTATTAATTTGATTTTCTAAGTCATTAAAATTGTATATTAGAATATTAATATAATCTTGAAATATTTCTTTTGAATCTTTAATTTGGAAGAGAAGGATTTCTTTCAATGTTTTTATTTTAATAAATTCATCGTTAATCGGAGTTATATTATAGTTAAAGTATATTATTTGTTCTGAAGTTTTTATTTGTATGGGGTCTCGTGGCCGCGTGCCTGAGTGTCAGGTCGAGAATCTGGGGAACCGGGTTCGATCCCGACCGACGCCAAATATTTCCAATTTTAAATGGCACAGAATTGACCCCTGTGGTGCACTCTCCACGCCAGCAATGAGTGCCCGTGAGGTGACGCCTGGTAAGCGCCCGCACGGTGCAAATATATCATCTTTACCGATATCTGTGTACAAAGCAGATTGGCACACCCAGCAATGGGTAATAAGCCGTGATGATATATTTATTTATTTATTTTAAGTTTTTATTTGCGTTTTCCCTAATTTAGCTAAATGAAATCCATTGTCATTTGAGATGTCCGTAAGTTGAGCCGTACATCTGAAACAACAGTTTATTGTTTAATTCTGTTTATCCGGACGTTTTTATCGGCTACTTGATCTCTGATTTTTACTTTCCCAAGTATTGGATTATAGTGTTGAACTCTATATTTTCTGAATAAAGGTTTTTTGAATTTCTTGATTAACCTTGGATTTTCTTTTACATAAATAGTATCTTTTATTTGTAAGGGATTATCATTCTCTTTATAGCGTTTTTGTTTCTCAGTTTTTATTTTGTTATTTATAATTCTTCTTGTTCTGTTTTGTATTATATCTTCGTTAATGAGTGGGATTGTTTTTAATGGAATTTGATTATTTGTGCCAAATAGTATTTCGTTTGGAGTTAATCTTGTTATGGTGTGTTTAGTATTGTTATAAGCTAAGATTGTTAAGTCAAGTTTTTCTAAAAATGTTTTCTTTCAACAGCGTTACTTTTAGGGTTATTTACGCAAATTATATGACTCTCTATATTCCTGAGTTTGAATAAATCTTGTAAAACGCTACTTTTGAATTCAGGTCCAGCGTCCATAATTATTTTATTTGGTATAGTATAAATTTGGAAATATTGAATTAATTTCTGTAATATATTATTCGAACTTTTATTTTCTAATGGACAAACCTGACCGTGTTTAGAGAATTGATCAAAGATTGTTAAAAAATTATTTTTATTTAAACAATGTACGTCGATATTTATTATATCAAATGGTTTTAGAGGGGTAGGTGTTAGATTGTCTATTGCCGGAATTGGTTTTCTATTGTATTTGTTATATTTACAAAGTTCGCATCTATTTATGTATTCAGTAATATTACTAATCATTTTGGGCCAAAAATATTTTTCTTTTAATGCATTGAGGGTTGCGATTATTCCTCTATGGTTAGTTAGTCCCATATGGAAGTCACGAATTATTTCTATTTGTTCCTCTTCGTTTTCTATGTCTTCAACTATTTTATTACAAGCAATTATGTTAATGGTATTAAATTCAAAGTTTTCTTTGAAAATTTTAGGTCTAGATCTTTTTCGTTAAAAATGGCTAGGTATTTTATTTTTGGAATTATATATTGTTTAAGAAAATTTAATATTTCGTCGTCGAGATTTTGTTTGTTAAATTTACAATGAATTCGTTGTTTTCTGTTACCAAATAATTTTGTAATTTCTATTTCAGTTTCAAAATTATGACTTTCGAATATTAGTTGATTATCGGCTATGTTTATTCTGTCTTCTATGTATTTAATTCCGTTTACTAAATTTTCTGGATCTGAATGGACTGTATTTTGATTTGACTTAATTGATTCATTATCATTATTATGTAAATTTATTGTGGGTAAGGAATAAACGTTAATTTGTATATTCGTATCTTCGAATATTTTTAATATTTTTGCAGACATTGATTCCACTCTAATTTATCTCTGCCACATCCTAATAAGGGTATATTGATTTCAAAAATTTCATTAAGAATGAGGTAATCTCGGAGTTCCTTTAATGGTTTATCTAGGTCTTTAATTGAGGGTTTCTCATAAAATAGTTTCTTAGTAATTAAATGGATAATTCTTTGATTATTACAATTTTGAGTAATAATATGTTTATTTACAACGTTTGTATTTTTACAGAAATTCCTACTATCAAATTTTCTATTAACTTGATCCGCTAATCCTTGACTCATTTCAAAATCTTCAGAAATACAGCGAGCGAATATTTTTGTTTCTGTTACGTCACCGATTTTATTGTGAATTTGTGTTTTATCTCGTTGACGAGAAAGATTGTCTGCAATTACATTCATTTTGCCTTGCAAATATTCTATGTCGAAATTGTACTCGTTTAATTCTATTTTCCAACGCATGAGTTTCTGGTTAGGGGTTTTCATATTGAATAGCCAACATAAAGGTCTATGATCTGTTTTTATAAGAAATTTTTTACCAAATAGATAGTGTCTGAATTTTTTTACGGATTCTATTATTGCTAGTAATTCCTTTTCAAGGGTGCTATAATTTTGTTCGGCATTACCTAATGTTTTTGAAAAATAAGCTATTGGCATTTCTTTACCGTGTTCGTCTTTTTGAAGTAGAACTGATCCTATAGCGTAATCAGAGGCGTCCGTGGTCAGTATAAAATCTTTTTGAAAATTTGGAAATTGTAATATGGGAGATGAGGTAAGGATTTCTTTCCATTCGTTAAAACATTTTCAATAAGATTCGTTATAAATGTCTATATTTCGACCATTTTTTAAACATAAGGTAAGAGGTTTAGTGAGTTTAGCGAAATTTGGTATAAATTTGCGGTACCATCCTATTGTACCGAGAAATTGCTTAATTTCTTTTTTTGTTTTGGGGATGTTCAAGTTTTTTATTTTTTCGGTTTTGGAAGGGTCTGTTTTAATTCCGTCTTGTGTAATAATATATCCTAAATATTTTGTTTGTGGTTGCAGAAATTCTGATTTGTCAATTTGGATTTTTAGGTTTGCTTTCCTTAATTTTTCGAAAACTAATTTGATATTGTTTAGATGTTCTTCGAGAGTTTTGCCAAAAATAATTACGTCATCTAAGTAGACTAGACAAATTTTGTTTACTAATTCCCCTAGTGCGATGTTCATCATTCTTTGGAGAGTTGCGGGGGCATTTTTTAAACCAAAAGGCATACGTAAAAATTCATAGTGACCAGATGGAGTAGAAAATGCGGTCTTTTCGATGTCGTTTTTGTCCATGGGAATTTGATGAAAACCTGAATGTAAGTCTAGGGTTGTGAAATATTTTGAATGACCGATATGATCTAATAGAGTGTCAATATTGGGGATTGGGAATTTGTCATCTTTTGTTTGAGTGTTTACTTTCCTAAAATCGATTACTAGTCTCGTTTTACGTTTACCGGAAGCGTCTAACTTTTTTGGAACTATCCAAATGGGAGAATTCCATGGGGAATGAGAAGACTGTATAACTTTTTCTCTTAACATTTTTTCAATATGTTCTTCAATGTCGTTTTCGTATACTTGCGGGAGTTTGTAATTTTTCGTGTAGATTGGTGTTTCGTTATTAAGAATTATTTTATGTTCGCATAAATTGGTACAAGACAATGGTTCGTTTGGTTTTGGGAAAAGGTCTTCAAAATTGTTTATAAGTATTTTTAATTTTGATTTTTCAATTTGGTTCAAATGTTCTGATCTAATTTGTATATTATTATTTTGTTTGCCAGTTTTGAAGTCATTTTGTAATTTCTTTTCTTTTCCTTGTATATTTACCGAATTTTTTATGAAATCAATTTGAATATTTAATTTTTTAAATGCTTCAATACCTAATAATAAATTATATTCTTTATGAAATTTGTAAACGTAACATTTTAGTGGAATTTTATTAATTTTGAGTATCACAAAATGTGAAATAGTAGATTTTCCATTTACGGTTGTAAACGTACATTTTTCTTCATAAGTTTTAATTTTTTTGAAATTGACTAAATCTGGATGTATTAAGTTAATACTTGAACCCGTGTCTAGTAAAATTATATAGTCTTGTATTTGTAACGACGGTAAATTGTATGTTAGGCTAGACATTACTTGTTTTGTTCGTCTATCTCTGTCTCTAATTCTAAAAAAGAGTCATTTTCAGTGTCATCGTCTTGTGCTACGTATTCGTATTCGTCAGCATTTTGTTCACTTTGGTCATCTGAGCTTTCGTTGAGATTATAGTTCTGTTTAATTGTTTGGGTAGACATAGGCGTAGTAAGCCTTGTTTGTTGTGTCATTGGTTTGGGCTGAAATGTTCGTTTTGTTTCGTAAATTTTTTTTAGATTTTGACGAGGGGCAAAGGCTTTTTGTTGTGTTTGATTGGTATTAAATTGAATTGGTTTGGATGGGAATTGCTGGCCTGGGAATTTTTTGGGTGCACTGTAAAAAAAAATCGCGATTTTCCAGAAAAATTGTAGTAAAAAAATTACATAATAAATGCGTAATCGCGATTTTACATATACAATTGGTAATTGTCCTCAAAAATGTGTAAAATTGAAAAACTATATGTGTTTTTCATTAAAGTCTGTAATTTTACTATATTTTCCGTAATTTTTTAAATAAAAATATATGTAAATATAATGTTACATAATTGTTTCTCTGAAATACATACAATATATGTAAAAATACTATTTTTTTAAGTAAAAATAATGAGGATTTTAATAATATGTGACTACGTATTTTATATAACAAAATTTACAGAATATTTCTGTAAAACAAATTCTTTGCACTGCCGCCAACCAATCAGAGCGAAGCGTCGCTGCAAGCTGAAAGGTTGAGGGTTTCCCCGTCCCGGCATTCTGTATTCTTGCACTGTAAGTGCGTATTTCGCTATTTCGTGTTATAGATATACACATATATTATATTATTACTGTGCATTAGAAGTTTATGACTATAAATTATTGCAAAGGTAAGACAATTTGTATTATGTTTTGTTTACACGTTCATGACAGTTGTTGACTGTAGTTTACTTTGCACACTTGCTTATTTCTATTGAAAATCAAGTGGGTTAAACTGTAGTATACTCTCGACTTCACTCTGAATGAATACATTAACCAATTATTACATTATAATAAATAAAACTATAATAAAAGAACAAGCAATGTATATTATAATTTTTACAAAATATTTCTGTAAAACAAATTCTTTGATGCCGCCGACCAATAAGAATGCAGGAATCCAACTACCTACGTCTATTGTTGTGTTTTAGATAAGGTCATTTTGGCTGCAGCTTCAGCAGAGTTAAATAACTTTAATATCTTTCAAATAAGCATTGAGAAATCTACATTAACGGTACGTATATCTTATTATTTTCTTCATAAAACTATTTAGTAATGTCATATTACAGAAATCAATTGTTGGTGACCTGACAACTATTATCCTAACCTAATCATTTTTCACTATGTTATCACTTAATAAACATATTAAAAATGTTAAATTTAAGTGCCCAGTAGCCCAGTGCAAAATGCAATTTTCAAAATATAAATCTTTATTAAGTCATAAATACCGTAATCACAGAATAAAACAAAATATTAATAACAGCGCAAATAAATTTCAATGTCGCACGGATTCATGCAATTTTCTTTGCAATACGGTTACGGAGGTGATTAAACATGGTAAATTTCATATTTTGTCAGGAATTGCAGTGCAATGTTTTGATAAAACATGTAATAATAAATCTTACTACACAAAATTAAATTCATTGAAATGTCACATGTATAGACACCATTTTTATAATGCTATTGAAAGTGAACAAATACCTGAAATTGAAATACCAAATCAAAATAATTTAGACAGGAGCAATTTTGTAAATAATATTAATGAAATTATAAATTCACAGCACACTTCCTTAAATGTACTCGTACGTAGTCCAAATAATGTACAAGATGAGTTACTTAAAAGTTTAACAGTTTTTTATTTGAAGTTAGAAGCAAAAAATCTTTTGACAAGTGAAACTATGCAAAATATAGTAGATGCTATATGCGAAATAAATACATTGAACCGTAAAATTCTTTGCACCAAATTAAATGACTTATTTATTGAGCATAATATTGCACCAAATATTAGAGCCTTATTATTCAGAGAAATAGAGCAATGTAATTTTATTGATAATTATCATGAAAAAGAGAAAAATGGATTACTTCGGAACAGTTACTGTAGAAAACGCGCATATAAACATTATTTTAACTACGTTAACCCAACAAAAAATTTTTTGGGATTTAATTCAAACCATGTTCCCTGTTATTATCATTATGTGCCCATTCAGGAATCTTTACGTGTATTTCTTGCTAATGAAGGAGTAGAATATCAATTAAAACATCCAAAACAATACGATAAAAATGTATTAATTAGCTTTACCGATGGCACTATTAATAACAATTACTACAATGATAATAACATGGTAAAAATAATTGTTTACCAGGATGCGTTTGAGATATGCAATCCGTTAGGTTCAGCTAGAACTAAGCACAAATTATTAGCTGTTTATTACACAATTGCAAATTTATATAGTTACAATCAGTCTAAAGTAGATCCTATTCAACTAATTTTACTATGTTATGAGAAGAATGTAAAATATTTTGGCATAAAAAAAATATTGGCACCCCTTGTTGCAGATTTAAAACACTTAGAAATAAATGGAATTATTTTGAAAAAAGGGGGACAAAATTTTGAATTTTCTTGTAGATTAGTTGCAGTAACAGGAGACAATTTAGGAAGTCATATGATTGGAGGATTCACAGAAAATTTTTCGAGCACTGATTATCTCTGCAGGTTTTGTTTATTTACTAAACAAAACCTTCAGGATGGTGACATATTTAAGAAAGAAAAAAGGACAATACAAAATTATAATGAACATGTCCAAAGAAATTTACAAAATTCTCAGTTACATGTCTGTGGTATTAAAGATAATTCTGTTCTCAATTCTTTGTCTTTTTATCATGTGTGTAATCCTGGCCTACCACCATGTATTGGTCACGATCTTTTTGAAGGAGTCGTACAATACGATTTGATGTTAATAATAAAATATTTTATTAAACAAAATTATGTATCAGAAAACTATCTAAATACTAAATTAAAATCAATCAAGTTTGATAAAAATGATCAAACAAGTGTTCCATTAATTAATATAAAAAGTATTAAAATTGTTGGTCAGGCATCTGAGACCCGAAAATTATTACAAATTATTACACTAGCTTTAATTTATAAAGTAGATATGCAAGATAAAGTATGGATTTTACTACTTACATTAAGAAAAGCAGTTGAATTAGTTTGTGCGCCTAAATTATCAGTAGCGCAAACAGTTCTAATAGATATGTATTTCACTGATTATTTGAATATGAGAAAAGAGTGTTTTCCTCAAAATTCCCTAAGGCCTAAGCATCACTACATTACCCATTATGGTGAATTAACGAGACAATTCGGACCTTTAATTCGACTATGGACATTGAGATTCGAAAGCAAACACAGCTTTTTCAAAAAGGTAGTACGTCATCTAAGCAATTTCAAAAATTTAACCTTAACATTATCAGAACGTCATCAACTTATGCAATCGTACCTCAATTGTGGAAATTTTTTTAATGATTCTGTTATTGCAGATGTTGCATGTGCAGTAAATTTTAACACATTTTCAGAAAAAGTTAAATATTATTTTCGATTTAGTTATAATGATTTTATTGAATCACAAAGTATTGTGTATAGAGGTATTTGTTACAATAAAGGTATGTTTGTAGTATTACAAAAAGATTACGAAACATATAATTATAAAATATGCGAAATATGTACAATACTTGTTACAAAAACATATGATAAAGTTTATTTTATTGGGACTGAACATGAATTATCAGAACTTCCCGATCAAGGTTTATATTACTTAAAGAGTACAACAATTATTAACGAAGTTATTTGTGAATTTTCTGAGCTTCTGGATTATTATCCTCTAAGCAAACATGTCGTTCATAACAATTCGTATTTTTATCTGAAACATGCTTATTTTGATGAGCTATAAATATAGCACAAAAAAATCAATTTTACATGCTAATTTGTATGTTTTGGATCCGTAGATTTATAAATTTGTGCAATTTGGTTAAAAATTGACAAAAAATACGACTTTGTAGCATATAAGTAATATTTATATAAAAAAATAAACCATTAATCTTTTTTGTAGATGCCAGTGTTCAAAATATGGACGCCAGACAGACAAATAAAAAAATTTATAAATATTGCCAATATCGATTTAAATTTGTTGAAAATGACAAGTAATTAAAATTAACGTAAAATCGAAATATAACTATATTTCATTATATGTTTATTGTAGCTTCAGAAAAATTTGACCGTTCTGTTAATGAAATTGTACTCGAATGTGATGGAACAAGTATAGAAGATAACGAGACTTTAGATTGTATGAAAAATGAAACATTAATTATTTTAAGAGAAAACGAGTACTGGGCTGATAAAGACTGGGACAAATGTAGTACTAGTAGTGCCAATACTACTTCTTCTAATTCCTTATTGTCTTCTTCCCTTGATCTTCATAAAAACCTATCAGTACACACATCAGAAACAGAAAATGAAGAGACACAAACTATTGACGTAAACTCCTTTATTGTACAAATTCCCTTACAACTAGCTGCAAAGTTTTCCGAAAAAAGTACATTGGATGCAAAGGACTTGACATTATTTACTCATTTATTAGTAGATTACATAAGAAAACACATGAAATATCCAGGAAGAAAAACATTGAAACCCATCTGCGAAAAATTAATTAGAAAGTATCCAACATTAGGAGACTTAGACGAAGACGGAAAATTTATTGGTAGCGGATATTCCGCATTGCTGAAAAAAGTGGAAGATAGAAATAATTATCTTAATAGAACTTGTAATAATTCGGATTTATCCAGTGGCGTAAAAGTTAGTTATAAAAGATTGAAAACAGCTGTTTGCCAAAATTGGCAACCAAATAACCCGGATGAAGAAACAATAGAATCAATAGCAGCAAAGAAGGTAAAACTGCAGCAACTATATGACAAACAGATAGATAACGAAGAAATTGAGAATTTAATGAAGTCTACATATGCAGCACAAAGATATTTTTTGAATCAAAAAAATGTACCTACCATAGCGTCTATCGTGGAAGAATGGCCTTATCTCTTCCGAGAAAAATATATGTTCCTACATTTTCAGCTATTAACTGAATGTAATATACAAAATGACTTCACAAGTGGCATTCAAAAAATGGAAAAAACTATTTCTTTTGTAACAAACCAAAAATACAAATTTAATGACGTAGATGAAATATTACAAAAATTTCTAATTTGCACATCTACATACTTTAAAGATGATTTAAAATATATATTTCAGGAAGTAGAGGTAATGACATAAATTTGTGTTCACATAAGAAAAATATATACATAATTAATATTTTTTGTAGGAACATATTTCCAAAGAAGACATATGTAATGATGATATATCTACACCACACGCCATTTATGTAAAAGGTACGAAAATTATTTTTAATTATGTTTACGTACTGATCTACTTTTCATAAACATATACTAGTCCAAAATTATACATACATACATACATACATACATACATACATACATACATACATACATACATACATACATACATACATACATACATACATACATACATACATACATACATACATACATACATACATACATACATACATACATACATACATACATACATACATACATACATACATACATACATACATACATACATACATACATACATACATACATACATACATACATACATACATACATACATACATACATACATACATACATACATACATACATACATACATACATACATACATACATACATACATACATACATACATACATACATACATACATACATACATACATACATACATACATACATACATACATACATACATACATACATACATACATACATACATACATACATACATACATACATACATACATACATACATACATACATACATACATACATACATACATACATACATACATACATACATACATACATACATACATACATACATACATACATACATACATACATACATACATACATACATACATACATACATACATACATACATACATACATACATACATACATACATACATACATACATACATACATACATACATACATACATACATACATACATACATACATACATACATACATACATACATACATACATACATACATACATACATACATACATACATACATACATACATACATACATACATACATACATACATACATACATACATACATACATACATACATACATACATACATACATACATACATACATACATACATACATACATACATACATACATACATACATACATACATACATACATACATACATACATACATACATACATACATACATACATACATACATACATACATACATACATACATACATACATACATACATACATACATACATACATACATACATACATACATACATACATACATACATACATACATACATACATACATACATACATACATACATACATACATACATACATACATACATACATACATACATACATACATACATACATACATACATACATACATACATACATACATACATACATACATACATACATACATACATACATACATAAAATCACGCATCTCCCACTTAGTGGGTTAGCACAAACCCGAAACAAAAAAATAATAATAACAATAATAATAATAATAATAATAACAACCACAAAAACAATCACTCACTCTTTCAACAACATTCTTACTAACCGGACATCATACAACAAATATCCCCACTCTTAACATAAAAATTATGACGTTACAAATTCAAATTAAATAAATTTTTACAACAATCATTTTTAGCTAAAAAATTTTTCTGGTCTGCATACATAAATTGCATTCATTCCACAAATTTGTTCCTCCCTTAGTAATCGCATTCAGCCACTTACACACTAAACGATTACGTAAACACACATCCTTACCAACCTATGAACGTCTCACAAGCTGTTCACTCGCCATTTTTGTTGACCCACTCCTGTCTCTACAACACTTTATAGCAATACCAGATTCATACTTCTTCCAGTTAAATGATTTTTTTCTCTATTATTCTTATCAGTTACTCTTTAGTATTCTTTATTCTCAGTATTTTTATTTGTTTTGATATTAATTTTATTATTAATATTTTTCAGATAAAATACACTACATTATTGTAGAAAAAAAAATAACCGGAGAAGCAAATTCATGCCCAAATGCAATACAGCAAGTATTTGCATTATTTTATATACTAAATATAAAATACCCCTCTGCAGCCTCACTCACCCTAGAATTTTTTCAGAGATATATCCTAAAAATAAATCCGAAAGAAGGCTCAAAGTCACATTCCAAATCAACAAAAACGCTCAGTGTACTAAATAAAGTATTAACGTTAATACGAAAATTAAATAATTTTAATTATACACAGTAAAAAAAATGTAGTGTTAAAGTAAACGAATTAGTTTATAGGTATTTGAATTTTTTGTTAATTTATACTTAGGTACTTATTATTTTTGTTAAAACTAACAAATTTTTGAAAATCAATATCTCAGTATTTTATACTTGTCACTATACAGTGTGTGCAACGAAACCTGGAACATAGGAGATTAACATGGAATTTTAAAAATGTGCAGAAATTGGCTCTCCTGTAACTTTTTAAGCAAAAGTACAAGAATGAAAAGTTGTTTAAAATTAATTTTTACGTATAAAATGTCCTTATTTAATGCAATAGAATATCTGTAGCACTAGATATTTAGAAAAGAAAATATGACATTTTCGTTAAAAATCAGATAGCCATGGAAATAAAAAGCAAATAAAACAAGATATCATTCTAAGAGTTCAGTTCAGTGTTATTTGAGTTGTTGTTGATGTTAATCATTGTAATCATTGTGTCTACATTATTATAATTTTAATCTTACTTAATTTATATTTTGTTTTATTTGTATTTTATTTCCATGGCTATTTGATTTTTGATGAAAATGTCATATTTTATTTACAAAAAATCTAGTGCTACAGATATTCTATTGCATTAAATGAAGACTTTTTAAAAGTAAAAATAAATTTTAAACAACTTTTCACTCTTGTACTTTTGCTCAAAAAGTTACAGGAAAGCCAATTTCCGCACATTTTTAAAATCCCATGTTGAAGTCCTATGTTCCGCATTTCGTTGCACACCCTGTATACCTAAATAATAGGTAAAGGGACGAAAATTACTATAATGATTTATAGTTACAATCAGTCTAAAGTAGATCCTA
Organism: Harpalus rubripes; assembly: GCA_963082715.1. Lineage (NCBI taxonomy): Eukaryota > Metazoa > Arthropoda > Insecta > Coleoptera > Carabidae > Harpalus > Harpalus rubripes. The sequence goes on along the minus strand of OY720466.1, from coordinate 11,907,265 downwards.
TTCAACTAATTTTACTATGTTATGAGAAGAATGTAAAATATTTTGGCATAAAAAAATATTGGCACCTTGTTGAAGATTTAAAACACTTAGAAATAAATGAAATTTATTTACAAAATTCTCCGTTTACCTAAATATTTAGGTACAAAGTGACAAATACTAATGTTAATTTAGTTAATATTTAAGAAAATGAAGACTGTTTTGGTTTAAATTACCTACGTAAATATTTTTGTTAATATGTGTTTATTAGTTTAAGATTTAGAGAAAGTACAAATTTACTTAAATATGTATTATAATACTATAATTTATGTATAATACATATAGTTATATATTTATAAGTAAATATTTTCATTATTTTTATTGTTTCTATTACAGAAGAAGGATAATAAGTTATACTTAGTGCACGTAAGTGTATAAATAATTTACTTTGTGAAGTACAAAAGTTTATTAACAATTACCAGTTGCATTTTGTATTTGGCAAAAAAATAAATATCTGCTAATTCAGTTGTAAACGGTAGGTTTCCTTAAAAATAATTATCCTAGGAAATTTTAATAAAAGTGTCACGTGTGACCTTGGCGCCAGTGTGGTACGTAGAATTTTGCAGATAATTAACGTAATTTTACATATTATATGTGAAATAATTACAAACATTTAATAATTTTACAAATAACTACTACTTTAATACATAAAAAATGCTTAAAATAATTACAAAGATTCCGTAACTTTACATAATATTTAATCCTTTATTACATAAAATATGTGTAAAATTAGTACAAATATTCAATAATTTTACATATATAAAATGTTTTAATACATAAAATATGAGTAAAATAATTACAAACTTTCAATAATTTTACATATAATTTATATTGTCGTACATAAAACATATGTAAAACATTACTTGTTAATTACGGAATTATACAGAAAAAAGATAAAATTTTACATATATTTATTAATTCAGTATCTGTAAATGCCCCAACTAAATATGTAATTTTACTAAAACTAACGTGGAAAATATTTACATAAATTTTAAGTAACAAAATTACATATTTTACGTAAAATTACTTTTTTGTGTAAATTTACACAAATATCTTAGGCAGAATAGTTGCCTAGGGTTTTTCTGTAAAATTACAGAATTTTTTTTTACAGTGTGGTATATTGAAACTAAAATTTTGTTTATCTTTTAACATTGGTGATTGGTGTGGATTTTGATGTGAATAATTAAATTCATTTCTTATTAAACATTCACACTCTTCTAATGTGCTTGGTTGCTTGACAATAAATGATCCTCTCACTGATAAGGGTAGGAGGGTTATAAAATGTGAAACTACTAACTTTTGGTTTTCTGCTATTATTGCAGTCTTCTGTAATTGACTATATTCTTTTAACAATATTTTTGATTTATATTGTGAAAATTTTTGAGAAATAACTTCTAGAGTTTTGTCTGTACTGGTTTTATTTTTCATTTGTAAAATTTCCAGTAATATTGTTTCGGCTGTGCTTTTATCACAGAAATTTGTAGTAAGGTAAAGTTTTAAATCTTTCCAATCTTCGAATTTGTTCTCGGAAAGTAATTCGGCAGCTCTGTGTGTTAATTTAGTTTTTATAAGTCCAAAAAGATATGTTTTCTGAATGGGACTTAGTACAACGGTTCTCAGTGAAGACTCTACGTCGTCTACGGCACTGATGAAATTGTTCAATATTTTAATATCTCCATTATATGGAGGAATAATTTCGGTAAGGTTTTTCAGTTCTGAAAGTGTGGTTGTAGCCATGTTTGAACTATTTGCCACGTTTAATCTACTCGGTTTTAAAATTAGGGTTTTAACAGTATTGTTCAAAGGTGTAGTGTTTTCTACTTCAGTATCAGAGTTTTCAGATTCTGAAGTATTTTTACTATCAGACATAAGTTTATTGTGTGTGTTTGGGACTGTGCCGGTCCCTCGATACCTTTATTACTAGTCGTTTGCTAGAGGTATCCCTTTGTGTAACACAAAAGTAAATACAATACTACAATATTAACTTACAAAGTTATTGTAAATAGTACGAGGATTGTTTGATGCTTTACGGACAACACCGGGTTGCTGATTCTTCCTGTGTCTGAAGACGTGATCGAAGAGTTGTCGAACAGCAAGTCTTCCTTTCTCTTGATGAGATCGTTCTGCGAAGATCAGTTTCGCTGGGGGTCCACGATTGACGTTTCTTCTGACGATGTATTTGACTGGGCAGCACCCCTAGTCTAGTTTGCACGTTGTATTGAGATTACGAAGGAAAGATATTTCTTCATGAGATCTGCGTTTCTTAAGTTTCCACAGATCGTTGTAGACGATTTTATTGAAATTTAATTTTTCTTGGTTTGCGTATGATTGATTGGTTTATCAGAGTAAAGAATAAAAATTCACCACACAATTACTTTTTTGTGTTTCTCTGATCCTACCGTGACTGCGCCAATTAAATAATTTCGTTTAAATTATTTTAAAAAAATTAATTTTATTATCAACAAGACTACATATGTTATGATAAGAGAATACAGAAAGAATGAACAACTTATCTTAGTTACAGGGGCTTTTATTACAAAGCATGTTATAATGGAAAAGTGCTGCTGAAGAAGTGCTGACATAGTAATAATTATTGTAGAATAGGAATACAACAATACATAATATATATATATATATATATATATATATATATATATATATATATATATATATATATATATATATATATATATATATATATATATATATATATATTCAAAATGAGCGAAAAACGAGTTTTTGCCTGCAGCTCAGAAACAAAAGAAGATCGAAAATTCTACCTATGGTGACTATTAAACTTTTCTGGAAAAGTTGACCCTGCAATGTGCAAACGGTTTTGATCTATCATTAATATTACCCGAGATACCTTTATAAACATCGAAAATGAGACACCTGTACATAAACACAGTTGCTTCATTATTATGTAAATAAAAAGTTCGGCATATACATCATGACGGTGAATAAACAGGCAGTGAGTATCATCAAATTTTTGTGCTTAGCGGTTGTAAAGTCTCGAAAAACGCGTCAAAGAATGTTGCAAGAATATAGAGTTACCTGTATTCACAGAACAGTGTACGAGTGCGTATAGATGTCCACCATGTTGAATAATTTAGTCTTATTTTTGAGAAACCCATGTCATTTTTAAGTAAATAATAGACATAAAGTCCGTTGCCACGACTTGATCCCCACGTCATCAATAGTAAACATATGGTTCAAATCGCCAGGGGAGGGAGGGAATTGATGACGTAATATTGTTACCATGGCTTTATTATGGGGATTTAATTTTCTAGTTTGATATAAGGTGGAGTATGACAGGACTTTGGCATGTTTGACATTTTCAATATTTTACTTGCAATAATTTTGTTGTTCGCTAATATAACATATACATATTGTGTGAATATTATTATTCATCAAAATTTGAAGTGACAGATATTTCGCAATTGAATAACTATGATGTATTGTGATGTCAATACTGGTAAAAACTGACAGTATGACCTTTGTGTCAATTTTATTATTCATCAAAATTCGAAGTGCAAATAGTTATTTAGATATAATAAACAAATAAATATGATATAAGTATAATGGATGAAATATACCTCTTTTTATTGTCCAAAAGTAATATGTTGCAATACTTGTCGGAAATCTTAGAAAGCCGTCTTTGCAATAGCAAAATGCACAATATGTTTAATCCCAAGAATTAACAAAATTACCAACACACAACGATGCACAAATTATTATCGACGCCAAAATCACCTTAATGTGACCTTAATCACAAGAATGACATGAATATTCGAATAATTCAAATATTTGAAAATGACACTCGTTACCGCGGTTGAAATACAGTTTCTATTTCATTTTTTGGCGTTGGTTAGACGGAGATAGCGTATACCCCTCTGAAAAACCGACGACAATGAGATAGCGAATAAAAGTCCCATATATGCCATGTGTGTACGACAAAGATGCTAGATAAAAGTATTGTAATTCTTGCATCAGAAATTGATGACGTGGGGATCAACTGGGAGATATAGGCCCGATTGCTAGAACGTCAGGTATCACACAGTTACATGTAACATACAGGTACCTGACGATTTGACGTGCTAGAAAGTATGTTACTCTAAAATGCATCGTGAAAGCTGTGTTACATATAACAGCGACTTCACGACCAGTTACCTGACTGCTATGTACTGTCAAGCTGTCATATTGGTAATATTTTGCTCGTATGTAATTTTAATGTTTAAAATGTATTCTTAAAATTATCAATCAATTTCAGAAAACGAAGTAATCTTGATATATGAAGTGTATTTTAAAAAAGGTTACAAGATTTCGAAAAATTTTGCCAAAAATTTAGTTAAAGAGCAAGAGGATAACTTAAAACCAGCAACTATGAAAAGTAAATAAATTTTAGCAGAATTGCAAAAATATTGCTTATGTTATTTACGATTCTTGGACACAGGTCAATTATTATGTTTGTGCTTTCTTCATATTTTGTTCCATGCATTTTATTTAAGGATTTTTCAAATAATGGTTTCAGATGATTTGCGATCGTTCGAAGAACTGTGAATCGAATAATTAAAATAATTTTACCAGAAATAGTCAATTTATCTTTGTATTTTAAAATTATATTTATTAAATGATTTTTCTCGAAAGACGTGACATTTCTTTTTTCTCTTATACTTTAAAATAACAAGTATAATTTAATATTTATAAGCAGAGAACAGCGAAAAATATATTTTTTTTTTGCTTGAATGTAACCTCAAAAATGTATATTTTTTGACGTATTTGACATTTAGATAGTTTTGCCATCTAGTGAATTGTGGAAGAACACATCATATATCATTGGTTTGTGCCAATACTAACTGATACCGATCTGTTACGAAGCAACAGCCAACATTCGTTTCTAGCATGTTGTAAAAAGGTACCGACATGTTAGGAGGTACCAGGCAGTTAAGTAACAAATAGATACCACTGTGTTTCCAGCACCCGGGCCATAGAGTGTAATTTGCTTACTTATAGCTTTTTCACCGCCTGCTCCATGTCTTCCTTGGGTCCACTAAGAGTACAGCTACCAGGTCCATTGTGACACGCGATATCTATAGAGGGATATTCGAGTACAAACTTTGCAACTTCTGTAGCTCCCACACCAACTGCAGCCATCAATCCTGGGATCAATTCTGCTTCTATCGAAGATCTACCACGATAATAAGCGCTTAAAATCATCTGCTCAGCTGTCACACAACCGTCCGCATAAGCGCAACCTAATTCACCGACGCTGTGGCCTATAATACAATCGGGAGTTATGCCCAGAGAGAAGAGAACGTCAGTAAGACCAATCTAGAAGGAAAAGAGAAAAAGACATGGGAAATGGAAAAATTATATTAAGTATGGGCGCGTTTTTTTATTTCACAGATATGTATCCCTGCAATATTAACTTGCAGATAGTCGTTTTTTTATTACATAGATGCATTTGTTATGCAGCTGGACAGTGTTTTTTTTTATTTAAGTGCAAAGCAGTTCTGCTTATTGACTGCGCGCACTTATGCATCCAGCTTTGAAAAGGTTGCATTGAATGTACGCATGTGCAGACAGTATTCGAAAGTTATCATGAAACGAAAATCAACACAACCAAAGATATTAATCTTCAACAACTACTTTAGGCCCACTTTTACAATGGGTTATGTAAAGGAATAGTTATAATCACAATTTAAAAGTTTGAATTACCCGCGTAAATTTCAGTAACATTGATATAGGGAATTTTTATAATACAGAGGGAGAGGTTAGAGAATTTGGAGGGAAGTTGAGCGTGGTAGAAAGGGAGTATGACGAACTTGTATTTTTAATAAGAATAAACGTTTTTATTTTATTAAAATACGGTGTTTGAGTTTTGTGAGTTTACAAATCAGAAGTGGAATTGTGAACGTGATCAAGGTAAACAAGATAAGCTAACCAGAAAAAGTGGATGAAAAAGACGAAAAATGAGTGACGACGAGAACAGTGTCGATAGTTTATACGTAGCAGAAGCAAATCGTGATAATTCACCAACAACAACGAGAATGACCATGGAAGATTTGTTAAAAGTAATGATAGAAGAAAATCAACGTTGTAATGACCAAATGATGAAGCTGGTGCAAAAGGTAACGGATTCACAAGTTAACCCAACATTAGTACAAGATAAATCTTTTCATGTTATGCCCGACCTTACGAAAAATATAAAAACTTTTGATGGCGAAGGAGATGCGACAAAGGCTCAAGATTGGCTGGCGAATGTTGATGGAATGCAAACTTTGCATGCGTGGCCCGATGCATTCGCACTTGAGACTGCCAGAACGCATTTAGAAAAGGGTGCACAACACTGGTACGCGTCCCGCAGAAATAGAATAAAATCTTGGGACGAATTCAAAGAGGAATTCAAGAAAACATTCGGAGGTAAGGTTAGCAAAACTGTTAAGTGGCAACGAATGATACAGCGAGCCCAGGTTACAGATGAAACATTAAGCCAGTACTTTCATGAAAAGGTGAAGTTATGTTACGATGTGGGTCTGCAATTCGATGATACGAGAGAACAAGTATTGACAGGGTTGTATTCCAAGGATTTATGCGCCATGGTAATTGCCAAGCAACACGAGGATGAAGATGATCTAGTACATGACCTGTTGCAAGCTGATAGGGTTTATCATACACGTAGTGAGAGATTTAAAAGACAGGACAAGCCAAGAATTGAAAAGAATGTACAAACGGTTGCGGGGACAACAAAAGCTAGCGAGCATTCAGGTAACAATAATAATAAGCAATACTCTTAAGAGTTCACCACTGAGAAACGAAAAAGATGAAGTAAAATGCTTTAATTGCCAAAAGTATGGCCACATAGCGAGAGACTGTCAACAGACAAAGCCAGTACCGAAATGTTATGCATGTAGACAAGATGGACACATAGCAAAGAATTGCACGAAGACGAAGAAAGAGGAAAAGTCAGTAAGTGTGATTAACAACAAAGATGACGGAGACTTAAAGTTCTTGAAAGAGATCGAAGTAGCAAATAATCATAAAGTGATAGGATTGATTGACAGTGGATCAAGTGTATGTACCATTAAGCAGTCAGCAACGAAAGAAATCCAAGTGGAAGAAGAAAGTCTGGAGAAGACAGTTACTCTAACCGGATTTGGAAGTAAAGCTAACCAAATTATATGTACAAAAATGATCAAAACGAGTCTAGCTGTTGATGGAGTCCGAATCAATGAAATAAAATTTATTGTAGTTCCAGTTAATTCACAAGCCCCGAGTGTTATTGTTGGAAGAACATACACAGAATCACCTGATATCGCTTATATTCGAATTGATAATATTTTAAAATTTGGATACAAGGATGAACAGCCATTTAAAGATATTGAAATAGAAGAACTGAAGACAGCCGCAGTAAGAACAAGTGAAGAGAGTGTACTGAAAAGCCAATGTATAAACCTGATAAAAGTGAAATATGGAGAGAACGAGATCGAAATTCCGGCTTGGAACACCAGTTCGAATGATATATTAGTAAAGAAAGACAAACTAATTGGTAATGCAAATGTAGAGTACGAAACCGAAAACGTGAAGTACAGTGAAATAACTCGCGAAATGGTGAACATTGACGAACAAGTGATCGAAACAGATGCCAATACACTGGTAGACTTAATAAATAAATATCGAGAGTGTTTCGCGATGAACATTAATGAACTTGGGTGTACTAATTTAATGACTATGACAATTGAAGATAATAATATACCAGTAAGAGCGAAACCGTATAAAACAAGTGTTGATGATAGACGAAAAATTGCTGAAATTGTGGGTGAATGGAAGAAAACTGGAATAGTGCGTGAAACAGACTCCGAGTACGCAAGCCCGGTGTTATTAGTACCGAAAAAGACAGGTGAATCACGGTTAGTCATAGACTTTCGTAAATTAAACCAGCAAACAAAGAAGAAAAACTTTCCAATTCCCGATGTACATGAATTTTTTGAAAATCTGAGTAATTGTAAAATATTTACGACTCTAGATCTTGCGCATGGTTATTTACAGGTGCCACTAGCGGAAGAATCAAAGCCGAAGACTGCGTTCATCACCCCAGATGAGACCGGTGAATTTCAACGAATGATATTTGGCCTAACAAACGCACCATTTGAATTTTCACGCTTAATGAATTTAACTTTGGGACCATTACGTGATAAAGTCGTAAAATGTTTCCTTGATGATGTCCTTGTGCCAGCTACAGATTGGGAAGATATGCTGAAAAGATTAGAGTTAGTATTTGAAGCATTCCGACGAGCAAAGTTAACTTTAAAGTTACGTAAGTGTGAATTTGGAAAGAAGTCTGTAGAATTTTTAGGGTACATTTTAAGCGAAGACGGAATAAAACCAGGGAAGAGAAAAGTGCAGGCTATAAGTGAATTTAGAGAACCTAAAAATATTCACGAGGTACGAAGATTCATTGGACTGACAAGTTTCTTTAGAAGATTTGTTCCAAGATACGCTGACCAGCAGACAGCTTTCGAGAAGTTAAAGAGTATTCTCACAGATGAACCTGTTTTGAAACTGTTCGATCCGAAGTTGGCAACTGAGTTACATACGGATGCGAGTAGTGAAGGTCTTGCAGGTATGTTGCTACAAAGAACAGAAGACTGCAAATTACATTTGGTATATTGCGTAAGTAAGAAGACTACAGGTCAAGAGTCAGAATACCACTCCAGTAGACTTGAATTAATGGCTATTGTATGGAGTATACAACGGTTGAGATCACTACTAATAGGTATACATTTTATAGTAGTAACCGATTGTCAAGCACTCGTTTACCTAAATTCAAATAAAACAAAGAATCCGCAGATAGCACGTTGGGCAATGTTGTTACAAGAGTTTAATTTTGAAATAAAACATAAGCCAGGTGTGAAGATGCAACACGTAGATGCTTTATCAAGAGCACCAGAAGGATCAGCCAGCGATACCATGGAAGAGGTAATAGAAACAAATTTTGAAGTAATGTTAACTGTTACAGAACACGATCATGTGGCAATTATACAGAGAAGCGATCCAGAATTGAGAAAAATAGTGGAAGTATTGAAGAAGGAAGAAAATGAAAGAACAATAGATGAGAAAAATACCGTAAAAGATTATGAAATCAATAAAGGTCTGTTATACCGGATTTATAAAGCAGAAAACGAAACGCGGAAATTATTTGTAATGCCAAAGTCAATGAGGAAAAGTATCACACATAAATTTCATAATTTGGAAGGACATTATTCAGTAGACCGAACGATTGCCAAAATACGACAACGCTATTGGTTTATGAAGATGAGACGTTATGTCAAACAGCATATACGTATGTGTTTGGAGTGTGCAATCAGTAAGACACCAGGTGGCCGAAAGCAGGGTTTCTTAAATCCCATAAACCCCGGAAGAAGACCATTTGCGATAACACATATCGATCATCTAGGACCTTTTGTAACGAGCAACAAGAAGAATATTTATCTTATGATTGTAGTGGATAATTTGACGAAATTTGCCAAGCTCTACCCAATGCGTACGACAACAGTAAAACATGTGCTGACGGCGATACGAAGCTTTGTGAACGAATATGGTTTACCCGAACACGTGATTACAGACCGAGGCACATGCTTCACAGCAAAAGAGTTCGAAAAGTATTGTCAAGAGAATGGTATCCGACATACATTAAATTCAACTAGTCATCCACAGGCAAATGGACAAGTTGAGCGCCTGAACCGAACCATTGTCCCGATTATAATGGCAGAAATGAAGAATGAGTTAGAACAAACAGATTGGGATAGAAATATAAAAGTAGTCGAACGCAACGTAAATAATGCTATCAATAATAGTATTGGAAAAACCCCATTTCAAGCATTACACGGGTATACACCTCACTTTCACGATGGCATAATACGACGAATAGCAATTGAAGGGCAACAGTGGACAGAACCCGAAGCTATGCATGAAAACTTGCGTGAACATATAAAGCAACAACAAGAGAAAATGAAGAAAGCATATGACGCAAAACGTACGAAAGGTGAAAAGCTCACAATAGGACAAATTGTATTCATGAAGAGAAAACCCATTTCAACTGGAATGAGTACAAAAACACAACAAAAGTATAGAGGACCATTGGTGATAACCAAGATTTATCCAAGTGATACATACCAAGTATCCCAACTACGAGAAGAAACGCCAGGGAGATTCTTTACAACGACGGCGCACATTTCACAGTTGAAACCGTATACGAATGCCGATGAAGAAGAAAACATAAGTGAAGATGATGAGGACAAGACACCAGAAGTCCAAGAAGTCGAAGAAGATGATGAAGAACAAGCACCTAAAGAGATGGACGACCGAGGAGAAGATTTTGATGAGGAAAAGGAAAGTGAACGCCCACGAAGAATAAGGAAGACACCACCTAAATATAGAGACTATATGTTGTATAAATAATTTAACTTTTGTAGTAAAACTGAAATCGAGGCCGATTTCTTATCAGGAATGGCCGAGTGTAAAGGAATAGTTATAATCACAATTTAAAAGTTTGAATTACCCGCGTAAATTTTAGTAACATTGGTATGTAGGGAATTTTTGTAATACGGAGGGAGAGGTTAGAGAATTTGGAGGAAAGTTGAGCGTGTTAGAAAGAAAGTATGACGAACTTGTATTTTTGATAAGAATAAACATTTTTATTTTATTAAAATACGGTATTTGAGTTTTGTGAGTTTACAGACGTCCTGCTAATTATAAATGGATATAAAGTAAGTGGCGCAATACCTCCCGTCAATTGAATATTAAGCTAGAGCAACAGTATCAATCGCCAACTAAATCAAAGTGTAAAAATGACGGCAGTTTTTTTACTTTGACGTCCCGCTAATTGATATAAAGTACAGTAGCATAATACCTCCCATCCTTTGAAATTTAATCTAGGGCAACAGTACCTCCTGCCAACTAAATCAAAGTGACAGAATTTTTTTTAACTAACAAGACCCCCCGATGTTTACAAATTGAAAAAAAGCAACAGTAGCATAGTACCTCCTATCAATTGAAAATGAGACTAGAGCAACAGTTCCTCCCGCCAACTAAAGCAAAGTGTAAAGTTGACAGTACCTTTTTTGACTATGACGTCCCACCAATTACAAATTGATATAAAGTAACAGTAGTACAATACCTATTGTCAGTTGAAAACTAAGCTCGAGCAACGGTACTTCCCGTCATCTAAATAAAAGTGTAAAAGTGACAGTAGATTTTTTACTAACAAGACCTCCCGCACCTTACAAATTGAAATAAAGTCGATCGTCTTTTGTTTTCTCAAAATGTCACAAATATGTCGTGTTTGGTGTCAAATGAAATATTGTCTCATATGCTGCTATGCAGAAATGTGAAAAATCTGACAATTCGATCGTCTTTTGTTTTTTGCAAAAAGTTGTTAGTAATATGTCGTGTTTGGTATCGAATGAAATGTTTTATCAAGAGCTGCTATGCAAAAATGTCATAAATATGACAACTCGGATGTCTTTTGTTTTGCAAAAAGTCAGAAATATGCCGTGTTTAGTGTGAAATGAAATATTTTCTGCTATGCAGAGATAATAATAAACAATAAACTCAATAGTATTTTGTTTTAAGCAAAAAGTTGTCAGAAATGTGTCGTATTTGGTATCAAATGACAACTCAATCGGCTTTTGTTATTTGCAAAAATTTCTCAGAAACATGTCGTGTTTCGTATCAAATGAAATGTTTTCTCAAAAGCTGCCGTGCAGATATTTCAAAAATATGACAATGCGATCGTTTTTTGTTTTATGCAAATAGTCAGAAATATGTTGTGTTTGGCATCAAATGAAATCATTTCTTCAAGGTTTCTCGAGGAACATACCAACTGTTGCTGTTGAAAGTTCATGTTTCTTTCCTGTATTCCGTGTTTATTTCTATATATTTAAACAGTAAGTTTGTTGTCAAATTATTCTACATTTTATTGATATAGTTTTTGTATTTAGTACCTGCTGTTTGCAGATGATATGATAATTTTTAATGTAGTTGATAATATCAGTGTATATCCTTGCAATCAAATCTAGATAACCTAACTAACCGGTGCTCTAGCAATAAACTTCTTTTAAACATTTCGAAATGTAAAATAATGTCATTTGCAAGAAAAAACATATTTTTAATTCATAATTATACTATTCTTTCATCCTCTGTCGAAAGGTATTACGAGGTAATTGATTTAGGTATTGTCTTTCACCTTCAACTCACTTTCTCCCTTCATGTTCATAATTTATTATCTTCCTCTGTCAAGTTACTTGGATTTATTAAGAGAAATACTCGTAGTTTTACTAACATATCTCCTATTTTTACACTTTACTATGCTTATATCCTCTTCGAAACTTGAATATTGTGCTTTGATATGGAATCCCATCTACACGAATCAAATTCAAGCCTTAGAGAATGTCCAAAAGAAATTTTTGAAGTTCATTTATTTTAAATTGATGGGAAATTACCAACCTCATACTTTATCATACGATACTCTAATGCAATTTTTTTCTATTAACACTTTATCTACTCGCAGAATTAATTCCTCATTGGCAACTCTCAAAAACATTCTTATTTATAAAATTGACGATCCAGTAACTCTTAGCTTAATTAAGTTTAATGTATCTCCCATAAGTATTAGAAACTTTACCTTAT
>OY720466.1:11489539-11889539 GCA_963082715.1 Harpalus rubripes | reverse complement strand
ACACACACACACACACACACACACACACACACACACACACACACACACACACACACACACACACACACACACACACACACACACACACACACACACACACACACACACACACACACACACACACACACACACACACACACACACACACACACACACACACACACACACACACACACACACACACACACACACACACACACACACACACACACACACACACACACACACACACACACACACACACACACACACACACACACACACACCTAAAGGTGACGGAAGGTAAAAATGAATCTTCGGTGAAATGAAGGCCGCAAACTTTCATGTAGGGACTTCGATTTTCTTAGATTATTTATCCAGATTTTCAGCTTATTAACTAATTCTCCATCTAACATTACTTTTTCTTTGTCTGTAATGGAAAAGAATGGAAATATAAATTCGGATCTTTCTTTATCCACGAATTACATTGTGGAATACAGCAATAAAAATATGATTTTGACATTATAACACAGAAATAAATGAATAAATACACGTAGCAATCAGAAAGGAATCTCATACAACTTTAAGAAGGTTTGTTGACAGTATTCGAACAAATGCAAACGCATTAAAAGCTCTCAAAGAACCAGTAGCGGAGTGGGACACAATATTTAGTTATCTATTTTTTAGCAAATTAGACTGGCGCACTCGACAGCTGTGGCAGGAAAAACTAGCATCTTCAGAAGGTGCCGACAAACCAACATTAACAAAAATTTTGGATTTTCTGTCAAGCCGATGCCAATCTTTAGAAATGGCTGAACGTACCGGCAATTCGGATAGTCAATTCAAACCGACATTAAAGAAAAAGTCACTTGCAGCAACTAGTCCAAGTCAAATTAATTAAAAAACTTCAATTATGCATTAACTATTTCAAAAGAGGACACTTCGGTCGTGATTGCAAATCATCAACTTGTAAAAAAAGTAAACGACGTCATAACACGTTACATGAAAAAAAGGAAGCAAATGAAAATAAAATTGAAACAAAGAATGACATGTCACAGAATCAACAAGAATCATTATCTACAACAGCATTAACCAGCCATGTAGGGCAGCAGAATAATATCTCCAATTAAATACAATTACTCTTTAAAAAGTAATATTTGAAATAGACCACCAGTAATTACTGACTTAGGAGTTACTTTCGATCCAAAATTAACGTTTATTAAACATATTGAAGCCAAAATATTTACTGCAAGCGAGTGTATTTTACTGGAAAAATTCAATTTTAATTTCTTATCACAAAGAAGTATGATGCATGCAACTATTCTAATACATAAAATAATATATAACACAATAGACTGTCTGTTAGTGAGTGAACCTGTGCGCGAATGTGTGTGAACGCTTAGCAACGCTGCGCCAATCAGACGTCCCGCGCCAGACTGTGCGACAGTGTGTGTCTAACCATAAAGACAGTAAGGCATATGTTATACAGTTCTCAATTTGTATATTTTTTTTTCTACATTATAAGCATTATACACAAGTTGTTTTCTTTTTTTTATTAAAAGCACCACAAATACATTGAAATCAGTAAAAATCAAGTAAACAGAAGTGCAGTCAACCACCGCCATGCGTCATCGATACAGTGTACGCAGCAACGGTTGAGCGTTCAGCTGGTCCACTACAACGTGCAGAACCCGGAAAAAACAAGTCTGAGCCTGACAGCAGTTAGCAGTTCTTATAAGTTGGGACGCCAACAGGCGACAAGCGCAAAGCAACAATAAAGGTTTGTGCATTTCCTTACATATTTTATTCACTTAATCTTTCCATCAGCTCTCTATCTACCGCGCAAAATAAAGTCAGTAAACAAATATGGCTGAAGATTTCATTTAAAAACGCGGTACAATAAAACGTAAATTAACAATGTTTAAAAAATACTTAACGGTGTTAAACAATAAACTCGAGAAAAACGTAGATTTAATCGAAGTAGAATTCAAAGAAATAGATTGTCGTATAAAACTTATTGAAAATTTATATATTGAGTTTGAGGAAGTTCAATTCGAAATTGAGAAAACCGCGAAAGATATTGAGCAATATACAGATCGAGATGAATTCGATGAAGACTATCACAAGCAAATAGCGATAGCAAAATATATTCAAACAAAAAATCCTAAATTAACACAAAATGTTGAAGTAGAAATATTGCCTGATACTGCACATGAACGTATAGAATCATCGCTGGCTCAGCGTCAGTCGCGGCGTCAGTACAATCACAATCGCAATCGGTTAAACTGCCAATAATACAGTTACCGAAGTTTGATGGTTCTTACTACACTTGGCTAGAATTTACAGACACTTTTAAATCACTAATACATAAAAACGAGACAATAAACGACATACAAAAATTTCATTATTTGCGAGCTTCTTTAATGGGAGAAGCGGCACAAGTAATTATATCTATAGAGTTCTCTTCAAAAAATTACACTGTAGCTTGGGACATTTTAAACGAAAGATACAGCAACACAGGGTTATTGGTGTACAATCACACAAAAGCTAGCTTCACTTTAAAGTCTATTACTAAAGAATCAGCACAAAAAATTCGCAAATTATCAGATTCAATATCCAAACTCTTACGGTCTTTCAATGCACCAAATCAACCCACAGATAACTGGGACACGTTAATTATTTATATAATTACCACGATATTAGACAATGTCACGCTACGTGAATGGGAATCGCAAAAATCAAAGAAGGAAGTTCCTACATCTGAGGTATTGAAACAATTTGTTAAAGAACGGGCAGACTTTCTTGAAAAAATAAAAGTTAATCAAGCAGATCGCAGAGGTACAAAACAAAAACATGAAATAAGTAACAAAAAATCGTTCGTAGTGTCGAAACCGACATGCGTTATTTGTGAAAAGGAACACTTTATTCATACTTGTGCGAGTTTTCTGAAATTAACAGTAGCAGAAAGGCTTGAACAAGCAAAACGTGCAAAACTTTGCACAATTTGCCTACGAAAGGGACATTTACAACATGAATGCAAGGCGGGAAATTGTCGTAAATGCGATAAAAACACAACACGTTATTGCTTTTCGAAAAATCTAATACGAATACGAGTACAAGCGAAGGTAACAACACAAATGTCACTAGTATATCACGTCAGATGGCGAGGAAACAACAAATCCTGTTATCTACAGTTTGTTTAAAATTAATTGACACGAACGGCAAGTCACATTCAGTCCGTGCATTGCTCGATTCCGGATCACAATCTAGTTTTATATTAAAAAAATGTTGAGAGCGGTTGAAACTAGCTGTAACAAGACAAACTTTTACAATTTTCGGAGTCAACAACACGATGTCGCAAATAAGCATACTAGCTAGAAATCAAAATTTTAAAACACAAATACAGTGTTTCGTGTTACCAAAAATCACAAGTCAGTTACCAACTGTCAGATTTAGCAAACAAATATTAAATATATCCGCTAATATTAAATTAGCCGATCCTCAATTCAATGTGCCATCAAGAATTGATATTCTATTAATTGCTGATTGTTTTTGGGAAATAATTGAAGCAAAGTAAAGCTAGGGTCACATAGCTTGTGTTATGTTATGTCTGTGTTATGTCGTTTTATTATGTTATGTCTATAGATTTAACGGTTTGTGGAGCCATCTTTTAAGAAAATTCAAAAATTATTGTGACGTGAAAAGGTTATATAAGAAATATCGTACAATTATGGATTACTTTCCACTAAACTTATTAATAAATTTTCATCCATAATTACTTATTGAATAAACAAAACAAATTCACTTGGACAGAACAAGTAAAACGTAAATAATGACCAGACGACCAAACCAGCTGATAGACATTCACAAACAGGCACTACTGCGCCGGCGCAGACATAGACATAACGCTGAAAGTTGAGTTGAAATCAACTGTTGTGTTATGTCAAAAGACATGACATATGTGACATAAGCTATGTGACTTGTTCCATCAGATTTAACATATCTCAACATAAGGACATAACACAGACATGACATGACATAAGCTATGTGACCAGGCCTTAAATCAAACTTAAGGCAAAATGCCTATTCTACAAGAAACCAAATTAGGGTGGGTCATATATAGTCCCATTTACATGCAAGGTAAACTGCGAATACAGCGTAACTTTTCTATTAATTGCAAATTGCAAGAACAATTAACGCGATTTTCGCAATTAGAAGAGTGTTCAAACGAAATGGCTTGGTCTAGTGAAGTAATTGAATGCGAAAAACATTTCTATCAAAATACTGTTCGAGACGTGGAAGGTCGATTCGTAGTCACACTACTGTTTAAAGTGTCATTGAATAAATTAGGTAGTTCTAAAGATCAAGCAGAAAAACGTATCTTTAGTTAAGAACGCAAATTAGTTAATAATTCAAAGCTAAAACAAATGTATCAAAATTTTATACGCGAATATGAATCCATAGGTCACATAACAAGAGCTCACGACGGTAGTAAATCTTAACTAGAATATTATTCGCCGCATCATTGTGTTGTACTAGAAGACAGCATGAAGACAAAGCTAAGAGTCGTATTTGATGCCTCTGCGCGTGCAAATGATTGGTCCAAACATTCAAAATGATTTGCTATCCATTTTCCTTCATTTTCGCAAACACAAATATGCTATAGCGGCGCATGTTTGTATCGCCAAGTATTAGTCACGCCAGATCAAAGAGCATTGCAAAAATTTTTGTAGCGCGACCACCCATCCGAACCGTTAATAACAAAAAATTTAAATACGGTTATGTACGGGACAGCGGCAGCTTAATTTCTCGCAATTCGACGCTTATGGGAATTAGGAGAGCTATAGAAAATTGAGAATCCTACAATAGCCAAAATAATATAACAGGATATATATGTAGACGATCTGCTCACGGGAGCAGATGACAAATCAGAAGCATCCGACATTTGTAGAGAATTAACTACTGCTTTAAGTAGAGGTTGCTTTGAATTGCGAAAATTTTCGTCAAATGAGCCGGAAGTACTAAACCAAACCAAGGGTACAGAATCTGAATTAAAAATATTTGACCTTGGTGAAAACGAATACACCAAAACACTAGGTTTAAATTGGTATCTTTCGTCGGATGATTTACTATTCAAAATAAATCAAGGTGACGAATCAAAGGTCATAACAAAGCGCACAATTTTATCGGATACCGCCCAAGTGTTCGATCCATTGGTTGGGATGAACAGCCCCCATCACAGATTAGAACTGAATAGTTGAATTTTTTTAACAATAAATATTGTAAGTGTCCTTATTATGAACTCGTCAGTAATTTAAAAAATAAGCCGGGATGCGTACCGTGTGATGTTTGGAGTGGAGAAATTGTTCTTGCACGACACTGGTGGTGATCACGAACTGCACTGGGTTGGATTTTAAAAAACACGTTAAATGTTCGTCACGACGCGTTTCGACCTTCCGGTCATCTTCTGGTGACTGAAGTTGGGTTGTGTGAGTTTGTTTTAAATAATAATTTTAAAGGTTGAAATATCGCATCCGATTGGCTGTTGGTTTGCACATTTATTACAGGGTTGTTTATTTTTTCTTTATAGATTTCTAAGTTTTCTGCGATGTTAAGTCTATTGCTTTTATTTTGTTGTTTACATATTGACATTATTTCATTAATTTGGCCCGCTGTGTGGTTATTGTTAAGTAGGTGTGTTGCGTAATTTGAATCTGTTTTTAAATTTTTAAAAGAATTAATATGTTCTTTGTAACGATCTTGAAATTTACGTCCTGTTTGGCCGATATAGTTCAGGTTGCATGTTAAACATTTTAGTTTGTAAATACCGCTTTTATTGTATATATTATTGTTTTCAATGTTATTATTTAGTTGGGTTTTAAGTTTATTTTCTGTTTTATATGCAATTTTTAAATTGTGATTTTTAAATAATTTAGTTATGAGATGGGTTGATTTGCCGATATAAGTGAATTTGACCCATTGTTTTATTTCTGTATTAGATTTAGGTATATTATTTTTATACCTATAGTACCCAACCTATAAATTAAGTATAACACTTGCGAAAATACTTAAAAACACACTCAATTTGGAAAACAAATATACGGTTAAAAATAGCATTGAACTGGTTAATGAATTGAAAAATTTAACAATAACAAAAACCACACGCCTAATATCATTCGACATAACTAATTTATATACAAATATACCAATAGCCGACACAATTTCAATAATAAAAAATACCCTAACCGATAAAGAATTTGACCCCGAATTTATAATACAACTAACTAATCTTCTAAAAACAATATTAAATCAAAACTACTTCCAATTTAATAACAAATATTATAAACAAAATAACGGTTTAGCTATGGGAAGCCCCCTATCCGGTATACTCTCCGAAATTTATTTACAAAACATGGAAAATAATTTACTTAATAACATACAACATAAATATAAAATTATAAAATGGATCCGATATGTAGATGACATATTATGTGTAACTAACCATGATAACGCGAATGAAATATTAAAAGAAATAAATAACTACAATAACAATATTAAATTCACTCTGGAAGAAGAAATTAACAATAAAATTAACTATCTTGACCTAACTATCATTAAATCATCAAATAAAATAAATTTTAATATATATCGTAAACCAACCCAAACTGATAATATAATACAAGCAACCTCAGAACACCCAAAACAACATAAATTCGCAGCATTTAGAAGTTTACTCCATCGCCTTGAAAATATACCCCTAAATAAAGAAAATTATAAACTAGAATTAAAAACTATATATCAAATTGCACACAACAATGGTTACACTAAAAACACAGTTAATAAAATACATAAAGACATAGAATATAAAATAAAAATAATATACCTAAATCTAATACAGAAATAAAACAATGGGTCAAATTCACTTATATCGGCAAATCAACCCATCTCATAACTAAATTGTTTAAAAATTGCATATAAAACAGAAAATAAACTTAAAACCCAACTAAATAATAACATTGAAAACAATAATATATACAATAAAAGCGGTATTTACAAACTAAAATGTTTAACATGCAACCTGAACTATATCGGCCAAACAGGACGTAAATTTAAAGACCGTTACAAAGAACATATTAATTCTTTTAAAAATTTAAAAACAGATTCAAATTACGCAACACACCTACTTAACAATAACCACACAGCGGGCCAAATTAATGAAATAATGTCAATATGTAAACAACAAAATAAAAGCAATAGACTTAACATCGCAGAAAACTTAGAAATCTATAAAGAAAAAATAAACAACCCTGTAATAAATATGCAAACCAACAGCCAATCAGATGCGATATTTCAACCTTTAAAATTATTATTTAAAACAAACACACACAACCCAACTTCAGTCAGCAGAAGATGACCGGAAGGTCGAAACGCGTCGTGACGAACATTTAACGTGTTTTTTAAAATCCAACCCAGTGCAGTTCGTGATCACCACCAGTGTCGTGCAAGAACAATTTCTCCACTCCAAACATCACACGGTATGCATCCTGGCTTATTTTTTAAATTACTGACGAGTTCATAATAAGGACACTTACAATATTAATTAACTTATGACAATGAACATCGGAAATTCAGCAACTAATTTTTTTTAACAACCCAATAAACATTCAATTACACGGAAAATGCCGCGCAATCGACAACCACGCCATCGAATAGCCGTAGCAACGAAAAACCGTGCCATCGAAAGTCGCCACGTCGACACATACCCCCCACCACAGACCGTATCTACGAAAAACGTCACATCGAAAGTCGCAACGTCGACATTACCCCTCACAACTGACCGTAGCTGTTATAACCATCACATCGAAAGTCGATACGTCGACATGACGCTCCACCACTGACCGTAGCTACGATAGCCGTCACATCGAAAATCG
This sequence comes from Harpalus rubripes, assembly GCA_963082715.1. NCBI lineage: Eukaryota > Metazoa > Arthropoda > Insecta > Coleoptera > Carabidae > Harpalus > Harpalus rubripes. The sequence continues at coordinate 11,881,629 of OY720466.1, read as the reverse complement.
TCACGTCGACATCACCCTCCACATAATCACCACTGAGTCTTTCAAAGCGCTAATTCAGCTGACTCGCTATAACATTGTTTGTACTTTAGATTATTTACGTTAGATAACACCGCCATGTACGAGTATGTCATGGTATTTACTCAAATGATTAAATGGAAAAAAATAACTATATTTGTCAAAAAATTTAATGTTACAAAATATAAAACAGTTAAACATTATATGATAGACTGAACAAATATATGTGTGTAGTATAAAATAGTGTAGGTATCTAATATTGTATGTGTAATTTTTCAAAATAGGTGAAATATTTACCATTTTATTTTATAATGCAGATTTATAAATTTATTTTAAATGTTACAGAAAATCAGAAACATACTATTAGAATAGTTTTAAAATTTAAACTCTCTCACTATTAAAAACTAGATTGAAATAAGGAATAAAAATTCACACTCGTGAAGTTTTAAAAAATTTAAAAGATTCTCTATTACAATTTCAGTGTTGCTTCAAACATCCGAAGAATTGCAATAATAAATTTTAAAATTCCAAATGCTTACACAGGGAGCTTAAACATAGTTCAAAGATTAAAGAATTCTAGAGAATGCCGAGATTAAACAATCCATACTCGGAGATGGATAAAGGTTTAACTGTTCGTTCATGAGGTTATAGCCATTGGGAATAGCTTTCTAGATTTCGAAGGATTCCAGGAAAGTTAATCTTGACCTTTCCCTTTCACAATGCAGAATACTTAAATTGTCTTTATTACATTTATGTTGATTTTCTAATAAATGTTACACTACTTTTGAATTGGTTCTATTGTTTTTTAAACTTCTCATGTGTTCATCGAATCTAATGTTGAAATTACGAGCTGTTTGCCCAATATAAATATAGTTACAATCATTGCAGTTTATTTGATAGATACCGGACTTTTTACCTCCCTCTACCATTGGTAGAATCCGATTTTAACATTTTCACGATGATGTCTGTGTGTACGTGTGTGTGTCTCCTCTATACGCTCTAGCTCAAATACTATCATTCAGATAATTTTGAAATCGTGTATTTCTTCCTTATTCCAATATAGAAAAAGCCATTAGATTTTGGTATAAATCAGATAACCGGAAATAGCACATTACTTGAAGCTCAAAATAGGTTTTCCTCAAAAAATACTTTCAAATGTTATTTTTTTTGAGATGTGTGTTATTATAAACATTACAGATTATTAATTTTTCTACAGATTAGAATGAATACTTTTTCTATATATTTTATGGATAAATTTATAAAATTATATATAGGTAAGTTAAATACCGGAGCCCACGCTTTAAACAAACAGCAAACACAACACCTTGGTTACACAGTTCATATCTCAAATGTTCGAGTATGTAACTGACAGGCAAATGTCACTGTCAAAGAACTAATCATATCAAATTAATAATAGTAACGTTTTAAAAAGGAAATAGTATATAATACCATAGTTATATGGATCTTAATACAGTTTCCAGCATAAATAAATATGTAAGTATGTATATTTAAATTAATAAAAAATAAATAGCGGGAGGTATTTTGTTGGACACATCAGATTTTTATAATTATTTTGAGATAAATTTTATTATGACTAGTATTGTTTTCAAATTATTTTTATTATAGAAACCGCATTCTATATTAAATTTTCTTAGCTCAAAGGATAATTTTTCACTCAATTGATATATATATATATATATATATGTACGGCTTTTGTATATAATTTCTTGGTTTGATATAGACTGGGGGGGGGGGGGGGGGGGTTATAGAATTGTTTTAAAAGACTCAAACTTTTTCTTAGCAATAAGATAATGAAACAAATTAGGCGAGTAACCGTTGTTAAGGGCAATTGTTATAATGAAATTAAGCACTGACATATAATCAATTTCATTTAAAGGTGTCTGTCTACCATACTGTGGAAAGCGGACATTTTAATTTTATGCATATGATTGAAGTGAACTGGAATGATCGTGTCTGTATATGTATTTTTCCGATAGATTTTGAAATTAAATTTATTATTACATTGAGTTATAGTTAATTCTATAAAGTTTAGCGATTTTTCGTGTTCTATTTCCATAGTGAATTTAATGTTATTTTCAAAAGTATTAATATATTTTAACAAAGAATATAGTTGTCTTTCAGTACCTGCAAATTATGTCATCGGCCTAACGAAACCAAAACAAAATGTTATTAATTAAGAAATTTTCACTTGTCAAAATTTTAGTGTTCAAATAATCCATTTATATTAAAATCTGTTATTGAAATTGAAATAATTTTGAAAAGGGCATAATTCCACCAAATTTAAAAATTCATTACTTTTTTGTTTATCATTATTATTGTCTAATAGTTTTTGATTAGTTGTTTCTAATAATTTATTTACTGAAACTGATGTGAAAAGACCTAAAACATCAAATGACACTAATTTAGAGTTGGTAGGGACATTTTAATTTTATTAACTAAATCCAATGCATTTTCCACGCTGTGAATAGGTTTGAAATTAATTAAGCTAGGGATTAGATTGTCATTACCGAATTCTGTGTTCAAAGCAGATTGGCACACCCAGCTGTGGGTAATATGCCGTGATGATATATTTATTTTTCTATTTCGGTGTTCTTATGTTTCTATAAAAGCACTGTTTATCACTGAAAACACGACGTTTAGAAAATCTATAAACGTACTGTTTTTGGCGCCTTTCATGTTCTAGCGGTGGTAGTCATGCTTTCGTAACAGACAGATAGCCTTAAAATGGTAAATTGTTTGTGTTGAAATATTACTTCTAATTGTGGATTTTTATCCTTTATGTGATAGGACTAGAAAGAAAAGAAATTTATAGCTATAGCTATGTTAGTTAAGAAAGAATAAGAATCCGTGAAGTTAAAATTTCAACTAAACAATTATGAAACAATGCGCTCAGGTTTACTTTGTCAAAATAATAAAAACGGTAAGTTTTATTTATTACAATTTAAATTTATGGCAATTTTGAATTTAATGTATTGTTATTCCAGGCAGGTTATGAAATGTATGATGCACGTTACTTGAAAATGTTGACACTGTCTACTCAATTTGTGGCGGCTACTAGCAAACAAATATGAAAAGTTGACGTTTTAATCCATGATTTGCAGTTCCACGTTCTGGCGAACTATCGAATATATGCCATATATGTTTTGTATTAAAAATTGTAAGAAAAGCTGTTGCCGTTATCTGTGCAACTGAGCAGTGAGTGTTGTAAAAATGGTGGAAAGTAAAAGTCTAGAGCAATAAATTGTTCATTAAAGTATTTCATTATTTAAAGAGTTTTATTTATATGTTGTTTTCTCAATAAAAAGGCTTGATGGTCCACGTAACGTCCTTCAATCCCATATTCAAGCTTTATTTATGATAATAACCAACACGAACCACCGATATGTCAAATCAGGATGGTTCATTAATAACCTTGGAGTTCACTGTATGTATTGGTTTTCCTCTTTCATAATTGTATAATGCTTGATACAATTCAAAATCAGACAAAATAACTGATAAAAAAACACCAACTCATATTTTTGACAACTCCTTTTTTTAAAAATATAATTGTAAAATTACCTCCATAGAAAAAATAGTATAAAAAACATGTATCATAAGGCCTGTTGACGCACTCGTCCTTTGTAAAACTCGCCTGGCGGCTCGTTTTTCAAACTTGGACTCGTACGTTAACAGATTGCCTTATGATACTTGTGTTTTAATGTACTATTATTTTATTTTATTAGATTGTTTAACAATTTACACAGTTTTTATGTAGGTTCTTCTACGTATGACACAACTTGCCTTATGGGTATGTTGTCTTTATGTAATTTAGGTAAGACATAATACTAGAGCACAACGGAGTACAATGGATTTTATAAATAACTTATAAATCATCAGTAAATAAATTATACATCAACAACTTTTTATAACACAATAACCCAACGGTATGTAAATTATTTTCTTATCTTGTATTTAATTGTAACATTACTGCTTTTATATTGTATTTTTATACAATTTTTCGGAGCATGCATGTAAACATTTTGTTCATTTTACTATTTGTATAACATAAAAATTATTGTAAGTTTTAAGTATAAAATCTACGTTAACACAGCTCTTGATAGATTTAAATTAAATCCGAACGTTGGTGAATTAGAACTTGTTCGTTTTTATTAAAATTCCTTTGTCCCAAATTTTGACTATCAACCTCGAAGTTATACCTCCATGCATATTTTTATCTTCTATTCACCAATGTATGAAAACGACATACTACATCGGTACATTTTCTATACCTGACAGCTAATAAAATATTTTGAATAAGCAATTAATCTCTATAAGTATTTCAATCTAGTTTTAGTAATGAGAGTGTTTAAATTTTAAAACAATTCTAATAGCATGATTCTGTTTTTCTCTAACATTTAAACCAAGAGTAGCGCCATTAAAATCGGTGTCAATACCGCGCTTAGAATTATGCGGTGCTGTAATAGCAGCAAAGTTGTCTAATAAAATTCACGAGACTTTAGACATACAATTCAGCAATTCTGTTTTTTGGACAGACTCAACCATCGTCTTGGGTTGGCTAAGACAGCCGCCAAGATGTTTAAAAACATTCGTTAGCAATCGCGTGGTTCAAATACAAGATTTGACTACGGCAGATCAATGGCGTAATGTTGCGACAGACGATAACCCGGCAGACATTCTTTCTCAAGGGGTAGCACCGAGAAAAATGCAATTTTTACATACCTGTTGGGAAGGTCTTCACTGGCTTTCACAGAGCGAAAGTGATTGGCCAATATTAAAATATGCAATGGCTTAGTTGGAAAAAACGGGAAAGGGTATTTACATTCGTTGTAACCGAACAAGAGAGGTTTAAATTCGAAAACTACTCTAAGTTACCGCGACTTATACGAATTGTGTCGTATCTGTTTCGATTTATACACAATTGCAAATATAACTCAAATCGAAAGGTCGGACCAGACTGGAAATGAATCAAGCTCAAAACATTCTAATAAAACTCTCACAAGACGAATCGTTTCGTCTTGAAATAAACGATCTTAAAACCAAGGGAGAAATAAATCCTAAAAGCAAAGTTTTCAGTCTTAACCCATTTTTGAATGAAAACGGAATACTTCGCGTAGGCGAAAGTTTAAAAAATTCTCAATATAATAACATCACTGTACAAAATTATTTCATGCTGGTCTTCAGCAATTATTAGCTTCTGTTCATGAAAATTACTGGCCACTTCATGGCTGAAACCTAGCAAAGACTACGGTTCACAAATGCACGCGATTCTTTAGATTCAAACCTAAGTCAGACGAATTGATATTGGGCAATTTACCAAAGCATCGCGTTGAGCCAGGCGTGCCATTTGAAACTACAGAGACCGCTTACGCTGGCCCATTTTTACTGAAAGACAAAAAAGGACGGGGCGCTAAACTATCGAAATGCTACATTTGTTTATTTTTTGCCTTACCACTAAAACGATTCATCTCGAGCTGGTGAGCAGTCAAACTACCGATTGTTTTCTAGCTGCACTACGAAGATTTGACTCTCTAATAAGCAAGCCAAAATTAATATTTTCGGATAACGGCACAAATTACGTCGGTGCTAACTTGCTTCCGAAAAAAATCGAATGGCTGTTTATACCGCCCCAAACACCTCATTTCGGAGAATTATGAAGGGCTGGAGTAAAGTCCACAAAACAGCGCCTTCGGCGCGTTCTTGGTGATGCTCATTTATTATATGAAGACTTTTACACAATACTCGTACAGACAGAGGCAATCCTCAACTCCTGGCCATTAACCTCCCTCTCATCTCACCCAGATGGCCTAAATCCTATTACAGCCGCACATTTTTTTGGTGGGAAGATTTCTCACAGAGGTGGTCGACACAGACTACAAAGGTGTTCCAGTAAACATACTCTCCTAGTACCAGCATCTGCAAATGCTAAGACAATATTTTTGGACGAGGTGGTATCGGGAATACATTTCCCAACTGCAAGAAAGAACAAAATGGAAGAAACCCCAGCACAAGCTGCAACCTAATGCGCATATGCTAATTAAAGACGAAAACCTTCCACCCTTGAAGTGGAAACTCGGACGCATCCAAAATGTGACGGGGTTAGTAGAGTGGCCTCCATCCGCACCCAAGGCGGAATCATCCGGCGGGCCTTCTCGAAGATATGCCCACTACCAGTCGACTCTTTAGCAACCTTCGTTGAAAGGCAGCCCTTTCAAGTGGGGGGCATGTTTGTGAGTGAAACGGTGCGCGACTGTGTGTGAACGCTTAGCAACGCTGCGCCAATCAGACGGCCCGCGCCACAGAGTGGAGGGGGGACCTAACCGCCTGACAGTTCGACGGTGTGTGTCTAACCATAGAGACAGTAAGACGTATGTTATACAGCTCTCAATTTGTATAGATTTTTTTGCAACATTATAAGCATTATACACAGGTTGTGTTCTTCTTTTATTTATTAAAAGCACCACAACGTCCCCAACACTGTACATTTTTACTAGCTAAATTATCCCTACAAGTATCCAGATCTTCGGCCCGCTATAATAATACTTTTTATATGCCCACAGCTCGTTCCATCTTATTATCAAAATCCCCCATATACTTTATGATTAACACCTACCATTCAATACGAGACCATATCGATTTATTCCATGACAGTATTAATATTATAAAGCAATGTGTAAGGGAGAGAGAGGCACATTGATGCAGTTTTTACTTGGCAATTTTTTGTAAAATTAATATCGAACTTTTTCTATACTTAAATTTACGGACAGGTAGACCGGACATTTAGCTTGTACTTCTTAATTATAAATGAACTTTATTAAATAATACAGAATGGGAAAAAAATATATACGCATAACCTGCAAATTAATCAAACTGCCCCATCATTGAGGCACTTTGATACACGCATGGGGCACTTTGATACAATCGTATCTTATAACTAGAAAAAACTGAAATAATATAATAACATGAGTAGTAATGCTTTTATGATAGACATTACCAAATACTAACATAAGTATGACTATTTAATAATAATATTGAGTGAATTCAGATCAATAAAATAAGGAATTATTCTGTCTTGCAGTAGGCTTGGGAAATTTTAACACATCCTCACGAGTTACACAACTCACATCGTCTATTGGAGGAAAAACGAATTTCTTATTTTGCTTTCGCAAAAATTTGACTTCCATGCCTTCTTCTAAGATATTATCTATTTGGCCAACATAATGCGTGATGGTTGAAGTCGCCCTTTTTAAGTTCTTCATTATCTTCGAGAAAATGAACTTCTTCATCAGAAAGGTCGCCCAAAGAATCCGATTGAGCCGAATCATATTCATCACCACCACTCTCAAAATCGGACTCAAGTACTTCTTTCGATTTAACTTTTCTGGTAACCTCTTGTTTAGACGGCTATTCCTTCTTATCATCCAGGTCCAAAACTTTGGTTGCTAGTTGTAGTTTCTTAGAATTTACAAGTTCCATGTTTCTATCCTTCTCGGGGGTGCTTGTATAAATCCTTGACTTGCCTCGCATCCTAACATTTTTTGTGGATGTTTTTGGCTTTGCCCTGGGAAAGGGCCTAGCGACTTCTGGAGTTACCACTTCCAATGGAGCTCGAATCGCACCCAAGTCTTTTTCTCTGGCATCCTTGTTTTGTGTGACAGGAGCCTCACCTTCTGCCTCAAGGTTTGAGACTTCGTTTTCAGCAATATTGTTGGCACTGTTGTGGTCACTCTTGGCAGAAGTACCGGGGATGCTCAGGTCAATCACATTTTCTTGTCATGGATTGTTATTGTTTTGCCAGCGATAGGTACCATCCAGTCATTAAACGCCGTTTTACAATATGCCTTGAAGGAGCCATAAACCGTTACGTCCAATAGCTGGAGTTTATGGACGTATGTGGCGGGATAGAAAGTAGAACAATACCGTTCTCCCCTGCAAATAGTATGGCCTTAAGAGAACAATGCGATTCATGATTATCTAACAAAACTAAAATAGGGTGTTGAGGTGCGGAATTTGTATGTTTATTAATATGTTTTAAAACATCTAAAAATAACGTCCCAGTCATTCAACCAGTCTTGGATGCCAATCCAAGTGAGCCAACTGGCGCTCCATTTAAGAAGTGGTCCTTATGCCTTATCCTTGGATATAGGAATACCGGGGAATTGTAGTCCCAACAGCTGTTATTATGCCGCAGAATGTTACCAACTGACCACTCTCCGCGGACACCGCCTACCGCACCTGTTTTTTACCTGTTTCAGCGATAATTCTGGGTGTTTCCAAAACTATCGTTACTCCCGTTTCATCCACGTTTAAAATTTTATCAAGTGTGAATTTATATTTATCCAACACTTTGAGGTAGTTTGTAAAAAACTTTTACGAAAACTAAGTCTTGGGTGGCGTTTCATGAAATATATCCAAAAGAGTCCAGCCATTTTATTAATACTCCAGGTTTGAGGGACTTTACAATTTAGTAGCTTAGTACTATATTCGTATGCCAATAATTTGGCTTGACGGCAGTGGCGGTGCGTGAATTTAGAGTGAGGTGAGACCAAATATTAGAGTTGCCATATTTATAATATTACAATACGGGTCATGTCGATTGATTCAAAATTTGAGGAAAAAATGCGCCGCAGGCGATTTTTTTAAAAATTTTAAGGGCAAACTTGTTTTAATGCAAAGTAAGAAAATATAGAGTTCTTTACAATGAAGAAAATTTAACAAATTCTTAAAAAATTAAAATTGGTTAGAAGTCAAAAACTATTTATTTATATTTATTTTATTGTAAGAAAACAGTTCCATATATAATACATTAAAGTAAAATATTAACATAAAATTAGGAAAACTTCTATTACAAAAGTGACATTGTCAGTCTTAAATATTAAAAAAACATTTTTAAATTTATATTTCTTTTGCGATTCTGCAGCTATCAATAAATTTTTATTTGAATCTTTATTTTTTCTAATAAAATTTACGAATTCAATAGAAGATATTTAGTAATTGAATTATAATTATGATGCGAGCATATAAGCAATAACTACAGAAATAGAAAATCGGAAAATACAATGTTGCATTAAATTAATATATTATATTACTGAGTAATAGCTAGCTGGCTAGCTGTGAGCGTGTAGCGTGTGGTCTAGGCACCAGCTATTGGGTTCTCCCCACCACTCAACCGAGGCCGAGAAATTCTCAACCTCACCTACTATTCCGATGGTTTTATCTTGCTATTTTGCACTTGCAAGATTATATTTTTTATATTTATATAATTCAAAAGAACTAATAAAGAAAATATTAGATGCAAAAGTAATCATTGTAATGATTTATTTATTTAACTTTTTTCTTAACAGTTCAATTAAATTATTCCCAATGTTGTAAATAGTTCGTACTGTTGTTTTGTCTCTTGGTTGTTGGTATTTGTACATTTCTACAATTCATCATTTATTAACAGCTATACATTGTTTACTTTTAATTATTGAAAATACTGTGTTTTACGTTTCACAATTATTTTATTTGAAAACTAATTTCGCTACAACATATATATATATATATATATATATATATATATATATATATATATATATATATATATATATATAATTATACGATAAGGAAAATCTGATGATGCTAATGTTGTAGCGAAATTAGTTATCAAATAAAATAATTGTGAAACGTAAAACCAAGTATTTTCAATAATTAAAGTGAATAATAAGTTTCACCATGTAAGAGCTGACACAATTAAAGAAATCATTGTTTAATTGTTTATAGATGTTTAATTTACATAACTATGACAAGTAACGGTAGGTACAATTAAAATAGAAATAAATAATAGTTTCAAATTTATGAAAACATAAAAAATAACAACAGTAACAATAAATAGTAATTATTAAATCGTTTTTACAAAAACTAATTGAAAATAATACAAATATACTTGTTTAAAGCAAGAATTTTCTGTTGTATGCGCTTTCGTGCGTTCCACTCAGAACGAGAGAGGCCAAGTCATCGCTTGGTTCATCTGCATCTGTAGTAGTGTAGAGCGTAGAGAGGGTAAAATCGTGCCGTCTCATTCGCACTTATGTATTGCCCTATTATTGGCCATGAGGACAGTATAATTTGGCCTCTTTGTGTAACTTCGCGTGAAAATAACACTATTTGCATGGTTATTTGGCATATTATATTAACTATAATTGTTTGTGAATTCAAATATTGTAGATTTGTATTACTTCAATACATTTTAAGTGAAAAATAAAATTATAATATTTTACAAATGTATTGAGTTTAAGAGGTGAGGCCTGGCCTCACCTGCCTCATCTGACGCACCGGCTCTGTGACCGTAAGTTAGACCATATTGTATTCTGGAAGATTTAACAAAATAATTTTCTAGTTGATCCTCTGTTCAGTCGTAAAAATTTGATAGCTTGTATATTTTGATTGATATTTGTTTCCTACAGTCCCGACATCCCCTTCAAAGGCCGAATCATAATCTGACCTGTCAGCTAGCTCATCACCATAAAGTCGTTTGTGTTTTTCTATTCTATGCTGCAAGGTACTTGCTTTTATATTGTGATCTAAGGCCGCTTCTCTAATTGACTTCTTCTTTTTTATTACTTCTTTTACCGTTTTTTTTATATTAATCTCATTGATAAAAACTCGCTGCGTCTTTCTAATATACGTACGAACTATCTTCTTGTCTGAAATTTAGATAAACCAATAATGAAAATTTTAAAAAAGCAAAGTTCTAGTTGCGGCAGTAAACAAGTTGATGCTAGGGACGCACATTGATATAAGTAACAATGTGCCCCCCGGCTATTGCATTAATCTACCTCACCAGCTAGTTTTCTACTTTTGAGCGGTGTAAACCGATAACATAAAATATTTAAGGTTAATTTCTTCCAAATAATGAAGTAACCATTGGTCACCAACTCGTGGAAAAATATTAGCTTAAATGGAGTTATTGCATGGTCGATGTAAAGTTACAATTCTAAAACAAGCAAAATTTTTACTATGGTATAGCCGAAATAAACAAAAAAATCCTTCGTCCACAAAAGCGTCACCACAGCTTTGAAACTTCGTTGAATGTAGGGTACCTTTATAACCAGGGTATGGCCATGGCGTGGCTCACGTTTCGTCCGCCATTACCGGGCCATCTGTTATATGTGTTGTTCTTGCGCAAAGTATTATGTATTTTCGTGGCTATTTGTTTTATTTTAATGAAAAACACATTTAATTATCATTTTAATATGTATTTAAAGTGTAAGTAATATATTTTATCTTATTTACTTGTGTAGTTTGTTAAGATATCCACCACGATTAGTCACTGAAAACAACTAAAAATTACCAATATTAAGCACAATCATTTAAATTTTTAAAAGGTAAGTTTAATTATTATGTAATTAAGAACTAGTGATATTAAATTAGATGTGATAATAACAACACGTATCATATATTCTACATAACCTCTAAATGTATATCTTAATAATAATTGTGTATCTCTTAAATAAATAAATTTTTCTTACCTTTATAAATTCACAGTGTGATAATTTAATATTTTTTTATAATATATCACATTTATTACAAATAAATAGGAAAATCAATTACAGACAATGGCGGCGATCTTGGCCCATGGCCATACCCTGGTTATAAAGGTACCCTAGTTGAATGTAGAGGCAAACGCCTTCCATGCGGTGAGTAAAATATGAACTAAATCTTGCAATCATGCCGCAAAATTTGAACGTTGTGTCAATGTGCCCCATGTATCAACGTGCCTCTCTCTCCGCTATATTTCTTGTAAATTAGTTTTCTTTTCTTACCCTGTAATTGGCCATTTTGCCTGTAGGGTACAGTATTAAATAATAATAATAATATTAATAATAATAACAACAATAATAATAGTATATTTTTTAATCGAAAAAATGCACAGATCACTGTACAGGTGTTCTGGACAACGTGTGCAACACGGGGATTCCGAGAACTATAGGAGATGGACAAAAGTTCATTTTTATCATTATTGGATTTCGACGGTTTTTTTTTTGTTTGAAAGTATGACGTACCTACCTAGATGCCTGGTTGCTGGTAGATATTTCATTAAGGGCAAAATTAACTGACCTTTAAAAATATATTTGTTCACTATAATACCTTACCATTAAAAATATAGGTTTGACATTTAGAAAAACGTGAATTATCTTTTAAATTATGGAATGATCTTTAACTTATTATATATAACTAAAAATGTAAAAATATATTTGATTACATAATTAATGATAAATATAATAGATGATCTTTTAGAAATAAGATACGTTGGGGTCGGAGTGTTTAATATTTGGTATCTCAGACTCGCGCAACCACTAATTTGATTGTTTCAAATAGTACTAAGAAAAATTTGCTAGGATTACAGGGTCCAACAGAACTAATTTTTGTTCAACATGATATTCCAGCCTCGCCTTCTTCCCAGTTAAAACCACGGGTAATGTAGTTTTTGCCGACTCTGAAAAAATAGGGATGTTATATTAAGCGTTGATGGGAGCAAACGCGGAGCGAAGCCGAGTGATTGGCTTCCGGCGGATCACCAGTTTAGTGATTATTATTTTGCTTTGCCTTTTAATCCTTGTGAAAAAAATTATTACCGATTATATTCTGACGCTATTTTGCAGATAGCGGGCGGAATGTTGGCGTGAGATTGCTCGGGCGCCAACGGTCGGATAGCAGGTTTGGAGGGAGATAGGGTGAAATGTAAAAACACAATTATAATAACATAGACGAGACAAGTTTATTTGGCTGTAACTTGACATACACATCAGAATGGTGGTCGCTGATGGTCAATATTGGATGCTGGGTGTGTGTATTAGTTGAATTTCGGATTTTCAGAAAAACATTGAACATAAAATTATTTTACTCCTAAGATATTATATAATCTTGAATATAATGGTTAATTTTATATATTAAAGTATTATTTATTGATAAAAAAGTGAAACATACGGTATTTTTTTTCAATCACTGGGAAGTTTTCCCAATCATTTTGTGATTTTAAGTAATTTTTTATAGCTTTCCGAACATTTTTCTTCGGCCAAGTACATATAGTGTTATTTTTAGATAAAAAAATATTTGGTACCTTTGAAAACAAAACATCGGAATCTTCCGAAGAATTTACAAATTTAATGACAGCATAAATCTGTAAATAAAAACAAAAAATTAAAATTTAAAATAGTACAAAAAAAATACAATTACCTCCTATTCTATTTATATACCTAAAGAAGTAGAGGAAATACTATAAAATTGTCATTTATAGGATATTTCAAACATTTAGATTTCAGCATGTCTAATGATATTATTTTAATTATATCAGACAAATTGGAAACTACACATATATTAAGAAATGTTGATAAACATGGTAATTCATAAAATGTTTCAATATTTTGGAAAGCTTTCCCACAAAATTTAATTCCTTCACTATCTGTGAATATTTTTTCTACTATAATAATTATAACTTCCATGTTTCATTAAAAAGCAGGAATTTCTATCGGAACAAATAATCATAAATTTTTCAAGAACAAGCTTCCTGCAGTAAAGCTTCGTATTATTACCACTTCCAATAAATTGCTCCAGTTGCGGATAATTAAAAGGTTTCTTTTTTTAATATATAATCGTTCTTTAGAAATTCTATTTACTAATTGCTGCAACGGATATCGTGAGTTTTTTTTAATTTAAGCTTAATTTTATGCATATAGCCTTCAAAATGGAATGCACTGAAGTTGTCTAGAGGTCCAAATTTCTTGACATCGTCAGATATATGCACCAAATTGTGTACATTGTGTGTAATGTTATCTTTCCCATACAAATCTTTATAATTTTCAATAAAATACACTAATAACGTATAAGCATAGTCACAGTACTTTGTATTGAATTCTGGTGAACATAATATTGAGGTAGCCACATGTAAACATAAAAAATGTTGGTATTTCTTTTTAGTTAAATAATCCTTAAGAACAATGGGACCTACGAAAAGACAATTACAATAAAAAAGAAAATAAAAAGAAACATTACAATACCAGTGTAAAGTAAGAACTGCCTGAATTCAGCAGCTTCCCAAAACTCGAATTCATCTAAAGGACGAGGCTGTCGAGCAAATTCAGCTGGTATATATTTTTTCATATTTAATAATGACTTATTTATGGACTGGTTGTTGTCATTATTAATTCTATAATTTAATTTTCCTCTGATCCAAAAACGTATTAATCTTTTCATGACCCCTAAACAAATCAGGTGCATATAATCTAATGAGAACTTTAATATAAGGTCTAAATTTTCAATAATCTCTAATAACGACTTTTCTCTATGGTGTTCTGGATAAATAATTTTCTCTAAAACTCTCATTAGTCCTACGCTGAGAACTGATTTCTTGAAAAGTAATTTTTCCTCCTAAATATATTCCTTCCTGAATACAGTTAGCACATCCTAAAATAATCAATTTTGCGGGCGCATCACAAATAAAATGGTTCAGTTTAACCTTGTAATGTACTAATCTTTAATCCATCCCTTATAAGTTCACGACATTCTCTCACAAAATATTATACATAATCATTTGAGATTTTAAGTTTTTTATACCCATGATAAATGCCCACAATAAAAGGCGATGTACTTATTACTTTTATGTTTACAATGCATGCTAAAATTGGCCACAACTGACTACCTGAACTTTTCGAAATTGGCAAACCATCAAAATTGAAACTTAATATTATATCTTTTATGAAAATTTGATCATTTGCAATAGCAAAAGGATATTTTATTTTTTGTTTCAGTTCCATATGGCAATACCGCCCTGGATCTACCAAATCAATTTTGAAATTATTTGATGTTCTCAATAAGGTTCTGCAATCTTTGGGTAATGTGTGCCCTTCAGATCGCAAAATGTTTAATAGTTTATTTAATGAATGATCTGAAATATTACATTCAATTGCCCAAGTTTATAGTTTTGTTTCTAAACTAATTTCCTTATCACATAATTGAGTAGCAATTGTAGTTTCATTTAAATTAATTTCAGGTGATTTTCTTGATATGATAACTTCCGGCGTAGAATTAGTTCTTTTTATTTTCATCAAGCATTCTAGGCTTTGCACTTTCAGAACATAATCTAATGCATTACGAATTTTTCTGTTTGTTAATTAATTTATTAGCTTTTAATTTTGTTCTATTAACTTCTAATTTTATAAGTCTACGCATGTGTCTATAGGATATGCATGAGATCTTCTTCCTATTTCTAGTAATCTATAAATTAAAAAACTTGTTTTAGACTGTTGCCAGGTTGCAGAAACTTTCAAATAATGACTCGTTAATGAATCATCAAAATGAACACAACGTGATTTTATGACAGCAATGATATAAATGACATAAGAGCTAAAAAACTGATTCGAATTTGTTAATTTTGATGATCTGTTAACGTATGATCGAATTAATGAAAGTTTCTGCAACCGGACATCAATCAAGTAGAAAAATTATGAAAAATTCTTACCCCTGTTTTTTTCTCCGGGAATACACGATTGAGATTCTTTAGACGTTGTTGTTGCCTCTAATGTATTCTGAACACCTGTAGTTTCTTCTCCTTGGTGCTTATAAAAACAAACACATAAAATGAATATTTGTTTAAGTAATTAGATCATACTCGCATGAGATCTACGCAATGCGCATATAGTTTTTGGATAGGGGATCCCCCGTAAAAGCTAGCGCAATAGAAATTTATATTTACGTAAAATATACCGACATATATTACGAAATTTGATATTTATATTTATCAAATAAACAATTCAAAACTAGTTATATTTTTCAGGGCAACTCAGGATACTTTTAAATTTTTGGTTATGTGTGAAGTTACGCATATTGTTAGCTAGTAAAAGATGAAACACTTTGTAATTTACATTATTTAAAAATTAAATTAAAAACTCATTCCTTCTGACATCTTGGTATTACGTATAATGTTAGAACACAAAAACACGCATAGACCCGGTTCAAGCACCAGCACAATAAACTTTGCTGCAGACCGCATGCACTGCTCACACCTCACACTGTTTGGTTTTCTATGCAACAGGCAGTGCAAGCTGCAGCTGTATATATATATATATATATATATATATATATATATATATATATATATATATATATATATATATATATATATATATATATATATATATATATATATATATATATATATATATATATATATATATATATATATATATATATATATATATATATATATATATATATATATATATATATATATATATATATATATATATATATATATATATATATATCTTAATTCATAAATAGTTCAAAATGTTTATGAAGAGAACTGAAATAATTAATAAATAAGTTTCAACAAATAAAATGTAGAGGAGGTTGAGGATATGCTTCTCTTCGTTTCTAGAGACAGCACGCCTATGATTAGTAGAGGTCGCTAGTGACAGTTCAGTTATTTAAATAAAATTAAATCCAAAAGGAAAATACAGGAAAAAAATATTTTAAAAATAATATAGGTGTATATATTATAAATAAGTATTAATATTAAGGGAAATATTGTTAATATATTATTTTAAGACTCATAATATTGGAACATTTGACAAATGTCTTACACACATATTAGAGATCATTCCATATAAACCGAATTGGAAATATCCTTAACACATTATTTTCAGATTTTTAATAACGGGGCATTTCAAAAAGGTCTTAAAAACATAACAAAAAATATTTTAGAGATAATCAAATTGAAACATTTTGAGATGTTTTAAAAACGAAACATGTTTGCTGGGATAAGTGATAATTGTATTAGGATAATTATCAGTGGAAGTTTGTTTTGACTGGTTACTTTCGCACACGTGATTAGAAATACAGGGATTCAATTGGATAATTTTTGAACGAAAAAATTTTCAATTTAATACAATTAGAAAATGCGTATCTCTTCACACGAGAAATATCTATACTATGACATAAATCTAAATAATTTAAAATCTACTATTGTATTTCAAAATAGAAATGTAAATAATACAATAAACGGAATTAGTAAGTTACCTGAACCAATAAAATTCGAGACTAAAACATTAGCGAATGGGGTATGTGACCTTATTCGAATTTCAATATAGGTGTCATAAAATATAAAAACTAACCACTATAGCTTCTCATTATAATAATAAAAACTAAACATTAATTTGTAATAATCTTGTTATTAACAATTTAATGATTTGGAGAAGGGATATATGCCGTAAGTATGTTATGTTAGAATCGTGGACAAAGACAGATAGATTGCGGGAAGGAAAGAGACAGTTACGAATATGTCAGCCTATCACCGTCGCGTTTATGTTGTGGTAGGTGTGACATGATCACATCTGCCTATAACTATCTTTCCCTCTCAGTCTGACCATCTTTTTTCACGCTTCTACCATTGTCACGTCACAAACCCCTTCCCCAAATTTTTAATAATTATTTTCTTGTAAAGTACGAATAATTAATCGATGTAAAAAATACGGGTATTTTATTTTTTTGTCTAGTATCATATGTAAAAATAAAAATTTGGTCATATACCCCATAGTTGGCAACCGTGATAAGTGATAGTGATTAAATTTTGACTGTCCAAAAAATTATCTCGATACGTCAAAAATAAAACACTATAATAAAAAAAAGTGTGGTGACTAGTGAATTAGTGTGCCGCAGCTGAAAATATTTAGTGAGTTCAGTGTAAAACTAACAAAAGTGAAACTTAAGCAACTTAAACTCGAAGTACTCAGAACGTGCTGAGCGTGACAAGTGCGCGAGCCCGCATCTACGCGCAGTTCGCATTCAAATAAATCAGTGTTGCCAACCGTGGTAAAAAAAATATAAACATGTCAGAAACAAGTGGTGGAACTAACTTAATTACTAACACAGTGACTAACATTACAACAACACTAGCTAATACTTTATATTACACCCAATCTTCAATGACAACAACCCAAACAACACCGATAAGCAGTAACATGACTGCAGACTGCACGTAACATATTCAACAATATACGACTAGGATCGATATCCCCAATAAATCTAGGTCAAATTACACCAATACCCATGTCACCCGAAATCGACCATACCCAAAAATCGACAGATTCTAACAACCTACCATGGCAAAACGTCACTAAAAGGAAGTCAGCAAAGAGAACAAGAGAGACAGACACAGGCTGCACTCAAGAATATACAAACAAAAAAAGCAACAAAGCAACATCATATCCTCACAAAGAAAACAGATTTATTCTACTAAACGAAGAACCCTCCGGGTCCGAGACACAAAACAATAAAAATCCTAAACCCCCACCAGTGTTCGTACAAGAAGTAACAGATTTCCGCCTAATGTTAGAAACTCTAAAAACAGTTTTACAACATCGCATACCATACGTATCAACCTCGCGAGGAAAGAGTCCACAGAGTAGTCATAGAAAATATTCACCCTTCCATCCCGGTAAATGATATAAAAGAAGCACTAGAAGAAGACGGATTTATCATTAGAAATGTCTCAAATATACGACGTTGGAAAAGCAAAGAACCTCTCCCAATGTACTTAGTCGACCAGGAACCAAATGAAGACAACAAAAAGATTTACGACCTAAAACACATACTAGGTACTAAAATTATAGTAGAAGCTCCGAAAAAAAAAATGAAATACCACAATGTATGAGGTGCCAAGAATATGGCCACACAAAACGGTATTGCAAAAAACCTTATTACTGTGTGCAATGTGGAGATAACCATCCGTCAAATGAATGTAACAAAGATAGAGAAACAGCAGCAACATGCGCTCTCTGCTCGGGACCTCACCCGGCAAACTACAAAGGCTGTAGAGTTTATCGCGACCTACAAAAGACCAGAAACAAATCGATCATAAATAAGTCCCAATTACAAAAAAATCAACACTATTCTCAGAGAAGAGAAAACACAAGGTATGCTGAAATAGTAAACCCTCGAAAATAATAAAATAATAAAAACTTAGAACCCAAGAATATCACCAACTTGAGAACAACAACCTTATGTCAACATTCCTAACCAAATTTGAACAAATGTTTAATCAACTGATGCAACAAAATAAAATGAATATAAATCTACTCACAAGCCTTGTAAACAAAAGAAATGGCTGATTCAATCAGAATAGCATTATGGAATGCCAATGGCTTGGCTCAACACCGTAACGAGGTAGAAATCTTCCTTAAACAACAGAAAATAGACATAATGCTCATAAGTGAAACACATTTCACCCAGAGAACCTATTTTAAAATCCACACCTACAAAATATACCATACAAACCATTCAGATGAAACAGCGCGTGGGGGAGCTGCAATATTAATAAGCGAAAAAGTAAATCACACCGAACTTGAAAAATTCGAAAAAGAACATTTACAAGCCACAAATATTAAAATACAAGACTCTCATGGCTCACTCATCATTTCGGCAGTGTACTGCCCACCAAGACACAACATAAAGAAACACGATTTTGAAGAATACTTCAATACACTGGGGAATAGATTTATTACCGGGGGAGACTACAACTCAAAACATCCCCACTGGGGTTCGAGAACAACAAATCCTAAAGGAACTGAATTACGAAAAGAAATACTAGCTAAAGGATATGATCATATAAGTACGGGAAAACCTACGTACTGGCCCATGGACACCAATATCGTTAAAGACATTTCACAAAATCACACTCACATCGAAGCCTCTTATGACCTAACATCAGATCACTCACCAATCATCCTAACCGTGAGCTCAACTCTAATAACTAAAGAGAAAAAACCTACACTGTATAACAAAAACACCAATTGGAATACATTCCAAAAACACTTGAACGAAAACGTAAATCTTCAAATTCCACTTAAAACAGCGAATGACATAGATGAAGCAGTTGAATATTTAACAACATGCATACAAAGAGCCTCGTGGTATTCGACTCCAGAAAATAAAAATAAGAACGAACACAACACCAACATGCCCAAATATCTCCGTGATAAAATCGCCGAAAAAAGAAAAATAAGACGCAGATGGCAGCAAACCCGTCACCCTGAAGATAAAAATAAACTGAATCACATTTCAAAAGAAATAAAAAAATTAATACAAAAAATCAAGAACGACTCGTTTAACGAATACGTTAGAAGTTTGTCCGCACATCCCAAAAAAGAATACTCTCTATGGAGAGCAACAAAAAATTAAAAAGACCGACACCACACATCTCACCAATAAAAAAAGAAGACGGGACTTGGGCAAGAGAAGATGAAGAAAAAACAGAAGTTTTAGCAAAATTTTTATCCAATGTATTCGTACCTCATGAATCTACACTAACACCTGAAGAAGAAAACCACCTAGAAGAATACCTGACATCTCCCGCGCAACTTTCCCCTCCAATTAGATTCTTCTCTCCTAATGAAGTGAAAAACGAGATAAAATACCTCAACAACAAAAAATGTCCCGGATATGACCTGATCACCGCAAAAATTTTGAAAAAATTCCCCAAAAAATCTATAGTGTTATTGGCTCAAATATACAATGCAATAATAAGAATATTATACTTCCCAGTACAATGGAAGTACGCACAAATAATTCTTATCCAAAAACCTGGAAAACCAGCCCACGAAGCTTCATCGTACAGACCGATATCTCTGCTACCACAACTATCGAAACTGTTTGAAAAACTGCTGTTGACAAGACTCAAAGATATAATAGACAACGAAAATCTAATTCCCTCCCATCAATTCGGATTTTGGGGAGAAACATTCAACCATCCAACAAATACACAGGATAACAGATGAGATAGAAAACTGCCTTCAGTACCGCAAACTATGTGCTGCAGTTTTCATCGATATAAGTCTGGCATCCTGGCTTATTATATAAAATTAAAAAAACACTACCACACCAGTACTTCCTCCTTATTAAATCATAACTAGAAGATCGGTAATCCAACAATTCCAAAACAAGACCTTACGTATGATCTTAAACGCCCCCTGGTATGTTAACAATCATACCATACACAAGGATCTGAAAATAAAATACGTTCACGAACAAATAAAGATATACTCCTCCAAATACGAAGATAAGTTGTACGGCCATCCAAATGAACTCGCATTGAACCTCCTAAACAATGAGGACGACCCCAGACGCCTGAAAAGAACAAAACCCTTAGACCTAAAATACCAATAAAATGACATAACAATTCTAAGTAATTTAAAAGAGGAAATTCTGCTGGGAATCAACCTCACACATGACATGTATGCATTATTACATCAAATTTGCTGGTTGGCCTAATCAGGCCAGTTGTAAATGTATTATAAATATGAATAAAAAAAATATACCCCATTATCTAATAACAGAACTTCAAAATTTAAATAATCGAATAATTATATTATACGGGAATAATAATGAAAATAGCAATAGGAAAAAACGTGGAATCATTAATAGACTGGGAAGTATTATAAAAGAAATAACTGGAAATTTAGATGATTCTGACGGAGAAAAATATGATTCTTTAATTGTAAACATTCAGGAAAACGAAAAAATATTAAAACAAGATCAAAACTCACAAATAGAGGTTTTATCGAATCTTACAGAATAATTTAATAATAAAATAAAAACTATTAATGAAAATCAAGTTTTTCTAGAATCCAAAATTCGACAGATTGATGCAGTGATAAAGGAAGAAGAAATTAAATAGAACGATATATTTTTTGTAAATCATGTTATAAACCTATTAAGAAACAATATAAAAACTCTAACAACTTTGGTTTAAAATATTGAAATCTCTTTAAGCTTTTGCCTAGTAAATACATTTCACACTTCTCAAGTAGAAATTGACGATTTACAATCAATATTCGAAAAAATTGAAAATATTATGGGTATAAAATTCAAAAATATTTATGAAATGTAACATTTAATAAAAGCATATTGCAAAATTGAAAATTAAGACATAAAATATCACATTATTCTTCCTATCTACTAAAAAATACCTTATTCCATGTATCAAATTTCTCCAATTCCATACATAGATAATAACCAATTATTACAACTAGCATACTCTACAGAGCCATTTATTATTGAAAATACTAACTTATATATTGTAAATAATTGTATATTACTAAAGATTAAAAATTATTGTATAACAGAATATGTCGAATTACAGATTTGTTACAAGAATTTATATATTTACAAAAATTCGAATCTTTGCAAGTTCAGACACTTGAATTAATAATTAAAATCTCAAATACAAACATATATTATTTATATTCGAGTATAGACAATATTGTAATCGATTGTAAAACATCATTCGATGAGTTACCGTTGAATAAAATAATAAAGTTTAAAAATATAGAAAATTGTTTAATAAACAAGGAAAATTTTAATAATAAAATTGATGTAAAAGAAATCAAACTGAATAAAATAGAAATTATTAACAACTTAAATTTTGAAAATAAAATTATTAAAGAACATATTAGAAATATTTCAAGTTATATTACCAAAAATATCGAATGATTTTAAGAATAATGTTAATACACATGGGTTTATATTGGAGGGGAGGAATTATAATAGTGATAAGTTTGTCACATTTAAAACGCAATAAGAATTCAGACAAAGTAGTTTACATCCAGTGAATAATATTCTAGGAACCTAGATAAAGTAATTTGCAAATGTTCAATGTTTATAACATGATAATGCCACCAAATAGGCTATTTAAACCCATGTTTTGTTAATCATGTAAGACTTGTATTCTCAGATTAGTTGTGTCAAGTAGTCGAGTTGTTCTGTAGTTCACTTTTAAATAAATTTATAATGAAGTGTACTTTGAATTCTTTTTTCGAAGATACTCAAAGATATCACATATTATTTATTTATTTATATATATATATATATATATATATATATATATATATATATATATATGTATGTATATATGAATAAATAAATACAAGTTATTTATGTATTAAGGGCATAATCAGACGATTGTAGCACGGGGGAATATTTTAAGTTCGACGTACCGTAGTAACAAATATATTATGAGTCGGTGTTTGATAGACATATTTACTCTGCGTTCTGTATAATAATTTAATGAAATAAAATATAGATGTACCCATACAATTGTAACACTAAACTTATTAATTTAGAATTGAACGCGTGTGATTGCAGCAGACAACACAGACCACAGCACAAACAGCAGTCCTATGTAGAAGACGAGTTGCCAACCGATGTCCAGCCAGTACAACCTGCGCATGCGTTTCCTGGCCTGCGGCAACGTGTCATCTGCTTCGTGTAGCAGGTAGCGGCGTGCTCCGAGTACACAGCATTTTGCTGCGTAGAGTTCTATGTCGCCCGCACGGAAGTCGTAGTCCCACGCCAAGCGATCTTTCTCCGGGATGCACTTCAGTAGAGCTAGAAGACTAGTATTTGGGTACTTCCATTCATTGATCAAGAAGTGTCTGAGGGTTTGCTGGGTAACGAATATCTTTTTCTGAATTTTTAGTAATCTGGAATGACAAAATTATTAACATTTGGGTAAAGTGTAAATATTAGGCAATGATTATTAATTAAAATATGTGTTTATTAAACTATAATAAAAATGATTTTCCTTCACTTGTCCTCCGATATAATTACTATGTAGTGTCGCGTTATGTCATACCCGTCGGTACACCTCATTACAGCTCATTGAGTTACTCATTCCGTTATTTGTACCTGTCGGATACGGACGTTCAACAAATGGTTGTGTTGTGTTTCTTAAATAAAGTGTAGTGATAATGATATTGTGAAAAAGAAGACACTCTTCACTTTATGCTGCCGCTATGCTGCGTTGGAGGAGGAAAAGAAAACTGATTTTGAAGTCCTAGTAAGTACTAGATACTTTGTTATGGCAGGGATCTGGT
This sequence comes from Harpalus rubripes, assembly GCA_963082715.1. NCBI lineage: Eukaryota > Metazoa > Arthropoda > Insecta > Coleoptera > Carabidae > Harpalus > Harpalus rubripes. Next base: position 11,857,687 of record OY720466.1, on the reverse strand, counting down.
AGTCATGTGACTTACCCTCATAGATCCGATGAACGCGTGTTCATCCTTTTTTTGCCCTGCAACGTTTGGATCTGGAAATCAGGTGACTTACCCCTTTAGATTTGATGGACATGTGTTCATTATGGCGTTTAGTTATACTTATCTGAACCGGATAGTCAAGTGACTTATCGCTGCGTTCCTGATAAACATGCGTTTATCCAATTTTTAGTAATTAAGGTAAGTACTTTATAGTACCCGTCCATAGTCCAGGTTTAGCGTTGCTTATTCCTAACAATGTTACATACGTTCAGTGTTACATTTGTTATGTAAACATCAAACCTTCCTTGATTCAGGTCACGTGACTTACGAACCTTATATTTTACTTATATAGTTTCTACACAAGGAGATGATACATGGTCGTCCGGTGTGCGGTAACGAGAATTTACCCAGGTACATGGTTCCGGAGACAAGTTTTTTCATCTGTATCTAAAGTCTTAAGCAAAGATTTACTTCTTTCTTGGGGAAAAATCCTACCGATAAACAAAGGCCAAAACGAAAACATACAAGATGAACTTATTGTAAAAATTAACAAAAATTTAAAGGAAGAAATGGCTGACAAGTACCCATTGGTAGCCATTTATTAAGCCTTGCACCCACCTAAACTAATTGGTGAAATTCAAGCGTGCATACCGGAAACAGTGGTCAAACAAGACTTTTTCCTTACATGAATAGATTACTCAGAGCCTTTTAGCTTTGGTTATCTTAATGAGTAACATGCTAACAAACGATCTAACTCTAACTGGTGTAGCAGATTCTTTGCCAAAATTGGCAGACGCTTCTCGGTTTATGGATAATGCCTTAATTGTACATAACGCAATCTCGCTTTACAGAAAATACATTTTCTCACCTGACCAAAATATAGAGTGCAGTAAAATGGTGAAAGACCACAGGTATGGACGATTATTTCTTCAACAAAAATCTTTATGAAGACGTAAAAACGAACACTCCTTCATTCAAAACTAACAGCGGCATCGAAACTTCACCAGGCTAAAAGAGAGGAAGGAGGCGTTAAACACAGGGCAATAAAAGGACAAGAGATACATGACAAACTATGCTGGTTCCCTACCTAATTACTGGTGTAATGATGTAAGTGGCAGGCTCTTACGCAAGACAAAGTTGTCCTTATCTGGGTAAACGGATTCGCTATACCAGTGTGTCACATAAAACAAAAGGTTTAAACTTGAAATGGTTTTTCTAGTGTCTCAACCTCTGGCTGGGGAGCTCCCAGTCATGAATTTAATTTAGCACGTGGGTAATGCAACACTTAGGCACGAAATTATCGCATAAATTGTCTGGATTTCTTAGCAGCTTTCTATTACATATCAACAACCATTGTTTTCAATCCATAAACTTAGCTGTTATTGTATTTTTGCATTTTAAAACAAATGAACAGAGACATGTTATATATCGTTGTAAGAAGAAAAAAAAAATTGATGTAACTTTTCAATATGGCGTCCATATAAAAATTAAAACTTTCCCATCATAACTCGAAAATATACAGTATAAAGAAAAGCTGAGCTTCACCAGTCGAAAAAATATAAAAAGTTCCCTAAAGATGTGCAAACCAAAAATCCAGTATTATTTAACACTTAGAAGTATTGGCAAAATAAAAAACAGCAAAATTTACATTTTCGTTTACATTTCGTGACCTTTGCCTTTTTTCGCAAATAAAAAACACCGTTAACATGGTGTTCTAAAGGGGCAACTTTTTTATAATTTAACAGGCTTCGTATCTCTTATTTTTCTTAGGTTTCCCATGTTGCAATAGTTATCATGGACACCTTGTATAATTACAAAATTCGGGAAACTGCAAATTGACCTATATACCAGAATAATTAACACAAAATGTAAAAATTACGCACTCCAGACACCTCAGTAGATACCTTTACAATTAATTACGCGTATTACTTTTACGCTTTTTTCCCGCCTTTTTTCAATAATTAGTTAGAAATAATAATACTTGAAAAAACGATCGGTATTTTAATAGCTGGTATTCATTATTCCAAAGATTGCTCAAAGAAACTCAAAATTTTGTTGAATCAAAAATTCCTTACTCTTATCACGTTTCAGAGACACACATTCGTTGTCCAAGGATCTTGCCCTAATAGAAGGGATATTATCCGGAGAGTGTTTATAAATAAAAACATTTCTCAAGCTGTTCTACCTTTAATACTGTCATTCTTGTCCGAAGGAACATTATGGGTGCTGTCACAAAAGAAAAAACCAAGAAATTTTGTTGCTCAAAAAATTTGGAACCATATTTATATTGGTTAGAATATAGTATAAATTTTATAACTAACTCCGTCATGTACTACACAGGAATTTCTTATCGAGCAGCTCTCAATTTAATACTATCGGTAAAAAGCGAAGATGAATTTGTATTCGACTAGAAATAATCAAAATTTTGATATAAACAGATATAATAAATCTAGTACTAATGATTCCATGTTTTATAAAGGGTTAGAATTATATAATAAACTCCCAAATATTATTAAAAATGTTAACTCTACAAATGATTTTAAGAAAAAAGTGAAAACATATTATTCACAACAAACAAAGTAACTGTTATTTAGGTGTACAAATGTAGTTCATTTTATGTATGTACAGGGTGGGGCAGAAAAACCTATCCGATTTCAAATTCCTTTTTCCCAGAAGAGGGAGCAGGTAGAGTAGTGGGGTAAAAACCGTTAGAAAGCCGGTTTTATGCCATTTGTCAGTAGTCAACTTGCCTTGGTCTGGTGAACATCGTGCTTTTGTTATTGAGCGGTTTATCGAATGCGGCGGTTCGATAATTGCTACACAACGTGCTTTTCGAATTCATTTCGGACTCGGGCGTCATGATCCTGTTCCACATCACGCTACGATTAAAGTGTGGGTGTCAAATTTTAGACAGACGAGTTCAGCATTGAAAAAGAAGTCGCCTGGACGTCCCAGGACAGCAACAGGACCTGAAAACGTGGCCAATGTGAGAGCCGCGATTGAACGTTCCCCGCGTCGTTCGGCGCGAAAACATTCGCTCGCTTTGGCGATTTCCAACCGCAGTATTCGGCGCATTTTGCACCGGGACCTCAAAATGCATCCCTACAAAATGGTTGTTGCACAGGAATTAAGTGAAAGGGATTTTGAAACCCGTACGAACCTGTGTCGCGATCTCCGAGAACTCCCAAACGACGATGTTGTGCTCTTCACGGACGAAGCCCATTTTCACCTTTGTGGTGCCGTTAACAGGCAGAATTTTCGATATTGGAGTGACGAAAATCCTCGAGAAATCCATCAGGAACCCCTCCATAGCCCAAAAGTGACTGTGTGGTGTGCTCTTTCCCGCCTAGGCGTCTGGGGGCCTTACTTTTTTGAAGAAAATGGGCAAACCGTAACGGTCAACAGCGAGCGCTATTGTTTCATGCTGGAAAATTTTCTTAGACCCAAAATGGAAGAAAATGGCGTGGAAAATGTGTGGTTTCAACAGGATGGTGCAACCGCCCACACATCGCGACGATCAATGGACATTCTCAGGGAACTGTTTCCCGGTCGCCTCATTTCCCTGAGAGGTGATCTTGGCTGGCCGCCGCGCTCACCGGATCTCACTCCATGTGACTTCTTCCTTTGGGGTTACCTCAAATCGAAGGTTTACCAGCATCGACCAAGGACCCTTCTTGCTTTACGAAGGGAAATTGCTCGGGCAATTGAAGAAATTCCTGTGGAAATGACGGTGAAAGTCATGGAAAGCTACCGCGAGCGCCTAAATCAGTGTATCCGCTCCCAAGGACGACATTTGAGTGATGTGCTTTTCAAAACTTAAATTTAAAAATGGCATAAAATTTGCGATATGTTAATAAAAATTTTTTTTGACAAGTTGAGTGGTTTTAATTTTATAACGTTTTGAAATCGGATAGGTTTTTCTGCCCCACCCTGTATTAGCATTTTTGGCTAAATAAACTTATTGTTATTATTATTATTAAGACAAATTTGACAAATTTACATTACAAGATCAGCAAATCGAAAATATGAAGTTACATAGAATCGAGTTCGAATTCTAAAATATGTGGGAAACATATTTTCCCTTACAAGGATCACTATCAAACTAGTTACCTTCATGGCTCTTAGCAGTGCACATAAGGTTCAGACTCTATCATCAATAAATGTATACCTTACTACAAGAATACAAGATAAAATAGAAAATAGTGAACGAATAAAGACATCAGGTCCTATTAGACAACAATCCTTACTTGTTTTTCCATTTTCCCGCGGAAAACCAGAATTTTACACTGTGTATTATTATTCTCTACATTCGTATCACATCTGAATGTCGTTCAAATGACCAAAGATATGTAATTATAACATACCAAAAACCGAGTCATCCAGTATGTTCTCAAACTATTAGTAGATGAATAAAGCTGGTATTAAAAAAGAGCCGTATAGTTATTAATATTTTTCCAGGCTACAGTATAAGACACGCTTTCATATATGTGGCAAATAGAACAGGTGTTAATATAGACACGACATGTTGAACACCGAATTCTCAATATTCAATCAACTTTTATAATAAACCTGTAATTACCTAATAGTCAACTTTTGCAAATAAGTATAGAGAATTAGTTTAAATTTATGGGATTTATAAGGGGATATTGTTATGTATAGACTATTGCAAACCGGGTTGGTGCTTGTATGGACTATGTATATCATAATGTACGAAAACTGATTTAAATACTATAAGATTCAACACGATTTCGCACCTATCACTTTAAACATCTACATAGTAATTATATCGGAGGACAAGCGAAGGAAAATTGTAAGATTAACAGAATTACCTGTAAGGAAGGTTGATCATAATTTTCCGAGCTTGTCCTCCGATATATTTACGAAACCCCCACCTCACCCGAAGAACCCAAATGCTAAATGCGTATCACAAATAACGAAATGAGTAACTAAATAGACCAGAAAAGTGTAACGGTCAAATTTAGGCGCCAAATTCGAACTCACTTCATAACGCTAAGAGCATAATTTTACTCTCCATGTATTTCTTACCAAGAAAATTTTTGCTCAACTTTAAAGGACGAAAAATCTCATAAAAGTATATGTCGTATGTAAAACATTATATGTACCACCTAGATCGATCCTTTATCTCCTGATTCATACAATAATATTCATATGAACTGTACACAGTTTATAATTATTTAAATATTAATACAAAATTACAAAATCCAATGAACGTATATCCCGATAGGTCCTAGAGCTTCGGTACGCAGCCAATCGCAGCATAGCTTTTATTGCATTTGACCTATTTACGGGCGCGTGAGGGTCATCAACGACATACGGCATTTTAACTTATAAGTAACATTTTAATTTCTAATAATTTTTTTACTCTACCTTTTCAAGGATTTTAAATAGTTGCAATCTGTTACTAAATAAACAAACTATAAAATACTTAACAAGAACTACTTAATTTCTTTAACAAAATGTCTTTTTTCTTCAAGCGTATTATAATATTCATATTATATATCCTGTACACACACTATAGAAGATGTTCATTGTCTTACTAGTACAAAAATGTTGTTATTGTTGTACTAGTAAAAAAATGTTAGTGTCTTAGTTCACCGCTGGCGGCGGCAGTTGTCACAGCAACACAGATTATATTGAAAGTTGTTATTTGACAGTTGTATCGTTTTTGTTTTGTAGTGTACACAGCCAGCTTTGGCTAAAATTGCAAACACTACAATTAAAAAATTCCAAAAAAAATGTCAAAAAATTCTTTGAAACACTTGAAGAAAAAATAGTATATGTCATTCGGAGTAGAACGCCCTTTTTGTGTTTTACCCAGCTTGCTTAGCCTCGGCTGGCGCCTCGGCCGCAACAGCTGGGTTCAACACAAAAAGACCGCTTTCTACTCCTAATAACATAATATACTATTTTCTGGTAGTAAAATCACACTTCCATAAGAAATCTATACTGGAAAATTCGAACTATGAACTCGCGCCAAAAGCAAATTCTAACCTTACTTTTCTGGTCTATGAGCTGTAATGAGGTGTTACGTCGGGTGTTTTTTTGATCATATACTTTCAAATGTACCGACGGGTATGACATAACGCGACACTACATAGTAATTATAACGGAGGACAAGCGAAGGAAAATTATGATCAACCTTCCTTACAGGTAAGTCGGTTAATCTTACAATAATTATTACTAATATTAAACAATTATTTAAAAAACTAATTAAGACTAAAACTATAATTAACTAGATAACACTAACACTATTTATTTATTTAGCAATTAACACGACTATTTATTTATACGAAAACATTTTATGAAAAAAATCATTAAATTCAATCAGCAGCATTATCTTGAAGAATTTAAAAGACTACGTAAGCTAAATATGAAATTACTGAGGCCTACAAAGCTTATATTACCTCCGTAGAAAACAATATTAAATCTAATCCATCCGATTCCTAGAAGTATGCTCATCAAAAACAAGGAACTACTAGAATTCCGAGTAAACTTCATAGTTTAGTAAATGAAGGATTTAACGCTACAAAAGGTCGGGTAGTTCTGAATTTTTGATATGTTGTATAGGATGGTTGTTTAGTGAAAAATCCAAATTTCCACAAATCCCCTTCCTCCGCTCCTTCCGCCATCTTGTAAAAACCGCCATAAATCGGCGCTTTTTCAGTTTTTCACCTATAACTTCTATCTGGTGAATTTAAGCAAAAAAAAAGTTATTTGCTGACTTGTAGAGGATGAAATTTTCTAAAAATTTGATACGAAAAGTTTTTTCCACGATTCATAGCAATGGAACTATGAAGCTTCCAAAAAGGCAACAATTGCGCACTTAGCAAAATTTTGAGTTTCTTTCCACTTTACATCGCAATAACTACATAGCAGTTCATTTTAGCGTAAAAGTATTCATAATGAGTCTTGTAGAGAATTTAATTACCTACAAAATCCATTTATTAATTTCTTCTTACCACCAATGCAACAGAGTAAGAGTAAATTTACAAAAAAAACGAAAAAGTGTAGTTTTTTTTTCAAGTTTAGTGCAGCAACAGTCTTTGGCGCATTATTTCTAATTATACAACTATTATTTCAAAGAGAATATCCTATATTGATGCACAATAAATGTAATTATGTGTTAGTGAACGTCAGTGAAGTCTTGTGGGACAACTAGAAAAATATGTTATAAAACAGCACTTACTACTTTTATTTGCCAGCGAGATCTTTCTAGTGCTCTTAACTCGACATGGGACATTTGCCATATATTACATATATTCTAAGATTTCATTTTCTAAAACTTTGCCATGTTATGTCTTTTGTCAAACCAATAGTGGTGGATTTGCTCCGCTATACTCTGTTGCATTGGTCGTAAAAAGAAATTGATAAATGGATTTTATAGGTAATTAAATTTTCTACAAGACTCATTATGAGGACTTTTACGCTAAAATGAAGTGTTATGGAGTTATTGCGATGTAAAGTGAAAAGAAAGCTTCATAGCTCCGTTGCTATGAATCGGGGAAAAAACCTGTTGTATCAAATTTTTAGAAAATTTCCTCTTCTACAAGTCGGCAAATAACTTTTTTTGGCTAAAATTCACCAGATAGAAGTTATACGCGAAAAAATATCTGAAAAAAGTGTTGATTTATGGTGGTTTTTACAAGATGGCGGAGGAGACAGAGAAGGGGTTTGTGGATTTGTGGAAATTGGATTTTTCAGTAGCCAACAATCCTACACAACATATCAAAAATTCAGAACTACCCGACCTTTTGTAAGGTAACCCCCTTTGTCGACCTCTGTTTACTGGACTATCATAATGATCTTGAAGAATTTGAAGCTCTCAGAAAGTAGTCGAAGCTTTTGCTTCTTCTTTTGTCCAATTTTTCTCAACTATCTCGACCTATAAGAATAACAACGAAGAAAATTTCAGCTACCCTTTGTTTACAGTTTCAGAGAATGATATAACATCGATTATGTCAACTTTTAAAATCAAGTTTACAGCTGAAGATAATATGATTCCTAGTTTCTTAATCAAAAATTCCCGTTTTGTTCTCTCAAAACCACTTGCTTTCATCATAAATTTGTCAATTAGTTGCAGGAGGACATTGACATGATGGCTGTTTGGTGCCATAATAATAAAATTAGTTTGAAGATAGAGAAATGTTGCATAATTTCTTATACACGCAAAATTAATAGTACCCATTATTTTTATCAAATGCGTGGTTCATTACTTGCTAATGTAACGTCTGTTACGGACTTGGGCGTTACTTTCTGTCCAACTTTCATTTCTTCTGATCATTTAAACAATGTTGTACGTAATACAAATAGAATGTTGAGCTTCATTATTCATCAGTCATTCTTTCCAAGATGTTAATACTTACTTTGCTTATGTCCTTTGTAAATTAGAATACGCGAATTTAATTTGGTACTCTTACTATGCGTTTCAGCAACTGACACTTGATCGTATTTTTGAAATTTTGTCATACAAATTAGATAGGGTCTATCCGGTTCGAGGTACGGATCAACTGTCCCTCCTTCAACGCCATGATACGCCATCACTGACTACCCGGAGAGAGATGAGTTGCGCGAAGTGCCTTTGGCTTCTGATACGTGGAGGCGTAGATGCACCTTTCCTTTTGTCGAGTGTCCAATTCCATGTTCCACGTCAGGCGTCCAGGTTTCCAAGGACTTTTCAACTTTCTCCCGCCCGGTCTGATGTGCTACATCGTTCCTCCGTAACTATCATATGTCGAAATGCGAACATATGATATGAAGACATTTTTTTGTAAATTTTGTAATTTGTAATTTGCAATTTTTATGTTTATTTTTTTATGTACCTATCATAAAATATTTGTTATTTATATTCAATTTATATTGTCCTGTAAATGGTTCAGCTGTTGGCAATAAACCATATTATTATTGATATTATTATTAATTATCTAATTATTCTTAATTATTGTTAATTATTCTTAATTATTCTTATTCTTAATTATTATTTATTCTGTAATTAATATTATTAATTGTTAATTATTCTTAATTATTATTAAATATTCTTAATTATTCTTCATTATTCTTAATTATTCTTAATTATTATTAATTATTATAAAATATTCTTAATTAATCTTAATTATTATTATTATTATTATTATTATTATTATTATTATTCTTTATATTCACTTTCATAAATACATAAATTATATATACGGCCTTTTAGGCAAATATATACAATATATCAGAGTTCTACGTACAATACATATTACATTTTAGTATTTTATTTTTGAAATTTTGTCCCGCTGGTGATGTGAGCCTACCCAATCTTCGCACTTTCCGCTTTTTCTAGTTTCTACAGACCATTCTTCCATGTTTTCTTCATTTTCATCATGTTGACATTATTATTGTTAATCTCCCAGTATTCTTCTGACAATTCGGCATGTTTCTAAGATGGTAATTTTCTGTAACTGGAGGTAAGTATTTCTTTGTAGTTCTAGTGTTTTCAAACTGTCAAACAACTTCTTTGGTATTTCTCCAGTAGCCCCAACTACTATTGGTATTATTTTAACATACTTCATTTTCCACATTTTTTAATTTCCTCAGCCAGAGGTATATATTTTCTTATTTTTAAATCCCAAGTGTTATCTATATTTATACTATTTGGTACTGCTGTCAATTATGTACGTTGTTTCTTCTTTCTTCTTTATGAGTATTATGTCTGGGATGTTATGTTCTATTTTTTCATCTGGAATTATAGGCCTGTTCCAATACATTTTTACATGCTCGTTCTCGTGTATACTCTGAGGTTCATAATTGTAGTATGGTTCTAAATTAATAAGTTAGTGTTGGTTACATAATTTTAAGTGTATTACTTTAGCATTTTGTCGTGTCGTGTTAGATATTGTGATTTCGCTAGGGGTGTAAATTATATTTTACAATCCGACAATTCTGTTTTTAAAAATTATTTATTTCCAAAATACAGAGTGTTACAGTTTTACAACGTTTGAATAGGAGACTAAGACTAATGCTTTATTATTACAAACAGGCTTATATACTATTCTAATACATACTTATCTACACATTATAATAATGCATAGGTGGCTGAATTACACAGACCATCCTTTTGTTTGTGCTATATAACTTGTACATCCTGAATATATGTGTTCAATTTTTTCTTGTTTTTTATTGCATACACGACACATATCTGTTTGATCTTGCATCTTTGGTATATGCTTCATGTAATATCTGGTATTTACTACTTGATCTTGTATCGCCAACATAAATCCTTCCGTTTCTACAAATATGTCACCTCTTCTTAACCATGATTGAGTGGCTTCTTTATGTATATATTCTTTTTCAATTTCTGCTGGATACCTACCATGTAATTTCTTCTGTTTCCATATTCTCATTTTTACTTCTTTTGACTTCACTTTACTCATTGGTTCATAATTGTTATCTGCCAAATTTATGGGCGTATAATTTTTATCTGCTTTGCAAAGTTCTTTATATGCTTCTGATGTTATGGTTTTCTAATGAAAATATTCCCTTATATTGTGTATTTGTTTGTAATGGCCATCAAATATTTCTGGAATCCCCCGACCACCTTCTTTTCTCTTCATGTGGAAACGTTCAATAGAGCTTCGAGGATGATGGGCTCTGTATGTTGTGAAGAGTTTTCTTGTTTTGGTATCTATATCTTTTAATTCAGTATCTGTCCACTTAATCACACCAAAGCTGTAAGTTAATACCGAGGTAGCATAGCTGTTAATTGCCCTACTTTTATTAATAGTAGATAGTTTAGATTTTAAAATTTGTCTTACCCTTCCGAAATACAAATCTTTTAACTTCTCCTTACATTGTTTTTGAGCCACTCCTCTTGCTTGCTGATATCCTAGATATTTATACAATTCATCTTTTGCCATGTGTAAAATTTGCCCCTGTTTCTCATCTACCTCTACTCCTTCCTGATCTTCCCATTTTACTTTTTTCATACTGTGAATGCGACACTTATCTAAGCCAAACTTTACGTTAATATCTGTGCTAAAGCTTGATGCTTGCTTCAGAAGATATTCTAAATCTTCCCGTTTACTGGCAAATAACTTCAAATCATCAATATATAACAGGTGAGTATAATTTAGATTTGCTTTTTCTAATGTGTATCCTCTTCTTCTTTTACTATTTACTCGTAGTATGGTAGTCAATGGTTTTAAAGCAAGACAAAACCGCAGAGGACTCAGAGTGTCTCCCTGAAACATACCTCTTTTTATCGCTATTTCTCCTACTTCGGTCGTTTGTTCTTCTGTTTTCATTAGTAATATTGTTTTCCATTGTGACATAGCATATTTCAAAAACCTGTATATATGATTCTCTATCTTATAAATTTGTAGTACTTCCAACATCCATGTATATGGTACACTATCATATGCCTTTTGGTAGTCGATATACGCTGTGTAAAGCGGTTTCTTGTGTTTCTTTGCATCCTCAGTAATTATCATATCTATTAGAACCTGTTCCTTACATCCTTGCGTTTACTTCCTACATCCTTTTTGTTCTGCATCTAAAATTCTATTTACATCTAAATGTTTATTGATTTTTTCTGTGATTATAGCTGTAAGTAACTTGTATATTGTCGGCAGACACGTAATCGGTCGATATTTTCCAGGATCATTACTTGCAGGTTCCGTTTTTGGTAGTAGATATGTGTTACCAGTTGTCATAAATTTAGGCATTTTAGATGGTTCTTGTAATATCTTCATAAAACAATTTGCTAATTGCTTATGTGTCGCTTTAAATGTTTTGTACCAGTAATTATCGATGTGGTCTACACCAGGAGTTTTCCAGTTTCAAGTTTTTCTTGTGGCTTATAGTACATCTTTTTCACAAATTTCCCATTGGTACATTGTTCTTATATCTCCTGTACTCATTTTCTCATCTCTTATCCATTTGGCATTCTTATGTGTCACCATCTTGGACCACATATTGATTCAAAAAAAATTTGTATTTTCTTTTGTCGGTATTTGTTCAACATTTCCAAAATCTTTATTACTGTTTTTCTTATTCATTTCCCTATCAAATATCTTTTGATTGGTTTCAAAGAGCAAATTTTGTTTTCTTCTCTCGGTTCTTGCTTTATACCGCCGCAATCTTCTAGCTGTAGCTGCTAACAACTGTTTTAGATAATCTAGAACTTCTTCAGGGTTTCTGTTCCTATCTGACATACATTTTTATTATTTCATCTGCCAATCTAGTTACTCTATTGCTTGGATTTATACGTTGTCTTTGTGTGAGCAACCCTGTTTCTTTGCGCAATCGTATTATCTTGTTTTTAAGCCGACGTTCCCATGGTGGTTCTCGTTTTTGTCTCTTGTTTTCAGCATTTGTTTCTTTTATTTCTTGACCATTAAGAAGTAAAGCCGTATAAGCTGCTGTATTTATCAAATTATGAAGTTCCTCTAGTCTTGTCTGTTCTTTTATTTTCTTTTCTAATATTTGGTTGAGTTAATTTATTATATTCTTTGTTTCATAATTCATTTTCAATCTAGGGATTCGCGGTTCATACATAGGATCTAATCCATCATATTCCGCTTGAATACTTATAAATTTTGTTTCTATTTCATTTGGCTGGTTTTCTGTTCCTTCTTCTTGCTCGCTTTCTGTACCATCAATTTCTTCTTGCACTTGATTTTCTGTGTTCATGCCTAATGTTCTTGCTACATGTCTTCGGATATAACTCATCCTATCAGGCGTTATCCTATTATTAAACATGAGAGATCTCCTCTGATCCAATATATTTTGTTTTGTTTTGTGCCGTAATTGCGGGAACTTTTCGATCACTTTTGTATGTAATTCTTGACTGTACGCTATCTGAATTGTCTCTAATTTTGTTATTTCTAGGTAGCATTGGACGATAAATTCGTTCATTTCCGTATTCCACTTTGTCCTCTGCCTCCGTTGTTGACCCTCATCAATGGGCTGCACTGTTTCAGTCACAGCAACATTTTCTGCGGGCGAAGCTAATAATGTTAGATCTTCAACGCTTCTTTGTAATACCACTGCGGTTTCTTCAGTTTCCGTTCTCGTTTGCCTTATTTCATTGCCTTGGTCATTTTCCATTAAGTTCAATCCGGATTGTGGCGCGATCCGACCGGAGACATCCGGCACGCCACGCAAAGTTTGACTTCTTGTTTTTACCATTTTTCGCTCCCTTTCGGGGTTTACATTTTTTTGCTACTGCCAGCATTTTACCACTTGTTGGTTCCATTGCTAGGTACCCTCCCCCTTTTAGAATTACCGATTTTGGCCAATTTTATTTCTTGTCACTCATCAAGATATTATCTGACATCTGTCATCCATTTTTGTAAATATATTAACTACTGCTCTTATGTATAATTATTATTCTATATAGATTATAATAATGGGTAAATAATAATATAATATTACACTTTACTTTCTATAATATATAAATATATTTATAATTTATTATTTGTGACAGATGTCAAATGTTTTATATGTATATTCTTTGTATTATATCGTTTTTTGCTGAAATAATTATTAAACATTACAATACTGTTTAAATTTACCTCCTTATATAATGTTTTGTATATATAAATCTTTTTTAAACTATACTTTCTTATTTTCTTGATGAGTGACACAACTGGGCTGTCATTATTATTATTATTATTATTATTATTATTATTATAATTATTATAATTATTATAATTATTATAATTATTATAATTATTATAATTATTATAATTATTATAATTATTATAATTATTATAATTATTATAATTATTATAATTATTATAATTATTATAATTATTATAATTATTATAATTATTATAATTATTATAATTATTATAATTATTATAATTATTATAATTATTATAATTATTATAATTATTATAATTATTATAATTATTATAATTATTATAATTATTATAATTATTATAATTATTATAATTATTATAATTATTATAATTATTATAATTATTATAATTATTATAATTATTATAATTATTATAATTATTATAATTATTATAATTATTATAATTATTATAATTATTATAATTATTATAATTATTATAATTATTATAATTATTATAATTATTTTAATTATTATTATAATTATTACAATTATTATAATTATTTTTATTATTATTATAATTATTACAATTATTATTATTATTATTATTATTATTATTATTATTGTTATTATTATTATTACACGATCATACTAATTATTTATTTCGACTATTTATGTCACTGTTTATTTATATCACGTTCAACTGTCCGTGTACCAACCTCCACAGCGTCTATATACTCAACTGACTCAGCAGCGTCTGCTCGGACAAACTACACACTTTTCACCTCACTATCTGTATATTTATGTAACTAACAGTCTAACTTCCACAGCTTCAGTATCACCGACTGCCCGTATGCCACAATTCTTCACCACTACTGCCGAATATCCACTTCCACTTGCCCTTATTGTCCTCGTATACCTAGCTTCCCAATACTCGTCAAAACTACCGAGTATTCTCTTTCACAGTTATCCTGGTATACATAGGCCTGCGCACGGTGGGTGCCACGGCACCCCCTAATATATTAATACGAGGGCTGTTTTCTTTCCACTGAGCCTTTTGTTTGATATTTTAATATAGTTGTTTACAAGGTTAATTATAGCCATCAAGAATATTTTGAGGAAATCCATCTAGTGTTTGGTGACAAGTCTTGTTCCATAGGTACCGTAAAGCGATGATACCATGAATTTCAGCGTGGCCGACTTTCCTTAAATGACAGTTTTCGAGCTCCTAGGCCAAGAACGGCAGTTACCGAAAAGAATATTGGTCTTGTTCAGAACATGATTAAAGAGGACCGGCATGTTACTGTCAGCAACATTCAAGTAACTTTAAAAATTGGTGTGAAAGCAATTGAAACCATTCCCAACATTTGACGGTAAGCTTTGTTCTCATTAGATTCCCCACAATTTGACTCCAGTCAAAAAGACAATCGCTCGAGGTGGTGCAGATCTACACTAAATCGCTTTGACAATGGATCGTTTCATTTGGTGCACAATTTCATTAGAGGTGACGAAACATAGGTTTACTGCTATGATCTCGAAAAAAAGCAACAATCCGCAGTTTGGGTATTTGAAAATTGCTCAGCACCAACAAAAGTTATTCGTAGTACTGTTAATATTGAATGGTACATTACCATTTGTTTGTCTCAAGTTCTCCAAAATATTCACGAAAAACCTCAACGGGGAAGGATTATCTTGCAACGTTCGGCCGCACGCTGCTGTTCGAACGACTGATTATTTGAATGCTCCAGACCTGGCACCTAATGATTTCTTTTTATTTCCACGTGTAAAGGATAAGTTACGGGGTTTACGTTTTACATCGGCCGAAGAAGCTGTTGACGCATTTAAAAATGAAATAAAGAAACAAACGCGGGAAGATTGGAGAAAATGCTTTGGAGATTGATTTTCACGGATGCAAAAATGTATTGATGGTGGAGGGGAATGCCTTGAAAAATTATAAATAAATGTGTTTTGCAAGTAAATTGTGTATTACTTTACTAGGCTCAGCGGAAAGAGAACAGCCCTCGTAATATTGAAAATATTAAGTTTCTTTTGTTCAAGATTATAATCTATTTAACAATTTTTAAGTAACTGTTTCTTTACTAAAGAATTAAAAATGATCAAATTTTGACGTTTCGGACTGTCAAGTATGTCATAGACTACGTTTATCTCGACGTTTGAAGACGATTGAATTTAGTAAATCCCTTTTCAATCTTTGAAATAAACGATCGAGATTAATATTTCAAGCCGCTTGAAAAGGTCGAGTCAAGTCTAAAAAATAACAGGCTTGGACTTATGAAGAGGCTTGACTTCTGTCGAAATAAACAGTGAAGCTTCAAATAATGTAACTACGCATGCGCACATCCGCAATATATTGCAATGACACGACATAAAACTTAGTAAAATTGTTCAAAAAAGAAATATTTGGAGTGATGAAGAAACAAATATTTTTTTAATGTAAGAAGATTGAAAATAACTCAATCCTATTTTCAAATCGCTGAGATAAACCAATAGAATTTTTCAAGTCATAATATATTTGAAGCCGCTTGAATTATCGAGATAAACGTAGTCATACACGAAACAATACTAATTCAAAAGTTTTATGTGTGTAAAACAGGCTGGCTCTGCAGCGCCACCAAGACTATTCTTATCTGAAATACAGTATAACTAACTCTCAAGCATAGCTGCGTCCATTTTATATAGCTGCCATTACCTTCTAGAAAGCTCTAGAATGTTCGACCGCATAATAACAATGAACACAAAAGGTTCAGGCGACCACAAGTAATTAAGCACGTCGCGACCCGCTTGTTTACGTCGCCCGGCTACAAGTGCGATTACGTCATCGCTATAAAGACACTTGCTCATTTCTGCGGCGACGGCGACGCGGTTGCGACGGCAGTGGCGACAGCGGCGGCGACGGCGAACGTTTCACATTGCAATATCAAATTGGCAGCGATCTGTATTTCTAGAAAGTCTTTATTGTTATTTATTACGCTGCAATATTTTTAAAATATTTTGATGGATATAATGCTAATTTTATTTTCAATTAGTGGAGTTCGCTAATGTTTGGAGTCACAAAAGCTGATTTGTTGTCTACAAAGAAACTTTGAGTAAATATTTTTGGTGGTATATTTAAAATAGCCTCGAGAGGAAGGCTTTGTTTTGAATGAATTAATCTTGGAATTAATTATTTGCACTAACCTGGGTTTATTGCCCATTAGTATTAAGATAGTGTCTACTAGCGCACTAGGCAGCACCATGCAGAGTACCATGCGAATATAAGCCTCTACTCTGTTGGTAGATATGTGTCCCCTGGGGTACCACAATGTATGGTTATAAGGAATTTGTTCATAGACCTTCATTTGGTCTCTTAGTTCTTCGTTGGTTGGTCGCAGCCAGTCGGCTTGGTAGCTGGTACACTGCATCACCTCCACCACGCGTTCTTGTCGCACAGCTAGCTCCCAAGCTGCTACCACTAGCGCTTTCACGCAAACGTCAACAGGGATGTAGTCGGGTTTGTAATGATTATGGGTGTATATTGTGCGCATTATATTATTATTCTCTTTTCATAATAATAGTTAGTGAAGATTATAAATAGCTGTTCCAAACGCTGTAAAAAGTGCAATAGGTCCGTTAAAATTATCAATCCAACCATAAACTGGTTCTTCATTTAACGTGGAAATCACTGAAAATGTATCATCATTACATGTTAACATTTTTTAATGTTATAGAAACTCGTCAAACGTCAAAAATATTGCAATCATTAAAGTACCTGTATCTCCTGTGAAAATTTGCATCGTTTCTTTTTCTCGGTCGATTTAATAGTAAAGAACGGTAAAGTTAACCAAATATTCCGTAACGTTGACAATGTGCTGAACGAAACAGAGCCATCAGCCATTCGATACAAGAACTAGTAAAGACATGGTCAAGGTACAATGGAATAAGAGCAGAAAGCTCTATTGTCGGCACTAATTTAGATTTGTACATAGCTGAGCGTATGGACAAGACAAAGATGTAATAAAAATAAATAATTTGTTTCTAACAATTGCGTAAATAATTAAATTATTATACTCCATTTCTTATATTAAGTAGTTAATTCCTTAGAATCAACTATAAAATAATTTTTTTAAATCGTACAATCAACTTGCTAATTTGTTAAAGATCACGTAATTTTAAAGTATCCTGTCAAATGTTTTTAGATACTATATTCCAAAAATGTGAATATTATTACTGGACCTTATTAATTTCTTAATTATTAACATTGAAATTTTTGTAAAAGGCTCATGTTTGTTTTTCTTTCTAATAAATAAAAAATCTGATGTGGCCAGCACATTACCTTCCGTCAGTTCAATGTATTTTGTATAAATATCATGCAGAAAGTTCCTTGCAAAACATTCTATTTCTTGTACATTACCTTAAGGTAGTTGTATATATTTGATACAAATTCCATACAGAAAGTTTCTAGCAAAAGATCCTATATTTCCAATAAAATAATAACACAGACATACTGTCAACTACACTTGTCACTGACACCTTACAATCAGTATTTTCTTAATATAGGCGATGTGCACATCTTGAGCGTCAGCGCCTCTAACGGCTACTTTGGAGTTTTTGCTGTTGTATATGAATATTATACTTCATAGTATATTGAAATGAATATAGAAATTATTTAAAATGTTATTTGTGAATCAAAAAAGTCAAAATACCAGCGAAAGTACTGTCACAGAAAATATAATTTTTCTCATAATATATGTGATTTCTGTAGACCATTTTATCATACTTAGTTTTATATTATAATTTATGATAATAGTTAAATATATTGAGTAATGCGGTATATTGTAATGATAAAGAAAATAAAGTTAAATTCCAACAGTTAGAAGAACAACTTAAGATAAAAAACAAGCAAATTGAATACTTAGAAAAGAAACTGCGAGAAAAAAATCTTATTTTCTTTGGCATAAAAGAAGAAAAAAATGAAAATATAGAACAGAGTATTATAAAGATAATAAATGTGAACATGAAACTTCCAAATATTACTACGAAAGACATTGAAGATACAAAAAGAATTGGAAAACCAGAAAACAATAAAACAAGACCAATTCTAGTGGAATTTAACTCGTAAAAGATAAAAAAGTGCATTTTAAATAATGCTAAATTACTCAAAAACTTGAAAGTATATATTGATGAAGATTACTCTCCACATGTATTACAGGAAAGGAAATTTTAAAACCTCATCTTATCAAAGCAAGGAACGATGGGCAGAGAGCTGTGTTACATCATAACACATTGTACATAAACGGGGTCAAATACACTATAAATGACTTTGCTGGTAAGGACGAAGAAAAAAATACAGATGAGGAAAATGAAGTCTTGAGTCGACGTTCTCTGTCACTCTCTTCTTTGGTAGTCCCATTTGTAGAAAACGAAACTCCTGATACTTTACCAGTTTTTGAACAAGATCAAATAATAAAGGGAACGACAAAATCAAGTGGAAAAAATAAAAATATTCAACAAAAAATTGGACCTATGGACAAGCATATCCAAACCAGACTGAGATCACAGTCTACTCCAAAAAACGGGGGAGCAAAATAATTGAAACAGATAAATACTATAACAACATTTTATTCTGGAATATGCAAGGTTATAAAAATATTTTTAATTTAAGTCCTGAAGACGAAAATATACTATTAAAACATGACCTCATATGCTTAATTGAAACTTGGACAAATTATAAGTTAAAAAATAACCCTCCATTCCTCAAGGACTATAATAGATACGAACAAGAAGCTTTGTGTATTTAAAGTTTCACTTGTTTATTTCTTATAGAATGACCACAAAATGAATTACAAAAAAGTTATTGTTCCAAATGTATTTTTGAATAAGGCATCATACACAAACTAACTAAAGGTGACGGAAGGTAAAACTGATAAACAAAAACAATAATTTGAGAGCACAACACTTCTATAATACTATTAAACTTTGTGTATTTAAAGTTTCACTTGTTTATTTCTTATAGAATGACCACAAAATGAATTACAAAAAAGTTATTGTTCCAAATGTATTTTTGAATAAGGCATCATACACAAACTAACTAAAGGTGACGGAAGGTAAAACTGATAAACAAAAACAATAATTTGAGAGCACAACACTTCTATAATATTATTAAACTTTGTGTATTTAAAGTTTCACTTGTTTATTTCTTATAGAATGACCACAAAATGAATTACAAAAAAGTTATTGTTCCAAATGTATTTTTGAATAAGGCATCATACACAAACTAACTAAAGGTGACGGAAGGTAAAACTGATAAACAAAAACAATAATTTGAGAGCACAACACTTCTATAATATTATTAAACTTTGTGTATTTAAAGTTTCACTTGTTTATTTCTTATAGAATGACCACAAAATGAATTACAAAAAAGTTATTGTACCAAATGTATTTTTGAATAAGGCATCATACACAAACTAACTAAAGGTGACGGAAGGTAAAACTGATAAACAAAAACAATAATTTGAGAGCACAACACTTCTATAATATTATTAAACTTTGTGTATCTAAAGTTTCACTTGTTTATTTCTTATAGAATGACCACAAAATGAATTACAAAAAAGTTATTGTTCCAAATGTATTTTTGAATAAGGCATCATACACAAACTAACTAAAGGTGACAGAAGGTAAAACTAATAAACAAAAACAATAATTTGAGAGCACAACACTTCTATAATATTATTAAACTTTGTGTATCTAAAGTTTCACTTGTTTATTTCTTATAGAATGACCACAAAATGAATTACAAAAAAGTTATTGTTCCAAATGTATTTTTGAATAAGGCATCATACACAAACTAACTAAAGGTGACAGAAGGTAAAACTAATAAACAAAAACAATAATTTGAGAGCACAACACTTCTATAATATTATTAAACTTTGTGTATTTAAAGTTTCACTTGTTTATTTCTTATAGAATGACCACAAAATGAATTACAAAAAAGTTATTGTTCCAAATGTATTTTTGAATAAGGCATCATACACAAACTAACTAAAGGTGACGGAAGGTAAAACTGATAAACAAAAACAATAATTTGAGAGCACAACACTTCTATAATATTATTAAACTTTGTGTATTTAAAGTTTCACTTGTTTATTTCTTATAGAATGACCACAAAATGAATTACAAAAAAGTTATTGTTCCAAATGTATTTTTGAATAAGGCATCATACACAAACTAACTAAAGGTGACGGAAGGTAAAACTGATAAACAAAAACAATAATTTGAGAGCACAACACTTCTATAATATTATTAAACTTTGTGTATTTAAAGTTTCACTTGTTTATTTCTTATAGAATGACCACAAAATGAATTACAAAAAAGTTATTGTTCCAAATGTATTTTTGAATAAGGCATCATACACAAACTAACTAAAGGTGACGGAAGGTAAAACTGATAAACAAAAACAATAATTTGAGAGCACAACACTTCTATAATATTATTAAACTTTGTGTATTTAAAGTTTCACTTGTTTATTTCTTATAGAATGACCACAAAATGAATTACAAAAAAGTTATTGTTCCAAATGTATTTTTGAATAAGGCATCATACACAAACTAACTAAAGGTGACGGAAGGTAAAACTGATAAACAAAAACAATAATTTGAGAGCACAACACTTCTATAATATTATTAAACTTTGTGTATTTAAAGTTTCACTTGTTTATTTCTTATAGAATGACCACAAAATGAATTACAAAAAAGTTATTGTTCCAAATGTATTTTTGAATAAGGCATCATACACAAACTAACTAAAGGTGACGGAAGGTAAAACTGATAAACAAAAACAATAATTTGAGAGCACAACACTTCTATAATATTATTAAACTTTGTGTATTTAAAGTTTCACTTGTTTATTTCTTATAGAATGACCACAAAATGAATTACAAAAAAGTTATTGTTCCAAATGTATTTTTGAATAAGGCATCATACACAAACTAACTAAAGGTGACGGAAGGTAAAACTGATAAACAAAAACAATAATTTGAGAGCACAACACTTCTATAATATTATTAAACTTTGTGTATTTAAAGTTTCACTTGTTTATTTCTTATAGAATGACCACAAAATGAATTACAAAAAAGTTATTGTTCCAAATGTATTTTTGAATAAGGCATCATACACAAACTAACTAAAGGTGACGGAAGGTAAAACTGATAACCAAAAACAATAATTTGAGAGCACAACACTTCTATAATATTATTAAACTTTGTGTATTTAAAGTTTCACTTGTTTATTTCTTATAGAATGACCACAAAATGAATTACAAAAAAGTTATTGTTCCAAATGTATTTTTGAATAAGGCATCATACACAAACTAACTAAAGGTGACGGAAGGTAAAACTGATAAACAAAAACAATAATTTGAGAGCACAACACTTCTATAATATTATTAAACTTTGTGTATTTAAAGTTTCACTTGTTTATTTCTTATAGAATGACCACAAAATGAATTACAAAAAATTTATTGTTCCAAATGTATTTTTGAATAAGGCATTATACACAAACTAACTAAAGGTGACGGAAGGTAAAACTGATAACCAAAAACAATAATTTGAGAGCACAACACTTCTATAATATTATTAAACTTTGTGTATTTAAAGTTTCACTTGTTTATTTCTTATAGAATGACCACAAAATGAATTACAAAAAAGTTATTGTTCCAAATGTATTTTTGAATAAGGCATCATACACAAACTAACTAAAGGTGACGGAAGGTAAAACTGATAAACAAAAACAATAATTTGAGAGCACAACACTTCTATAATATTATTAAACTTTGTGTATTTAAAGTTTCACTTGTTTATTTCTAATAGAATGACCACAAAATGAATTACAAAAAAGTTATTGTTCCAAATGTATTTTTGAATAAGGCATCATACACAAACTAACTAAAGGTGACGGAAGGTAAAACTGATAAACAAAAACAATAATTTGAGAGCACAACACTTCTATAATATTATTAAACTTTGTGTATTTAAAGTTTCACTTGTTTATTTCTTATAGAATGACCACAAAATGAATTACAAAAAAGTTATTGTTCCAAATGTATTTTTGAATAAGGCATCATACACAAACTAACTAAAGGTGACGGAAGGTAAAACTGATAAACAAAAACAATAATTTGAGAGCACAACACTTCTATAATATTATTAAACTTTGTGTATTTAAAGTTTCACTTGTTTATTTCTTATAGAATGACCACAAAATGAATTACAAAAAAGTTATTGTTCCAAATGTATTTTTGAATAAGGCATCATACACAAACTAACTAAAGGTGACGGAAGGTAAAACTGATAACCAAAAACAATAATTTGAGAGCACAACACTTCTATAATATTATTAAACTTTGTGTATTTAAAGTTTCACTTGTTTATTTCTTATAGAATGACCACAAAATGAATTACAAAAAAGTTATTGTTCCAAATGTATTTTTGAATAAGGCATCATACACAAACTAACTAAAGGTGACGGAAGGTAAAACTGATAACCAAAAACAATAATTTGAGAGCACAACACTTCTATAATATTATTAAACTTTGTGTATCTAAAGTTTCACTTGTTTATTTCTTATAGAATGACCACAAAATGAATTACAAAAAAGTTATTGTTCCAAATGTATTTTTGAATAAGGCATCATACACAAACTAACTAAAGGTGACGGAAGGTAAAACTGATAAACAAAAACAATAATTTGAGAGCACAACACTTCTATAATATTATTAAACTTTGTGTATTTAAAGTTTCACTTGTTTATTTCTTATAGAATGACCACAAAATGAATTACAAAAAAGTTATTGTTCCAAATGTATTTTTGAATAAGGCATCATACACAAACTAACTAAAGGTGACGGAAGGTAAAACTGATAAACAAAAACAATAATTTGAGAGCACAACACTTCTATAATATTATTAAACTTTGTGTATTTAAAGTTTCACTTGTTTATTTCTTATAGAATGACCACAAAATGAATTACAAGAAAGTTATTGTTCCAAATGTATTTTTGAATAAGGCATCATACACAAACTAACTAAAGGTGACGGAAGGTAAAACTGATAAACAAAAACAATAATTTGAGAGCACAACACTTCTATAATATTATTAAACTTTGTGTATTTAAAGTTTCACTTGTTTATTTCTTATAGAATGACCACAAAATGAATTACAAAAAAGTTATTGTTCCAAATGTATTTTTGAATAAGGCATCATACACAAACTAACTAAAGGTGACGGAAGGTAAAACTGATAACCAAAAACAATAATTTGAGAGCACAACACTTCTATAATATTATTAAACTTTGTGTATTTAAAGTTTCACTTGTTTATTTCTTATAGAATGACCACAAAATGAATTACAAAAAAGTTATTGTTCCAAATGTATTTTTGAATAAGGCATCATACACAAACTAACTAAAGGTGACGGAAGGTAAAACTGATAACCAAAAACAATAATTTGAGAGCACAACACTTCTATAATATTATTAAACTTTGTGTATTTAAAGTTTCACTTGTTTATTTCTTATAGAATGACCACAAAATGAATTACAAAAAAGTTATTGTTCCAAATGTATTTTTGAATAAGGCATCATACACAAACTAACTAAAGGTGACGGAAGGTAAAACTGATAAACAAAAACAATAATTTGAGAGCACAACACTTCTATAATATTATTAAACTTTGTGTATTTAAAGTTTCACTTGTTTATTTCTTATAGAATGACCACAAAATGAATTACAAAAAAGTTATTGTTCCAAATGTATTTTTGAATAAGGCATCATACACAAACTAACTAAAGGTGACGGAAGGTAAAACTGATAAACAAAAACAATAATTTGAGAGCACAACACTTCTATAATATTATTAAACTTTGTGTATTTAAAGTTTCACTTGTTTATTTCTTATAGAATGACCACAAAATGAATTACAAAAAAGTTGTTTCAAATGTATTTTTGAATAAGGCACCATAGACAAACTAACTAAAGGTGACAGAAGGTAAAACTGATAAACAAAAACAATGATTTGAGAGCACACCACTTCTATAATATTATTAAGCATTGTGTATCTAATGTTTCACTTGTTTATTTCTTATAGAATGACCACAAAATAAATTACAAAAAAGTTATTGTTCCAAATGTATTTTCAAACAAGGCACCAGAGATAAGCTAACTAAAGGTGAAGGAAGGTAAAACTGATAAACAAAAACAATAATCTGAGAGCACGACAATTCTCTAATATTATTAAACTTTGTGTATCTAAAGTTTCAATTGCTTATTTCTTATAGAATGGCCACAAATGTATTGCAAGATATGTCACAGTTCCAAATTTATTTTGGAACAAGAAACAAGGCAAGCCTCCTAAAACTAAATTAACAACAATCCGTATATTTACATCAAATAAATGGTATTTCTAAGATTAAAATAAATACATCCAATGGCAAATTGATTTAGGGTTTGGATAAACAATTGGGTTTCACAAATTTTACAGTAAGAAAGCGACATAAACGGCTTGCTTTATTTCAAGGATTAATGTAACAAACGACTTGACTTTACTAAACTAATAATATTTATAATCCCCGAAATAAAGTAAGCCGTTAATGCCACTAATTTCATATTGAAAACTCATTTCGATCTTTTGTTACCTGTTACGTTATCTGTGTAATTTCTAAAAGTATTTAGTAGGTAATTATATCTAATTGTTTTTCATTTGATTTTTCGTATATAAACTTGTTACCTGTTTTTTTCTACTTTAAATGTACTATATATATCAAATAAACAAATTTGCAAATGACGACGTTATTAAATATATAGAATTTAAAAAAATATATATAATATATTAAAACGAAAAATAACTGAAATGGAAATACTTTCTTCACACAAATATATATTCCCAGCAAGACCTTTTTCCCCCTTTCCCCGTCAATCGATTGTACCCTGGGCGGAGCATTACCCGTAATAAACACTGAACTAGCCTGAGCGAACTACTAGCGACACCACTTGCGCGTAAAAATAACTAATTTTAACAATTTTTGCAAGGCAAAATACACGAACATACGTTAATATTAGACATATTTTCTATAACAGATATGTTATTTTCAATTAAAGGAAGAGTGTTATGCAAATATTTTTAATTTTATTTTAACAGAAGACTGTAAAATGAAGGCTCAAAATAAGACTAAAATTGGTACTGTTGATCAATTAATATTTCAAAAATGATAAACAAAATCAATATTCTGAGAGCATAACACTCCTCGAATATTACTTAACTTTATGTATTTCAAGTTTCAATTGTTTATTTCTTATAGAAACACCACAAAATGACTTGCAAGAAATGTTATTTTTCCAGATTTATTTTCGAACAAGGCAAGCCCCTTAAAAGAGGCAAGTACTGGGCGTGCAATTGGAGGTATTGTTATTTTCTCAAAATTTCCTGCTCAAAATGTGTCAATTGTCGAGCAAGAACTTCATTGGATAATTCTTAAACTACAAGGTAAAAAATTTAATTTTTATTATTGGCGTGTCATACTTTTCACACTCATTTGATTACACTGTACTGTTAGAATTATTCTCAATTAGCTTACAAAATATAATAAATCTATATCCAAATTACTCCTATATATTCTGCGGTGATTATAACGCTCGCATTGGAGAACTCAACCAACTTGAAGAAGAGTTTCAACTCAACAATAATTGGACTCCTACAAGGGTTGCTTTAGATGGAGCAATAAATAAAAAAGGTAAAGAACTTGTTGATATCTTTGAAAGAGAAAACTTTGTCGTACTAAATGGGAGATAAAAAGTGACACTCCTTCCAAATATACCTATCTAGGAGTAAATGGGAAAAGCACTATTGATTTAATTTGGACAGACTTAAACACACTTCAATTAATACAAGATTTTACTGTTATTGAGGATGTAATTATATCCGATCATCTTATCTGCTCTGCTAAAATTTCAAACTTATTTCACAAGAACGAAGAACAAAATAAATCAGTCATATACCTAACAAAAACTAAATGGGACACAACAAAAGCAGAATCTTTCAGACAAAAACTTAACGACAAATCGTGCAATATTCCCAATATGAATCCAACTCAAAAATACGAACTTATAAAATCGGAAATTAAAGAAACTTCCATTGAAATTGGACTAATAAATAATATTAGAATAGATCAAAATAGACATAGTAATTTAAATAAAAAGAAATGGTTTAACGAAACATGTAAACAACTTAAGAAAACAACCAAAAGCTGCTTAACAAAATGTAAAAAACATGGATTTACACAAGAAAATCTTGCTCTATATATTCAAGCAAAAAAGCAATATAAACATAGTATAAACGAAGAAAAAAATAAATACAAAATAGATATTAAAAACAAACTACGCAATGTAGTAGATCAGAAACAGTTTTGGAACACAATAAATGCTTTACAAGTGACCAAGTATGTAACAAATCCAATAGATACAACAGAATGGACTATTTTTTTTCAAGAATGGTATAGTGAAAAAATAACTCACGACCAAATATTTTTTGATGCATATCACCCTTACTTAGATGGCGACATTACGTACAAAGAAATTAGTTACGCTCTAAGTAAACTCAAGATAAATAAAACACCTGGTTCAGATGAAATAATATACGAACAACTCCAAAATCTACCACATAAATGGATAATATGCCTCAAAGATTTATTAAACAACTTTCTTACAGAAGAAAACCTACCAAAAGAACTAAAAACAATAAAATTAACATTATTATATAAAAAAGGAGACCGTATGGATAAAAATAATTATAGGGGCATTGCTCTAATTAACTCCATAACTAAACTTTTCACGTTCATTTTGAATAATCGCATGCAAACCTGGGTTGAAAGTAAAAACATCCTTCCTGAAGCACAAGCAGGTTTCAGAAGAAAAAGATCTTGTGCAGACAATATATTCGTACTAAATTCGATAATTCAGTCATCATTCTTAACAAATAAACAAGGTATTTACGGTATCTTCATAGATTTTCGTAAGGCTTTTGACTCAGTATCTCATTCTATTCTCTGGGAAAAAATTTACCATTTAGGCATAAGTGGTAAAATTACAAGATTGCTAAAAAACATTTATGACGAAGCATCTCTAAGAATTAATGTAAATAATGAACTATCGCAAGAAATACAAATCAGCAAAGGAGTATTACAGGGTGAATGCACCAGTCCTTTATTATTTGCAGTGTATATTTCCGATCTAGAGAATTTTTTCAGACAAAGAAACCTGGAAGGTTACTTCATAAACAATAAGATCGATATATTGTCATTACAGTACGCAGATGACATAGTTCTATTTGCAAACTCACCAGTCGATGTACAAAGGAAACTGAATGCACTTACTGATTACTGCAACACACAACAGCTCCAAATAAATGCGGAGAAATCTAACATAGTTCATTTTCACAAAGGCAGGCCACCTAAGAGACACCAAAAACATTTTTGTCAAAACAATGAAATTAAGTTTATAAATAAATATACTTATTTAGGTATAACTTTTACATCAGCAGGCAATTTTACGGAAAATACAAGTGCGAAATTAAAAAAAGCCTCACGTGTTAGTGGTACCATTAAAAATACTATGCTGAAAGCACAAATGCATTGCTGGGACACTAATACAAAATTGTATAATACTGTACTTGTTCCAATATTGTTATATGGCTCGGAAGTGTGGGGACCAACGCAATATGAAATCATTGAAAAAGGGTCAATGCAATATTTTAAAACCATTTTTGGATGGCAACTCCAGGGTATATAATCAGAAGAGAGACGGGTTTCAAAAATCTAGAAGTTATAATTATAGAAAAAATGCTCAACTTTTGGCTTAAAATATTACTCATGCCAGAAGAAAGATATATTAAAATCTGTTACAATAAGTTACTACATTTAAACAAAAAATCGACGACTATTATCCCAGAGAAAAAACAAACAAATTATAACTGGATTAGACAACTACAAGTTATACTGACAAGGGCCAACTTTATATGGATATGGGAGACACAGAGCTGCGTAACACTGAAAGCAGAAATAGACAATATAAAAAAAGCTTATAACGAAATTTTATACGAAGAAGATACCAAAAGAATATCAAATTCCACCTACAATCCAATTTACCAAACCTATATAACCAGTTATAATTACCTAGTCTTAGATATCCCTTTCGCTATCCTTAAATTGTAGAGCCAACTAAGAACAACAAACATCAAAAGATTTTATTGCTATCAAGACGGCTTTTGTCATAAATTTACGGATGAAGAAAACTGCAGTTTGTGCAACCTACAAGAAGATAATAGCCTAAACCATTTCCTATTTATATGTCCCATCTTTAATCCTGTCCGCAACAAATTCCTCAATAAATATAAAACTTCCTGTTTTCCAGAAAATGCCATCAGTAGTCTGCTTAGCACACCAACCAGAGGGAAGATGATGGATATAAGCAACTATGTCAAAACTGCACTGAAATTAAGAGCATTTATATTAAATATATGAAATGTATTCACACAATTTATTTATATATTTTATGTGTGTATCCTACAATTATTATAATGTTGTCTTTCTATTTGTATGAAGCTCTACTTCTTAACAAATAAAAATATTATTATTATTATTATTATTATTATTATTATTATTATTAGTTAAATATATTATAAAATGCAGAATACATGGAAATCGCGATTAAAGAATTGGAAAACTTGGATTATTGGAAAGAAGAAAGTTTCTGCATATCACGATATCAGTGGATGATGATAGAATCTTTCTTTTATATTCGCAGTAATTGACGAATATTCTTCATTGAAAATATACCAGGCTCTAAGTGGAATCAGTTGCACAAGCTCGGAAAAGAGAATACACGAAAAATACGAACCATGTGAATTTTTACTTTTAACATTACATGTATAAACTATATATAATAAATAGACTAATTATGTCAAAAATAGACATTCTATATGATACAACTGCAAGTATTATACAATTTTAAGATAATTTTCTGCTTCTTTCTATATATTTTGTTCAAATTTTAACTTAAGAAACACATTTTTATATAATTCATTGTTTCAATCATACGACCTTTGTTTGAATTTTATTCATACGATAAGTATCTTTTACAAGGAGAAAATATGTAAACCTAAAAGAATTTTTCATGTTAGTAGAAGATATCTGTTGAATAGTTGTTTTCTTAATATTTCTCATTTAATATTCTACGAAATTTATAAAATTTCATACTTCAATCTGTAATTTTGTCAGAATTATTACATCTTCCACTGCATCACATAATATTTGAGATCCTATCTTTCGCATTCATTGTAAACATTTTATAAAATAGATATTTTAAAATTATTTTGACATAAAACATAACCTTGTTATGTTTCAATGAGTAACCACTTTTGTCATTTTTGTCCGCTGTCGGCGCTGATTACTTTTGTGCACACCGCCTATAGCAGCTGTTTTCAGAATTATAGCATAGCTGGCTAATATATCAGATTTAATTTCTTTATAATTTTTACCTTCCGTAACCTTTAGGCAACCTTTAGGTAAGGAAGGTATTGTCAGATTGGAAAATCAATGCTTTTGTATCATCATAAAGTTCGCCATCTATCAACATATGCAACTAACTAAACCACGGTATCTAGATCTTTAAAATGATGACCGTAGTGTTTGTAAAATTGTTCTTTTTTAAGATTTGAAAGAAAAAGAAAAACTCATATTGATATGTATTATGAATATTTATTTAAAATATGTAGTGTATAGATTTTAAACTGCAAAAGAACAATTAGTAAGTATATAAATAATATTAATAACAGAGTTTATTAATATTTATCCAGATAATTATTTTATGATGTAACAGCTACTTTTTGCTCATCCCTGTTTTTTTTGATAATTTTTTACAATCTTTAGATTCTTTACCTATCTTCAGTTCTTTTCTGCAAGCATAAATACGCTTGTATCAGCGTCCCTCGCTCTTCTTGGTCCAGCTTCTTGGTCAGCTACAAGTGTATGTACGTTTTTAGAGTCGGTTTTTTGGTAGTATTTTACGAAGTTTGGTTTTATACCACTTTAGTTTGCTTCGTAGAATTTTGGTACTGTAAGTATTTCCTGATATATTTACTTACTTTTTGGCATTTTTTTTGATACTTTTATTTAGACTTTTTATAAGTTGTAAGAAAAACGTGCACTCACGCTTTGTGAGTCGGGTTTATTTTCTTTAAATTTCTTTCAGTGATCAAGATATTGTTGGACTCTGATATCTAGTACGTTTAGTACTCTTTGCCACATTTCTTTTTTACTAAATAAAATTCGTATTAGTTTGTTTATTTTAGTAATTTTTTTATTAATATTCTTACTAAGTTTCTTATTCTTTCTTGTATGTTAAATTTCTATTATTATTTTGTATTACTAAACCAATTCTATTTACTAATTTACTAGATTAGTTTTCTTTTCTTTATATTTTTTTTACTTAGTAAATTTTGCACTCTTTTTTTTGTTATCATTTTTTTTTTGTTCAGTACTATCATTTCTTTCACTCATAATTCGGATAAAATCACTCACTAACAATTTTGGGATTCATATTCATTCTCCATTTCGTTCCCTAGACACAACCACACAATCCTAACCTTACCTACCCCAGAGTGGATGTTGAGCGTATGGTTTTGCGAAGATAATTTTTTTGCAGTTTATTTACGTCGCGTTCGCGAATTTTTATTTAACTTCAGTTAAAAATCCTCAAAAAAGTTATTTGGTTACTTTTTGTTATTTTCTTTCTCTAGTTTACTACAGATTCTACCAGTTGCTTTTCTTTAGTTTAATTCTGTAATGAACGCACAACTTGTGGGAGGATTGAGTAAATTTGCTGCTAAGCTTTTAGCGTCAATCGGCAATCCCGTTCAGAGCTCTACGTCGTGCTTTGCGTACTTTTGTGTCTTCTTTTTTCTTTAGCAGTTCTTCGATCTTTCATCATCATCACCTCACTTTTAGTTAAATTGTATTGGGTAGGCAGTCTAGCACTGCAACTTTTTGTAAAACATTTCATCATTCATTCACCACAATTATTAGTTGTAAGTATATTGTTTGGAAAATTTTTGTATAATTTCTTTGTATGGTAATTTGTTTGCCGTGCACTTTCAGTTTTATATTTTTTGGTCATTTTTGTTTCCAAAAAAAAAGGGTTCTCTATTTTCTCAGTATTTTTATTTTGGTCCGTTTGGTAACTTTAACTTTCTTTGTTTTTGTGAGAAGATTTTTTTTGTGGAAACAAAAGCGACTATCTCAAGAACTATTTTCTGCCTTGGCTTTGTGTTTTGTAGTAAAATTTTCTCGCCCCGGTGTGGAGTGGTTGGGGTCCGCCTGGTGTTGAGCTATACGTCACAGCGGGCTTTCCGAGCAGACTGGTGTCAAGGTCACCCGCAACCCCAGAGGCCGAGTGGTTTTCCTGGATGCGACGCCGAAAATTCGAACACACAATTACAAGTATACAAGTTAGTTGTGGAGGCCAAGGTCCCGGCGTGGCTTTCAAACCATTAAGAGCCATATCCCGGCGTGGCCTTGAAACCATCGACAGCCACATCTCCGCGTGGTTTTGCAACCACCAACAGACACTTTATGACGTGGTTTTACAACTACTCTCAACAACATCCAGGAGTGGCCTTGAAACTACCAACAGCCAACGTCTGCTTTCTTTCGTTTCAAACCTGCTAGCTCACACCAGGTGGGCTCAGTCTGCTCAGGCCCGACAGAAGCGTCCCGAACTTTCACCACAAACTTAGATAAGTATTTTTTTGGTTTGTTTTCACTCAAAAGGCAGATTAAAAATTTTCTGTAATTTTTATAATTTCTTTTATCTGTACGCCGGCAAATAAAAGTTTTGGTAAATATTATTTTGGTTTTCAAAAATATTTTTCACTCGAACATCATCGGTGGTCTGGCGCACACCATTCACACAATTTCACTCATTAGCGCCGGTGGCGCCCTTTGCCTTGCATTCATTTTGCTCACATTTCCTTGTCACGTCCCACGACCCCGATTACGACTTTACAGCTACAGGCACTCCCCTATGTGTGTAGTGATCGAGCACCTCCACCAGGTAGGTACCGATTTCGTCACAATGAATAGTGAAAAATATTAATGTATGTATATACAAGTTTGTATATTTTTTGGAAATCTCTCGCGAGATTTAATTTCTAATTTGTGTACTGTAATATCTGAGCCATACTTTTACATCTATATATGTGATGTAAACTAAAACTTGTAAGCAACACAATTGGATATGTACATCGTTGTATTATCAGTATTATTTGTTTGAAAGAATTTTTAAATCTTTCAGATGTGTTAAAAAGAGACGTACGTAGGTGAAAGAAAAGAAAAAAAAATTGGGAGCTAAGGAATATCAACTTCCAACATCTTCATAGTTCTTCGCATAACTCATTTAGTTGTAACTTTATGAACGATATTGTCAGCTTTTGCATACTACTGTGGATTTTTAGTTCTTTTTGCGTTGGTTCCTTTCTTTTCTCATATAGAATTCTTTCGATGAATTGCAAATGATCAAGTTTTATTGATGAATGTTCAACAGGATATTTATCTCCTAATTTGTAAGTTTCGG
Source organism: Harpalus rubripes (assembly GCA_963082715.1). Lineage (NCBI taxonomy): Eukaryota > Metazoa > Arthropoda > Insecta > Coleoptera > Carabidae > Harpalus > Harpalus rubripes. The sequence goes on along the minus strand of OY720466.1, from coordinate 11,824,416 downwards.
GAAGTTCTATATCACCTGAGTTATGGATATTCGATATACAAGCATGAAGAATTTGTTCTCCATGAAATTCTACAGAAACATATGTAAGAAAAGTTATAAATATTATTATATAAAAAGTAATTAATGTTCATAAGATATCTTACGAGTTCTCTGTTTGTTTTAAACATATAATAATTCAAATTCTGTGGGTTCAAAAATTATGTGTCACGTCAGCTGTGTCAGCTTTTAAAATTTTCAGTTTGACATTCAAATTTTCCATTACATTTTTTTCGCATTGCCTTCTATGTTAATTCTTCGTCAGTTCTGTGATTTTGCTGCCTCTCTGAAGAAATATGCAAGGAACTATTTCCTCGTGCTCCGTTTACCCCTCATCACCAAACACTTTGTTACAAGGCCACCCATAAGTCTGTCCAACCTCTCTTTAGATAGTTGTCTCTAGTATTGTCTTTGGTCAAAAAATTCGATGATGAGTTTTTAATGAATAAGCACGTATTTAGGGTCCCTAGAATACGATTTTACTATTTTTACGATGATGTCTGTATGTATGTATGTATGTATGTATGTATGTATGTATGAAGGGATGGATGTTTGTATGTATGTATGTATGTATGTATGTATGTATGTATGTATGTATGTGTGTGTGTGTGTGTGTGTGTGTGTGTGTGTGTGTGTGTGTGTGTGTGTGTGTGTGAGACAATTTTTCGGATCCCATAATTCCAATACCACCTTTCCAAAAATTATAATTTTTTCGTATTTCTCTTCTTTACATCCAAACTAAGAGCTGATTAGAATTTGGTTATAATTGGTCGACCGGAAGTACCCTAATTTGAAGATTTTGACAGTTTTTCTTGAAAAAACGCTGTTAAATATCATATTTAATGCTATTATAAATATTAAAGAATATTTTATTCTCAATACGATTTGATTATATTTTATACTTTATATTCAATAGATATAGAGTTAAAAAATTATAAAGAAATTAAATTTCATGAAACAACCAGCTTTGCTATAAACATGGAAACATCTACTATATTAAGAAAATTCTGATTTACAGATGTCAGTGTCAAGTGCAATTGACATAGTATGTTTGTGTTATAATTTTACTGGAAATATGGAAACTTCCTGTATGGAATTTGTACAAAATACATAAAACTAACTTAAGGTAATGTACTGGAAATATTGAATTTGTTGCAAGAAACTTCCTGTGTGGAATTTGTACAAAGTATATACATAGAACTGACGGAAGGTGCTGGCCACATCAGATTTTTTAACTCTATACTATATGCATTTAATGTGAAGTATAAAATGCATTTAAATCGTATAGAGAATAAAATATTTATTATAACATTAAATGTGAAAATGATATTTAACATCGTTTTTTCAAGAAAAACTGTTAAAATCTTCAAATGGGGGTACTTCCGGTTGACTAATTATAACCAAAATCTAATCAGCTCTTCATATGGATGTAACGAAGAGGAATACGAAAGAATTATAATTTTTGGAATTGTGGTATTAGTTATCGAATTAGAAAATTTTGTTACACGCACGCACGCACACATACACCACGCACATACGCACACAAACGCGCGCGCCCACACACACGCGCGCGCCCACACACACACGCGCACTTACATAACACATACATAGAGACATCACCGTAAAAATAGTAAAATTGTATTCTAGGGACCCTAAAACATGCTTACTCATCAAAAACTCACCACCATTTTTTTTTACCAAAGACAATACCTTCCTTACTTAAATGTGACGGATGATAAAAATATAAACAAACACTTAGAAAAACGAATTCTTGATTTGCTGAATACCACAATTATTCTATAAATTTGAATAATTTAAAAAATATTCCTAGTCAAAATACTATTCGTTTCCATAATATACAAAGTACTCGTACCTAAATAAAAAATAAATAAAATTTTTGATATTTTCAGAACGAGTACAATATTTTTTTTTATTATAAATTTGAAAAATGAACTGCCTCGCCGAGACTCGAACCCTCGTTTGTCTGTTTCAGTTATAGGCGGCGATGTTCGCCATATAAATTACAGTTGCTAACAAGATATGCAAGAAAAATGAACTGACGTCGTCGAAAGCTCGTAGCTCAGTGGTAGAGTTTCCGCCCGACAAGAGGGAGACCCGGGGTTCGAGTCCCGGCGAGGCATATATATATATATATATATATATATATATATATATATATATATATATATATATATATATATATATACAAGGTGCCCATTTTAAAAGTTCCCGCCTGAAAATTCATGAATAGGCAATCCATGATACATTTCATAAGAAACTTGGTATTTAAAATTTTGTTTTGCTCTAATACCTACTGTGTTTATTCGATTTAGGACCGGTATTTTCACTTGCGAATAAAGGTTTGGATAAATTTATCCTTCGGATAAAAATTTTTGTCGTCTTTTCACTTGCAAATAAATTTATTCGAAAGAATAACATCTGTTATTCGCGGAATAAATTATTCGGTACTTGGTTAGCGAATAACTGTTTATTCGTAAGTTCATTACATTTCCACATAGTGCAGATTTATTAACAAAATGGATATATTAAATACTATGATGATATTTTCAACTATGAGATAATAAATAACGTGAGAAATCGATCACACACCATCAGACAGCGACGTAACCACATACATGAAATAATTTTTGACAGATTCCGGTTATGAAAAAAAATTTAGTATCACATATTGGCGATCGCATTTGATCTCAAACAGTAAATAGGTAAATCATTATCCTGTTATTTGACGCTGGCAAAATATTTTCGAATTTTGGATACTTTTGTTGAATACATTTGGCAAACATTTACTTTGAATTGAAAGAAATATACAAAAAGTACAAGGACAATTTTACAATATACATATCTCGTTTACCACATATGAGTGCTGCATTATATGGTACACTTGTTAAATTACAGTTTCCCGGGGCTAAAAATGCAGAATATAAATGACATTGACATTAAAGATATCAAACTACGGATTCAAAAGTAGTTGACACATTTCATCCTTGTCTGCTTAACATGGCTTCGCCAAACTCCATCCTTCTCTACTGACACTAATTCACTTTGCAAGGCTACCAATTCACAAACGTTAAAGTTATTCGACAGATAGCTATTTGTTTGATTGTTTGTGTAAAATGTGTGAAAAGACGCAATGGAATTATTCGTTGGATAAATATATAGAATAAATTTATTTAACGATTACTTATTCGAAACTTTATTCAAAAGTGGAAATACCGGGCCTTATAGTACTAATATTTATTGTTTTCCTAATCGGAATCTCTCAAAAAATTCCTTCATGTAAGTAGTTATGTCGCTGCGTGATGGTGTGTGATCGATATCTCTCGTTATTTATAAATACATAGTTCAAAATATCATAATCTTCAAAAATATTTATTAATTTATTCCGCGAATAACAGATATTATTCTTTAGAATAAATTTATTTGTAAGTGAAAAGACAAAAAAATTATTTATCTGAAAAATATAATTATCTAAACCTTTAGATTCGCATGTGAAAATACCGGCCCTAAATATGAGTAGTCAGTTAGAAGTTAGAAAAGGTGAAGGTTGTCTGACCTCTATTTTATTGCATCGAAGTGCCAAGTGACACATCTCTCGGGTGCCTCGCAGGTTGAGCAGCACAGCCCTGTGCAGCGGCTCGTCAAACCGCACTGTGGCGGCCGAATGGAAAATCAAATGCACATTCTCTGTTACTAATCTTCGGTCTATAGTGCTTAATCCTGAAAAACATTAAATAAATATACTTTTTACCTCCCGCTACCATTGGTAAGGGAGGTCTAAGTCGTGCTAAATATCGCATATCGATATTTTGGTAAATGACCACGTTTTAAGGTCCCTAGAATCCAATTTTAACATTTTCACGATGATATCTGTTTGTATGTATGTGTGGATCCTCCATTCTCACTCAAATAGTATCATTCACAAAATTTTCAAATCTTGTATTTCGAACTTTTCTGTAATGGAAAGAGCCCATTAGATTTTGGTGAAAATCGTGTAACCGGAAATGGCACTTTACTAGAAGCTCAAAATAGTTTTTCTTCAAAAAATACCTTTAAATGTTATTTTTTCGAGATTAATGTTATTAAATTAAAGATTATTAAATTTTCTATAGATTTGCATTAATACTTTTTCTATATATTTTATGGATAAATTTATAAATTATCTATAATTTAAGTCCCAGAGCCTACGCTTTAAATAAAAAAACGCAGTTATTCAAACGTATGTAACTGACAGATAAATGTCACTATCAAAGAACTAATCATTTCAAAATAATATTAGTAACGATTTAAAAAGAAAAAAAGTAAATAGAAAAATAGAAAAGGAATTCCATACAGCTTCCAGCACAAGTACACATACCTACATGTGTATGTATTTAGATTAATAAAAATTAACGATTCACAACAATGTTTAAGCTAATCATCATTTTTGGATTAGTTATTTCTATTCTATTCAGGTATTTAAAATTTAATCTTCATTGTGTTATAGCTCCGGTGGCTCAATGGTTACAGGAACGTCTCATAAGTCATGAGTGCGCTCGGGGCTCTAGGTTCGAATTTCAAGGCATGGATGTGTGTGAATGTGAACCTACTGTGTAATTAGGATTTAATCCTGTTGAGGGTTTTAAAAGAAAGGTAGTTACTTGCATTAGATTAGACTATATTTTAAGAAATAAACTGTCAAAATTAGACTAAAATTCGCTAATCTAAAAATAAGGATTAACTTAATCTTTTTTGTTACTCGTGCTGTAAATGGCGGGAGGTGTATTGGCCATACCAGATACTTTATCTAGGTCAACTTTTTACTTCCCGTCATAGCGTAGGTAAGGGAGGTAATGTTATCGGTCCAAAAATTCGATGGTGAGTTTTCAGTGAATAAGCACGAAGTAGGGTCCACACAACACGTTTTTGCTATTTTTACGATGATGACTAATGTACCAATATTTAAACCTATTTTGAATTTGGACCCTATTCTATACTTTAGCCCTAAATTGTAACTAAAAAATCTGATGTGGCCAACATAAGACCTCCCGTCAATTCTATGTTTCAAATAGCAATGAGCTTTAAGTAAAGCATCAGTTCCGATTTATCGTTTGTAAACAAAATCTAATTTGTTGTTCCAATAATTAGAAATAATAGAAATACCAAATTTTGGATTATATTTTATAATGTTTTTCCTCGAAAATCTGTTAAGAGCTCCAAATTAAGTACCACTTCCGGTTTATCATATAGGTATAATCAAAATCTAATGTTTCAAATTATACACGAATTTAAATACCAAATTTGAAAAGTTTTGAATTATGTTTTAATATATTTTTTCAAAAAAATCTGTTTTTGGCTTCCCGTAAAATAAGACTTCCGGATTATCAATTTTAGAAAACATCTAGCATGTTGTTCTCATTAATATAAAAGTCTTAAATTCAAATTTGAAAAGTTTTTGATTGTATTATTTTATTTTTTACGATAATCTGTTCAGAGCTTCAAATAAAATATCACTTCCGGTTTATCAATTTTAGCCAAAATATAAAAGTTTTAAATACTAAATTTGAGAAGTTTTGGAATATATCATAATATATTTTACAAATAAATCGGTTCAGAGCTTCAAGTAAATTATCACATCCGATTTATCAATTATAGAAAAAATCTAACATGTCATTTTTATTAATATAACAGTCTTAAATACCAAATTTGAAGTTTTCGATTGTATCAATATATATTTTACGAACATCTGTTCAGACCTTCAAATAAAGTATGACTTCCGGTTTATCAATTGTATCCAAAATCTATGATGTTGTTTCCCTTCATATAAAAGTCGTAAATAATAAATTTGACAAGTTTTGGAGTATATTAATATATTTTTCTCGAGAATCTGTTCAGAGTTTCAAATAAAGTATTACTTCTGGTTGATTCATTTTAGCCAAAATCTAATGTTTTTCCCTATGATGTAAAAGTCTTAAATACTAAAATTTAAAAGTTTTGGATTATATTTTAATATAGTTTTTCATTAAAAACTTTTATGGACTTCAAGTAAAGTATCACTTCCATTTATCCAATTTTACCCAAAATCTCACCAACTCGTTATATGAATGCAAGAAGCTTAAATACGAAAAATAGAAATATTCGGAAGTTTGTTATGAGTTATCGTGGACGAAAAAATCGTCACACACACACACTCACGCACACACTCACACACACTCACACTCACTCACTCACACACTCACTTACTCACTCACACGCACACACGCGCACACGCCGCACGCGCGCACACGCTCACGCGCACACACACAAACACACACACACACACACACACACACACACACACACACACACACACACAGACAGACACAGACAGACAGACAGACAGACAGACAGACATCATCTTAAAAATGTGTTGTGGGGGCCCTAATTCGTTCTTATTTACTGAAAACTCACCATCGAGTTTTTGGCATAATTACATTACCTCCCTTACCTACTGTATGACGGGAGGTAAAAATAAACAATCTCAGCAAAGTGGTCCGATGAATAAATTGTCGGAGAAATACTAAATAACACAGGTACAGGTATTCATATTCATATTTATTTGACCATTAATACAATTACATATTGTTTACGGCAAGTCAAAAGTTAATTTTACATAAAAAATAAATTAATATTACATTAATAATAATGAATTACAAGTGTCTGCATCAGCAATGGCGGTCAGATATTCATCTAGACTATAAAAACATTGTTTAGTCAAAAATTTCTTTATTTTAAATTTAAAAACATTATAATTTAATGACTTAATTGATGCTGGTAAGGCGTTATATAAATTAATATTTAAAGAATTTCTCTGAGATCGATCTAATCTAAATCTGGGTACTTGAATTAAATTAGCATTTCTAGTGTAGTGGTTATGAGAGTGAGAAACTAATGGAACATTGTGAGCGTTTATATGAATTTCTAACAAAGTAAAATATATAAATAAGCTAGGCAGTGGCATAATTTTAAATTGTTTGAATAGGGGCTGGCAGTGTTCCCTAGCACCCACACCTTTTATAATTCTAATAGCTTGTTTTTGAAGCTTGAAAATTTTGTCTGCATGGGAGGAATTACCCCATAGAATAATCCTATAACAGATTATTGAATGAAAAAGACAAAAATATGACGAAATTAGTATCTCTAAATTTAAGCATTGTTTTAACTTTCGTAAAAGAAAATTTATACTAGCGAGCCTTGTAAGCAAGCTCTCAACATGATCAATCCATGTTATACCATTATCTATTAGAAAACCTAATTTTTTTACAGAATTACCTGTTGTTGCATTTGGATTTGAAGATACTATTATTTGCTGCGTCTTCTCGTTGTTTAATTTTAATTTATTTGCTGTAAACCAAGCTTCAGCTCTCTTCAAATTAGTAATAGTTATTTCATTTAGTGATAAAATCGATTTATGTGAAGCAATTAGTGTCGTGTCATCTGCAAAAAGTACAGATTGAACTGGAGCAATAAAGGACGGAAAGTCATTCACATAGATTATAAAAAAGATAGGGCCAAGGATGGAACCTTGTGGAATTCCATGTTTAATTCCCTTAAACTGTGACATTTTATTTCCATAATAGCCACATTGCTTTCTGTTCGATAAGTACGATTTGAATAAGTTAAGATAATTCCGGATATACCATTACTGAGTTTACATGCAGTTTTGAAACCATTTTTAAAACGTTTTTAGTTTTGAAAACTCCATGTATACAGTGTCAAAACGGTTTTGAATTATCTCAAACCAAAACTAAAATTCATGGGTTGGACTTGAAAACTAGTTTCAAAACTACGCATGTAAACACTTAAAATTAAGTTTCGATACTGCGCATGCATACAGAGCATAACGTTTCTGTCACTTTGTGTTACTAACCTTCAAATATACTGACAGTTGTGTAGTTTTAGTGCGTAGTGGTACGAAGTATAAAAAGTAATTGGATTAATAGCAAAACGAAGTATTTGAAATAAAGAGGATCTGTCACTTACATCAGCTAAATGCGCATGCGCCGAAACTGATTTTAAATCAATTTTTAAACTTGTTTTGAAAACTGCATGTAAACAGTTTTGCATAATTTTGACTGAAAACTGAAACCATTTTCAAAACTGCATGTAAACGTAGTACATAATGACTGAACTTTTTAAGTAGTATATCATGAGGGACACAGTCGAAAGCCTTTGACAGATCACACACAGTTAATGAAGTATGTAAGCCCTTTTCCATACCATCAACTATGTCTCTTACGATATGTGAAACCGCTCTAGTCGTTGATAGATTATTACGGAATCCAAATTGATTTGCAACAAATAAATTATTGCTCTCAAAATAGAAAACTAGCTGCTCCTTTAACAATTTTTCAAAAATCTTTGCTAATACCGGTAGTATTGATATAGGTCTATAATTATCCTCTTTCAGAGGATCACCCTTTTTGAAAAGTGGAATAACTTTGGTCAATTTAAACTCATCGGGAAAAACTCCCTCTAATACACATTTATTTAATAAATGTGTCAGAGTGGGGAGAATAATTATATAAATTTCTTTTAAAATTCCAATGTTCATGTCAAAAACATCTACACATTTAGAATTTTTTAAAGAATTAAACGCACGGAGTACATCCTCTTCCGAAAAGGTTTTCAAAGTGAAACTATCTAAAGGTGGCTGATTAGGTAAGTTATTGTATGAAATGTCATTGATAATTTCGTTGCCAAAATTAGAAACGATATTGCTTCCAACGGAAATAAAAAAATTATTGAAAGACTCACTGGTAATAGCAACTTCATTCTTAATAGAATTGGATGCATTACGTTCATGATTAATTAAACGCCAACAATCTTTCATTTTGTTTGTTGAATTCTTAACAAAACTGTCATATGCATTTCTTTTCGCAATTTTTAAGGAATGCCTATAGTATTTTTGGCCTTGTTTATAATTATCGATATCAGCAATATTTCTCGTGCAATCTGCAATAGTTTTAAGAGTTGAAACAAAATTTCTGAGATTTAGTAATGATTCATTAAACCACTGAATCGGTGGTTTGTCACACTGAACTTTACATGCTTTTAAAGGAAAAAACGATTGTATCATACCTGAAAGTTTACTTACAAATTCGCTGCAGGCCACAGAAACATGAATATTAGGATCCAAAAAAGTATTCCAGTCTATGATATTTACTGCAGATTTAAATTTGATAAGAGCTTTTCGAGTTGTAAACCTTTTCATGACAATGTTATTAGATGATATACCTTGCATAAGTTCTATGTATTGTAGTCGATGATCAGATATACATGGTTCGAGTACCCCTGATTTAAACGAGTTTCTGCTTAGGTTAGTTAATATATTATCTATGCAAGATGATGTTGTAGCAGTAACTCTTGTCGGTTCTGAAATTATATTAAAAATATTAAAAGAAGCTATTAGATTAGAAATTGCAATTAATTTATTACTTTTATCTAAAAAATCTATATTAAAATCCCCTAATATAATCACATTTTTACTTTGAATTTGTTGAGAAAGTAAAAAGTCCTCAAATTTATTTAGAAATATTTTGAAATCACCGGATCGATAAATAATAAAGACATTAATTTTTAATTCGATTAACTCAACACCACATAATTTTATGTCGAATAAAGTATTCAAATTTTCTAAATTCAATATTTTAAATTTAATGTTATTTCTTAGGAAGATTGCAACACCGCCATGCTTATTTTTGGGTCTACAATAAGAAGTGGCTAAGTTATAACCTACAAGATTGATTAATTTAATTTGACTACTTTCAAGCCAGTGCTCTGATATACCTATAGCATCATATTTCCTTTGAGATAAAAATAAGTTAAGCTGATCGACTTTGTTGGACAGACACTGTACATTAAGATGGCAAATTCTAAAAGTAGGATACAAGATATTCTTCTTTCCACTAACTACATTTGGTCCATGGTTTTCTTCGGCCGGGGAAAAAAATATTGTTTGATATTTGTTCCTGTTGGCCAGATGGATGGATCCAACACTTTTTCCTTATGGTCATAATTAACGGAGATCTTGAATGATGAGTACAGATCGGCAGATTTGGATGAAAGTTTTTTAAGTTAAATAATTAGAATAAAACACATCTCACGAACTAACATTTATAGGAAACACTAAGACGCCACTTAACTAATAAACAGATAAGTTTAACAACAAGAAATTATTTATTGAACAAACACGCGGGGCATGGACGGCTTACTAATGGCAAGTAATAAAACGACGATGAAAACCCAGATTTAGGTTACAACTTTTCATCCCATCCGATGTATGTTTCAGATTAGAAGTTGTGGGATTAGGTAGTTTAAACTCTACTTCGTTGGTGGTGTGGATAACTTTAGCACTTTTAACATTAGGGAGGTAGGACATATGTGGGGCGTAGCATTTAGAAACTGTAGGAATGTGGTACACACTCTTTATTTCCTTGTGAAACGAATAAATGGCCAGTCGGTCATGTTATACTTACCTAAATTTAGTTCTTCGCAGTCTCCACTCAATGCAATTATCTTTTGTTCCATGTTTATATTCGGCTGCTCTCCTTTCAGTCTATCGTACAACTGAAAGATTCATTTAAAAAGCAAAAGTAATAGTGGGATTCTGAAACCAGCGCTAAATAACGTTCGGCGTTAAGTAACGATAGTAAACGTTCACGTTTCAGCGTTAAATCGGTATTCTGAAGCACTGGCGTGAAAGTGGATCTTTAAAAACGCCAGCGTTAATTCACGTCAAATACATTCATGTGATCTTTCCCTTTTAAAATTTTCAACCAATAAAAAGCGGTTAAACACAACAAAAATTACATTTATCTCTCTATTTTAAAAGCATATATCAAACCTGTGTGGCAAACGTAGGTATTTTATGCTAAAATATAATGCTATTTATTTACATATGTTAATAAAAGACGATTAAAGTAGCTAGTAGTATTTTACAAAAATAGATAATAAAAATTCACGTATTAATTTACCTATAATAAGTATACATACAAGAATGGAGACTTGTGGAATTGTTTATAATATTATCAAGAATATTAGCCTTAGCCAGTCTGCAGTTAGATGTTAGAAGATTTATGAAAGAAGTTACTTTGCAATGGAAAATTAAGCACCTGCTGACTTTACAAATAAGATTTCCAATAACTGGCGAAGAAAAAAATATTTTTAAGTATTTGTTCTATTTATAAACATTTACTAATTTTTGTATAGGTACCAGTAATCAATTACTTTTTTAATACATCAATAATTTGTTGCGTCGCGCCATCACAAAGAACACGAAGCTATGTAATTTATGCTCAATCGGCGCGGGAACTAGTCTTGACCGCGTAAGCGTCATATTATCGATCGGTTGCAAGCAAGTAGTGCAGCTAGCAGCAGATAGATCGTGGAGCGAAATAACACGTCACGATTATCGATCGCCTGACCAGCGCGGCGTTCCCGCTAGATGGCGTTGAGTGTATCAAGATACTTCGTCAGTCGACTTGCTACTGTGGATTTAGATAAAAGAGTATTCGGTACACGGCATCTTCACTCGGTTTTCGCTCCGAGTGACGACTCCCACGGTCCCGACTGTAACATCAGGATAAGCTGACGGGCACTCTCTTTTCCCACCTGCCCACAGGTTTACGAAACTAGCCTTTGTTCAAGCTGACCATTTCTTGGTCCACCGACCTTCACCACGACTAACCCAAGAGGACGAAGTTCGGGCCAGATCCGACACTGGTAACGGAAGAACTTCACGGTTGGGCCTGCCAACAAGGCCAAAGCAGGATCGACACGATTGCGAGTTTCCCCGGGCCCATCTTCACGGTCTCGATCTACCTTGAAGGTGCGCACCTCTCCATCGACCGGAGGCCGACCTTCAGCGATTAGCGAGCGACCAAGATTTCTCCCGACTGCACAGCGGCTGCCTCTGAGGGCACTTCCTCAGCAGAAGCAGCCACCAGTTCAGAAGTCTTACGACCTGAAGCGGATTTCTCCTTCGAGGTCCTGTCCCCGTGCTGTCGACAGAAGCCGGCTATATCCTGCCGACCCACGGCTGCAGCCTCAGCTTTTCCCACGAGCTGATTCCAGTCGGACCTCCTCTTCTAGACTGAGAGCTCCAAAGTTAAGACCAAAGCCATTCATCCTACGAAGATTGACAGCTGGTCCGAGCAGCCTACGAGAAGCTGCCTGAGCTCCGACTTCTGCGAGAATTCGCATTCGAATATTTGTTTAATTAATGTTTAGTATTAAAAATTATAGTTAATAAATGGAGTAGAAACTACACCGAGTATTGTTATCCAAAAGTCCTTCTTTGATCGAAATTAAAATTGTTGGGTGCCTAGAGTCGCACCCCAACAAACTGGTGACCCCGACGTGATCAGAGAAGGTGAAGTAACAATACCGAACGAACATGACAGAAGAAGTCGTCCCGAGAGTCGAGCGAGTACAGATGCGAGTCCCGCCGTTCTGGCATAACGACCCTGAGGCATGGTTCTTGCAACTGGAACATGCATTCAACATCAGTGGTATCGTTGTCGACGAAACCAAATATAACTATGTGGTCGCCAACGTGGAGACGAATGTATATAACGAAGTTCGGGACATCATCGCAGACCCCCCGGCCACCGACAAGCACAAAATAATCAAGGACGCATTAATTCTCCGTCTAGCAGCGAGTACTAATAAGAAGATCCGACAGTTATTAGAGCACGAGGACATCGGAGACCGACGACCATCGCAGTTCCTGAGGCATCTTCAGGCGCTGGCCGGCAAAAACGTCCCCGAGGCGTTCCTCAGAAACATTTGGTTACACCGTTTACCGGGTTCAATTCAAGCGATATTAGCTACACAACAAGCTGCATCTTTAGAACAGTTGAGTCACACTGCAGATATGATTAGCGAAGTGAATCTTTAACAGATGGTCAACGAAGCAGGGCACCGACCAGCGAAGGAAGAAACCTCGCCGCCTCCTTGGCAGGAAGCCCTACAGCGAATGGGGGCCAGCATCAACGGCCTGGCTGGTTCAATGAACAAACATCGGGAGATTATGCGACAAGAACACACATCTTGGCAGCCAAACAGACGTCGCCGAAATAATATTACACAGGCAGGAGGGAAACTCCAGCGACGGGCGCTAATTGCGGCCAGTGACCCGTCAGCTTCACCGAGCCGCCTTTTCGTGAGAGATCGACGAACCAAACTGCAATTCCTCGTCGACACTGGTACTGACCTGTGTATATTTCCAAAGCGGATGATTCACCGGCGATGCAGCGCTACTATGTTCAACTTGTATGCTGCCAATGATACACAGATTCCTACGTACGGGACTATTCCTTTGGCACTCAATATGGGTTTACGGCGTGAGTTTTCTTTTCGGTTTCTAATCGCCGACGTGAAGAAACCCATTCTCGGAGCAAATGTCTTGTCTCATTACGACTTACTGGTCGCCGTACGACGCCAACAGCTAGTTGATGGCACAACATCTCTGGTCAGTCAAGGGACGAGAGCAAATCGAATTTCCACCCTAAAGTTATCCGTCATCAATACAGATTCAAAGTATCACAGAATCTTACGAGATTTCAAAGGAGCCATAAACCCTACTGGTATAGCCAGGACGACGAAACATACCACCGAACACCATGTGTATACTACGCCTGGACCACCAGTAGCGTTCCGACCAAGGCGACTTGCCCCAGACAAGTATCTAATTGCTGAAAATGAGTTTGACACCATCATACATCTCGGTATCATCAGAGCTTCAAAGAGTGCTTCGGCATCACCTCTTCATTTGGTCGAAAAGAAAAATAACGAATGGAGGCTATGTGGAGATTATCGAGCCCTCAACAGTCGAACCAAACCGGATCACTATCCTGTGCCGCATATTGAAGACTTTGCACATCAACTTCACGGAAGAAGAATCTTCTCGACGTTCACTTGGTCAGAGCATACCACTAGATTCCGATGGCCAAGGAAGACGTGCATAAGACGGCCATCACAATGCCGTTTGGGCTATACGAGTTCCTTTTCATGACCTTCGAGCTTCGTAACGCAGCTCAAACTTTCCAAAGGTTCATGGATGAAATTCTTCGATACCTAGACTTCGTTTACGTCTTCATCTATGACATACTCATAGCCTCCACTTCCGAAGAGGAACATATCAAACACCTACACACCCTTTTGCGGCGACTGGGAGACTATGGAATCGTCATGAACCCATCCAAATGTGTTTTCGGACTAGATCAAGTCCAGTTCCTCGGCTATTTGATCTCCAGCGCAGGAATTCGACCTCTGCTGCAGAAGGTAGAAACGATTCTGATCTATCCAATACCACAGACTGCAAAGCAGCTTCGTCGCTTCTTGGGGATGGTAAACTACTATCGACGCTGTCTGCCCAAGATTGCTGAGATTCAGGCGCCACTAAACTCCTTGCTTAAGGGGAACAACAAGGGGAACATGCCCATCGTCTGGTCGGAGGAAGCTAGAGCTGCCTTCGATGCGACTAAAACCCAATTGGCAGCAGCAGCGCAGCTGAAACGTCCGAACCCGGGAGCTGCGCTATCCATCAGCGCAGACGCTTCAGACATAGCAATCGGCGGAGTGCTCCAGCAGTGCAGCGAAGAACAAGAGTGAGAACGGGTAGCTTTCTTCTCTCGAAAATTAACTGAGACAGAACGAAAATATGCAGCTTATGACAAGGAGCTTTTTACCATATATGCAACAATCCAGAACTTCAGGCATCACGTAGAGGGACGCAATTTCGTTATCTTTACGGACCATAAACCACTCATATATACCAAACTGGTTACGCAAATATTTGTGCGGCCATTCATCGCCAGAGATTGCCATCGGTGGGCCTAACAATGCGGGGCCTGTCAGCAGAACAAGATCACCAGGCATGTTCACGCACCAGAGGGAACATTCACACCGCCGACCGCCCGATTCGAACATATTCATTTGGACATCGTGGGACCACTGCCAGTATCAGAGGGACAACAGTACGTGCTTTCGTGTATCGACCGATACACACGTTGGCCAGAAGCTTGGTCAATACCTAACATGGAAGCGGAAACGGTAGCCCAGACATTTTATAATGGTTGGATCACTAGATTCGGAGTACCTCTTCGAGTGACAACTGATCAAGGACGACAATTCGAGTCACGACTCTTCATGAAATTATCAATACTGCTTGGTTTCACCAGAATCCGAACTACGGCGTACAATCCCGCTGCGAATGGCATGATCGAGCGATTCCATCGGCAACTCAAGGCAGGGCTTAAGTGTCATGGATCACAGCAGTGGACTCAAACTTTGCCTACGGTCCTTTTTGGAATTCGCAGCGCGTGGAAGGAAGATCTTGGGGCCACTACAGCGGAGTTAACTTATGGAGAGACTCTACGTTTACCAGGGGAATTCCTCACTGAATCGACAGGACACCACCACGAGCCTGTCGACTTCGTGACGCAGCTTCGTGAACAACTCCAGCGACTGAAACCTGTACGAAGAGAGGAACGCCGTGAATCTGACACGTTTGTGTTCAAGGAACTCAACACAACTTCACATGTTTACGTCCGCCACGATGGAGCAAGAAAACCATTTCAAAGTTCTTATGACGGACCCTTTCCAGTACTGGAGCGGGGCGATAAGTATTTCAGCATTAGCAGGAACGGGCAGAAAATCGTAGTCTCAATTAATCGTCTCAAGCCAGCATATATGTCCGCAAGGGAAGAATTCAACCATACGACTACTGCCGACTCAATTTCCTTGTCTTTAGTCACACCGTCGGTCACGCCGCAAGCAAAATGGACCACTCGAAGCGGCAGGCAAATGCGCCCCCCCCCCAACTCGATACATTCCGTGACCAACTAAAAAGGTCACTAGGAGGGGGGTTCTGTTGCGTCGCGCCTTCAGAAAGAACATAAAAGGCTACTCAATTGGTGCGGGAACTAGTCTTCAACGTATTAAGCATTATATTATCGATCGGTTTCAAGCAAGTAGTGCTACACAGCAGCGAAGCACTACGCGTTGTGTGGAGCGCTGTACAAGTCACGATTATCGATCGTCTGGCCAGCGCGCGGCGTTCCCGTTAGATGGCACTGAGAGTACCCAGTTACTTCGTCGGTCGGCATACCATTGCGGATTCAGATAAGAGAGCACATTTTTCATAGCATCTTCACTCGGTTTTTGCTCCGAGTGCGACTCCCACGGTTTAATTACTGAGGGACGAACTTCCTGCCAAGACTGTAACAGCCAGGAAAGCTGACGGTCACATTTTTACCACCTGCCCACAGGTTACCAGGCTAGATCTTATCTAGCGAACCAAATTCTTGGTCCAACAGCCTTCACCACGGCAAATTCAAGAGGACGAAGGACGAGCCAGGTTCGACATCGACAATGGAGGATCATCAAGTCCGCAAGTCTCTTCGAGCCGGTCTTCACGGCCCGATCTTCCATCGAGGTGTGCACCTCTCCATCATCCGGAGGCCGACCTAGATTTCTCCAGACTGCTCGGCGGCTGCCTTTGAGGGCACTAGCTCAGCAGAAAAAGCAACCAAGCCAGGAGGCCTACAAACTGAAGAGAATTTCTCCTTCGAGATCCTGTCTCCGGGCCATCGACAGAAACCGTCTACATCCACTGGACCCTCGGCTGCAGCCTCAGCTTTTCCAACGAGCTGATTACAATCCCTACATCCTTCGAGTCGTATCACTTCCGAAGAAACAGTACCACACCGTTGACCGAAGCCGGGTTCATCCTGCGGACCCACGGTTGCAGCTGGTTCGAGCCGCCTACAAAGAACTGCCAGAACTCCGACTTCTTCGAGAATATGCTTTTGATCTTTTATTTAATTAATTATTGTTTGTTTATTTTGTATTAATAAAATTATTTAATAAATCGAGTAGAAACTACACCAAATATTGCCCTTCTCTGATCGAAATAAAAATAGTTGGGAATTTGGAGTCTCACCCCAACAAAATAAAAGTTTCTTGTGCTATGATCCGTCGAACCGTTGCTCCATTATGTTCTTCGTGGTTGTCTCCGGTAAAAGGGGCTAGCCGATTAAAGTGGTTTCCCGGTAGGTCGTTTCTTAATACCTCATAGGGGCCTTCCCAATTCTTTTGCAGCTTTGGTGATAAACCGTCTGTGTGGTTTTAAAGCCACATTAAATCCCCAGGTTGATATCCACCCTTTTCGGCATTGATGTCACATCGGTCCTTCATTCAGTCGTTGGCAGCTTGAATGTTCGTACGTACTTGTTCATGAATGTCATCCAGTCTTCTCCGTAAGTCCGTAACGTAATCTTCCCCGACCAGATCCTCCCCATGTTTACTGCCGTACACCAAGTCGCATGATAAGCGCAACTCACGCCCGAATAAAATGTTCGCAAGAGCTTGCCTGTTGTTTCATGCACGGATGAACGATAAGCCATCAGGAACAGATGGAGATGTCGGTCCCAGTCTCTTTGGTGGTTGGATACTACCTTCGACAAATATCGGTTGATCGTTCTGTTCATTCGTTCAACCATGCCATCAGACTGCGGATGTAATGCAGTTGTTCTAGTTTTATTAATTCCTAATATCTTACAGACATTCTGGAAAACGGCGGACCGTAATGGCTTCCTGGTTGGGTAATCGATACGCTTCAATTCACTTGTTAAAGTAGCCCATGACAACAACGATGTATTTATTTCCTTCATCACTTTCTGGGAATGGTCCAGCCACACCAATCGCAATACACTCAAATGGACTGCCAACGTTGTATTGACGCATTGGAGCTTTTCGTCGTTTATGCGGACCGTTATTTCCAGCGCAAACCACACATTTCTTGCACCAATCTTTAACATCTTCCGTAACGTTAACCCAGTAAAACTGCTGGCGCAATCTTCCTAGCGTTTTGATGACTCCAAAATGGCCTCCAGATCCGTCATGATTCTCCTTCAACACGTCTGGTACTCTACTCTTAGGAATAACTAATTAAGTTCTCTTCTCAGTTCCATCAACATTTTCTACCACACGCTTGAACAGGCCATCCTCACTCACCATGGATTCCCATTGCACCCACTACGATTTTACGCTCGGTGAGTGCGGTGCAACATCTTCCCATACTGGTTTGCTCTCCTTTGCTTTCCATTCCAGTATGATTTGCAAAGACGGGTCTTTTTCTTGATCTTCGCGTAGTCCATCGAGCTGCCAATTATCGTCGACTACTGTTGTCCTGGCGACGATAGAAAATTTCTCTTCTAGTCGACTACAATGCTTGCAATCATCTTGACACGGCCTTCTGGACAATGTGTCGGCATTGCGATTGCTGGTACCTGTCCTATGCTCGATTTTGAAATCGTATTCCTGTAGTCTTTCAATCCATCTAGCCGCCTGACCTTCAGGATTCTTAAATTGAAGCAGCCATTTTAATGCAGCATGGTTAGTTCTAATCAAAAATTTCCTTCTGTACAAATGACAAATATAATTAATACAAAATCTAAGGTTACCACGAAACTGACAGATGAATATCTCATATCTTATTTGTACATAAGCGTACAAACAAAAATTTACTTTAAAGTAATGAAATTATTTTAACTTTACTTTGACATTTTGCTTAAATGCATATCAATATTTGCTGAATCTAATAATTTACATTATAGTACTTTTTGCGTATATATTATTATGTCGTATTATTATTAAAAATTGTAAATTTACGTTACCGTACACTATAAGTTTGTACGCTTATGCAATTCCGGAGAAAGGGATGGTTAGGTAGTCACGCAAAAATAGTTCTATGTAAACTTGCCCGCGATTTTGCAATCAGAACCCAAGTTTTAGAAGCCCTATGCTAGCCCACAGTGTTTTCTTAACTGGAATGATGTTTAGTTGCTGGAATAGAGTGACAGTAGCTGTTGGTGAAGTGGCTGGGGAGTTTAGTCGTTTAGTTATGGGCTTATCGGCGCATTAGCTCACTGAAACACAGAATTTCTTGTTTTAATAAAAAGTTTAAGTCTTCCTCATTTAGATTATATAAGTTGAGACCAAAAATATTAAAATATCCAATATTCATTGTCTGTGTTTCTGAAGACAGATGTTTTATGGTTGACAAAAGATTTCCTTAGCTTTAGCTTTTTGCTTCGAGTTGTTCTGGGAGACAAAATGGAGCTGTTACTTCTTGTATTTTGCCCTTCGTTGGAGTTGGTTATACCTTTGCCGTGTTGTTCTTGATATTTTCGCCGGTGTAGGTTGCCCCTCTTTTTGTTGTGCCGGTCGTTTCAATTTGGATTGGTTTTTCTTCTTTTTCTCTCTAGCCGAACCAGATGCCATCTATCATCTATATACACACTTCTATATCCAAAGCGAATCTAACTGTCTGTTTCACATATTTTATGTGTGCCCTTTTTTATTATATTAAGGATTTCTCTACCTGTATCGGTTAGGTCGTTCTGTGTAAGTGTCTTGTAAATTTATTCTTGCTTTAAGTACTATTAAATTATCATTCCATGTAATAAGAATAATTTTCACAAATCTTGTGCCATTTTTGGGTGTTATGCTTTGACAGTTCAATATTTCGACATCCACTTTTAGTGATTTAAAGAATTGTTTTATATCTTGCAGAAGATTATTTTTATTGAAGCTTTTACCTTTTAAGATTACATTATTTTTCCTAATTTGAGCCTCGCGACTGTTCTCTTTTGCTTTTGGGTTTTTATTTCTCTTTTCAGTTCGTTGATTATTATCGTTTTGTTTTTTTTTCAACTCGTAGTTCTTGTAGCTTCTGGATCTGTGTTTCACATTCTTCGTTGGTAGTTTTTAGAGAATTGATGTCTTCTTGCATTGCTGTAATAGTTTTCTGATACGTTTTTTTTTAGTTTTACTTAGTGCTTTCATGATTTCATCTTCATCCTTTTTGCAGGTTTTCTCCATCCTTTTCAATAATTCCAATGTCATTAAGGGTTGGTGTTTGTGTGATATTAGGTTTATCTTTACGTGACATTGTGTTTATGCTCCCCACAATGAAGATTATTGATTTATTGTTACTTTTGACAACAGTTCAGCAATAAACAACCGTTCTTTTAGAAAACAGTGTTACCAATCAAATGCCTTCTTCTTTTGAGCGATTTCCAAGATTGAGCTTTGTTTTGAGGTACTAAATATTCATTATCAATCGGTGTGTACAAAACTGTTGTATATACGGGAAATAATGAAACTCGAAATTATTATAAAAAGTATAATTACGAGTATGCTATAAAAGTAATGGAACAACTTTACGGCGCATGTCGGCTCCACTTCACCCCTGGATTCTTCTAAATTGGAACCTACTATTAAATCTCTTCCGATATTAACAATTGCGTCTCCTTCGCTGACAAATCCAACGGTACTCTCATTAACGTGTTGAGATACCATCGTTATTTAGACCTGAAAATTTAACCTAACGAACGAGTTAGCCCTAATTCACAATGGACATAAGCATAATAATGACGTAAGCATAAAGTTGAAGTATAGGTTTTCAATGAGCGTGTTCACAATGCTGTTAAGTATTTGTTATGAGGTTATCACACGTACGCACGTATCTGCAACCTGTCAAACATTTTTTGCAACTTCATTCGTTTCGTGCAAATTTTGACGTGTGATAGTGCGACAATTTTCCTGCAACTAGTTTTACATCTTGTTCGAAAATTTGTCACTCGTATCTGCAACTATCAAGATACCCGAATAACCGCCACTGAAAAATTCTTAAAAATGGGCACCAACACTGAAAGGTTAAGATCGTGTAAAATTAAAAATGTTAATACTTGATAAAATAAAAGTCTAGATTTTAATTAACATTTTATTTTGACTTAATAAATACATTTCAACATTTAACGTGAATAATAAAATGCTATGCATAAACACACACACACACACACACACACACACACACACACACACACACACACACACACACACATATATATATATATATATATATATATATATATATATATATATATATATATATATATATATATGGTGTAAATGAAATAAGTGCGTTAAATTTAATTTAATCAAATTTAACCAGTAATGTAACTCGAGGAGAGCAACAATATTTCATAATAACTTTTTTTCTAAGTCTTTTATATTTTGAGTTAAA
This sequence comes from Harpalus rubripes, assembly GCA_963082715.1. Classification (NCBI taxonomy): domain Eukaryota; kingdom Metazoa; phylum Arthropoda; class Insecta; order Coleoptera; family Carabidae; genus Harpalus; species Harpalus rubripes. The sequence goes on along the minus strand of OY720466.1, from coordinate 11,803,247 downwards.
ATTCTTTAAAAATTTGCTGCATATTTCGTTACCCGCCCATGCAGAACAAATGGCTGCTGCCGTATTCAAGTGGGATACAAACAGCTCAAAAATTGTCGGTTATCGGTTACACTTACAGTCACAGTAATTAATATACGAATCAACGGAAATAATATTTATTATTAATTAATTCGTAATAGTACAATTTTTAAAATGAATTTAAATTTTGGATGACAAAATTATAAAGTTGTGTATTAAACCAGGCTTTTAATCACCTGTGAATAGAGGAGGACAAGGAGGAACGAAGTAACGAGGAAGAGCAAAAGCATAGTTATTAGGTTATGAGATGATTATTTATCGTCGACAAATCATAATAGTTTAAATACGTTATTTAAAAAATGTAAGTACAAACTTTTATCCATTTAAACGAGGTACATGGGTACCAATAATTAGTCGTCCATTTATTGTTCCCGCTCAAACATTTTTTAAAGAGAATTTTTACAGCATTTTCGTCTGTCGAGATGTGTATTGTGCATAATAAATACACCTTCCCAAGTAAATTCAATCTCATTAATGAACATTATGAGCCCTTCCCAAAATTGAGGTCTGTTATGTGCTGAAAACATTGAACTTTTTGCACATTGTATGGATACAACTGTTGCTTTTTAAAAAATTGTCATATGTAACACTCCGTATTGTGATAAAGATATACAAGATTAACAAATGTGCGATTATTAGGAACAGTATGGTTTGGAAACGCCCCGTCTAAATGCGCTGGCAACTCTATAACACTGTCTTTATATCAACCACAAATTAAAATGTAATACAGATACGAATAAATAAACCATAGGTAATAATTACAATGTCTGTGTCGTGAATCTGGAGAACCGGGTTCGATCTGACTGACGCCAAATATTTCCATTTTTAAATGGCACAAAATTGACCCCTGTGGTGCACTCTCCACACCAGCAATGATTGCCCGTAAGGTGACGCCTGGTAAATGCCAGCACGGTACAAATATGTCATCATCATTACCGATATCTGCGTATAAAGCAGATTGGCACACCCAGCAATGGGTAATATGCCGTGATGATATATTTATATTTATTTTTATTTATTTTAACTTATAAACAAGTTTATTAATAATGTCAAAATTTAATTGCAACAACTGACAGGACTGTTAAATGCTAAAACAAAATTTTCAGAGCTATTGCTACTGCATTCAATTGTTAGAAAAATATTTGGAACGACTCGTCAATTTACGGGGTTGTAAAAATGCTAAAAAAGTATGCGATTTCGAGAAAAAGTTGCGCTCGACGAGTTATATTACTGGTTAAATTTATTGTACTTATTTCTTTTACACCTATTACAGAATAAAATATGTTTTTAAACCAGTGGTTCTGAAGTTACAACACAAAGTTATATTTGCTTAAATGAGATGGCATATATTTTTTAGGCCCATTCGATACACTATTTTTTTCTGAATTCAACTATGTAATCATTTTATATCCTTACATAATAAAAATATTTAAAAAAATTCAAATAAAATTTAAATAAACTTTATTTTTATAGATATTTTTCAGTACGCCATGTACGAAAAACAAAACCTGATATTCGTCAATTTGAATTATTTAGTGCATAGTAATTCTTATTATTGCGGACAGAACACTAAATAATTAAATAATAATTGTTTTACTTTAATTTAAGCTCAGTTGTTTTTTATACATAGCCTGAAAATAAAATTTAATTTAATTTTATTTGAATTTTTCTCAATATTTTTATTATGTACGGATATAAAATGATTAGATGGTTGAATTCAGAAAAAAATACTCTATCAAATGGGTCTAAAAAATATATACCATCCCATTTAAGAAAATATAACTTTGTGTTGTAAGTTGAGAACCACTGGCGAAAAAAAATTTTTTCTTCTTTAATGGATGTCCTCCTTGGTCTCCCACAATTTTGTTCCATAGTATATTTTTGTATATGTAATAACTTCCAAGAAAAATCGCGTTTCCTAGTTTCATTTATATCCTGTATACAGGCTGTAAATGAAATAAGTGCATTAAATTTAACCAGTAATGTAACTCGATGAGAGGAACAATATTTCTTAATAACTTTTTTTTTCTAAGTCTTTTAGATTTTGAGTTAAAATTCTTTAAAGATTTGCTGCATATTTCGTTACCCGCTCATGGAGAACAAATGACTGTTGCCGTGTTCAAGTGGGATACAATCAGCTCAAAAATTGTCGGTTATCGGTTACACTTACAGTCACAGTAATTAATAAACGAATCAAGGGAAATAACATTATTATTAATTAATACGTAAGAGTACAATTTTTAAAATAAATAAATTTAAATTTTGGATAACAAAATTATAATGTTGTGTTTTGAACCAGGGTTTTAATTACCTTTGAATAGTGTGAATAGAGGAAGACAAGGAGAGACGAGGAGCAAAAGCATAGTTGTTAGGTTATGAGATGATTATTTATCGTCGAGAAATCATAAAAGTTTAAATACGTTATTCAAAAAATGTAAGTACAAACTTTTGTCCATTTAAAAGAGGTACATGAGTATCAATAATTAGTCGTCCATTTATTGTTCCCGCCCAAAACATTTTTTAATGAAAATTTTTACAGCATTTTCGTCTGTCAAGATGTGTATTGTGCATAATAAATACACCTTCCCAAGTAAATTCAGTCTCATGAATGAACATTATGAGCCATTCCCAAAATTGAAGTCTGTTATGCGCTGAAAACATTGAACTTTTTGCACATGGTATGGATATAACTGTTGCTTTTTTAAAAATTGTCATATGTGACACTCCGTATTGTGATGTGATAAAGGTGTACAAGATTAACAAATGTGCGAATATTAAGAACAGAATGATTTGGTGATGATTTGGAAACGCTCCATGTAAATGCGTTGGCAACTCCATGACACTGTCTTTATGAGAACCGTGATGTCAAGTAACATGTAGTACAGATACGAGTAAAAAGATAAATAAATAAACCATAGGTAAGTAATTACAATGTCTGTGTACTCGTATTTTGACAGAATTTTACCTTATAAACAAGTTTATTACTAATGTCAAAATTTAATTGCAACAATTGACAGGACTGTCAATTGCTAAAACAAAATTTTTCATAGCTATTGCTGCTGCATTCAATTATTACAAAAATATTTGGAACGACTCGTCAATTTACGGGGTGGTAAAAATGCTAAAAAAATATGCGATTTCGAGAAAAAGTTATTAAGAAATATTGTTGCTCTCGATGAGTTATACTACTGGTCAAATTTAATGCACTTATTTCATTTACACCCTGTATAATACTACTCAAATGATGTTCCGCTAAAATATAATAATTTTCCTATTTGGTCTGTTCGATGACTTGCACGCAGCGGATGCAGTGTTAGCATTTTAACACTGAATAGCTTTACAAAAACCATGCAATTTAGACAGGCTGTTCGATGAGAAAAAATTCAGAACTGGTTCTCACTTATCTCAACCGACCCGCGAGATAGTGAATAGTCTGGACGATTTTACTTGGCAATGAAAAGGAACGCAGTTTGGTTCGCAATTCCTGCGAAGCGTTTTGCTAAATATATACTTTTTCTTATGGCGGCGATTAACTGGAGCCAATTTTTTGTAATCTGCATTATAAGCGTTTCAAAATCAGACGAATGCTCGTTTTGAATGCTTGGTACAACAGTGCTCCACTCTAATTCGTTCAAAAATGTCAAACCTAGAAGTTACGAGTGCTGCGTTCATTTTTTATATAATGTGGGTCCTGTGGATCCCACAAGATTGATTTTAGTCGATAATTGTCAATAAAACATAAAATCTTTTCTTGGGACTGCATTTTTCATAATTTCTATAAATAGCAAATAGTTTCACGTTTTACACTATAAAAAAATAAATATATTAAATCTACTGGTATTGGATAGATATGAAAAATACGCTTAGAACGAACTACCTACGACAAGCACTGAGTTATAATGTAACAATCAAAGGGATTCGTGAAAAAACCGACAGACCAGTGGAACTCCATCGACTTATTATGATCGTTATGCCGCTCATTTTCTCGTACTGACTAGCGAATGCTCGTGTTGCATTACCTTACATTTCAACATTTTGGCTCCAGTCAGTTGTTTTTTATTTTTGTGTTTTAAATTGAAAATAATGGATGGAAATTTTACATATATTTTTGAAGTAGATGATAATAGATTTGGAAAGAAATAGTACAAATTGATAAAGTAAGAATTTTTCATATACAAGGTGTAGACGCCAAAATGCAAACATAGGGATTTAAAATGGGATTTTAGTTTTTTGTAGTTTCCTGCTCTCCTGTTAATTTTACGGTAAAATATCTAGAGTGCGAAGTTGTTCAGAATTACAGGTTGCATACAAAACTGTTTTAACATATTTTTATTGTTTCTAGTTTCTTCACAGTTTTAAATAATTTTAATATTTCGGTTTATTAATAGTTATAGTCAAGGCACTTCTTTTATTTTTTTCTGGTTTTCATAAATTATTTATAAATGTCGAACGTCAATTTGACTTACGAAAAACAAATAAATTATATAATGAATGTTTATTCGAAGGAGGAACCTATCTAAAGGAATATTATGATGGAAGTAGTTACAAAAGAATATACGGAATTTATTTTCCATATCTCAAATTGACTTTTGACGTTTATAAATAATTTAACGTCCACTGGTATGTTATTGTCATAACAACCCTGCTTTCAGAGTTGTTGCTATGGTCATGTTGTCAATAAATTAAAATTGATACTGGGATAAAGCGTAAAAAAGGAAATAGAAGCATTCATAGCCTACCTACTCCGTAAATTTTATTAAAACTTCCTGATCCGTAATCCGTAAAATATTAAAAAATTATAGTCGGACGTTAAACGTTAAACGCAGCACGAAAGTTAAATGGACAATAATACCTTTGGCTAACGTACATACCTCGGGTCAGAGGCCCTCGAAAAGTACACTGTTGACCTTAGGCGTTGTTGTCCTTACTACGTTAATTACTATAGGAAAACTAGAAAAAAGAAATAGGTTATGGCTATTGTTACTAATAAACCGAAATTTATTTTGAAAATTGTGAAGAAACTGGAGACATAAAAAAATAACAACAGTTTTGTATACAACTATTAATTCTGAACAACTTCGCACACAGTTTTTGCCGTAAAATGAACAGGAGAGCAGCAAATTGCAAAAAAAACATTTCTCTTGTTAAATCCCTATGTTCGCACCTTAGCATCAACACTCTGTATGTAATATATTTCAGAACCATCTCAAAGTTTGTTACATACCGAGATTTAAATTCTATATCTATCTTAATAATCACCTTCTATTTTGCGCGTTTTTCAATTGAGCAAATTAAATTTATTAAAGTGACTTCTGTATAGTGTTAGCCATGATATTAAAATAAAATCACAAAGAAATAAAACGACATTGAACCTGTCAAAAACGTCACATTGTGACATTTTGCTGGGAGAAACAATATGTTTGAGTCATCTTTCTTGAAATTTGAGAATTATTCGCACGGAGAAAAATAAAAATTAATAAGTAGTATTATTTTGATGCAATTTGTTTTTTATTCTGACCGGCGAAATGTCGCTTGTGATTTTATTTCAATATTATGGCTAATACCATAAAGAAGTCGCCTTTATATTATTTTAAATTCAATTTGCTCTATTATGAAAGGCGCAAATGTGATTATTGAAGTAGATGCAGAATATAGTTCTCTACAATATTTATTTGAAGCAACTAAAATAAATAGGCCACTTTTGTGCAAGAAAAAAATGTTTTCCCATATTAAACGCATATGGCCCTGTAGAAATTATAGTGTTTTTTGACACTTGTGAACACAGTACTGACTTTCACTGTTCTACACTGACATACATTGCACTTTATACTCATCGAACAGACCCATGAACTACATTAACAGCGGTAATAATAAATAAGGGTTAAATTCAAATAGCTTCCGTTTAACACAGGCATAGTTTATCACGGGGGATTAACCCACAAATGTATAATAACAAACATGGAATAAATCTTAGCTCTAGAATAAAATCTTGATAAATGTTATTTTAACACAGGGTTAAAAGATATTCTCAGAATATTCTCCGAATACCTAACATTTTGTTTATTATTACCGCTGTAAGTGTTGTATACTGGATGGTATGAGTAATAGGGAACTTGCGGTGGAAGTGTTGACTCCTGTAAATCATAACTATACCAATGGTGGTCGCACGGGAAACCCATATCGACATAGCATTATTTGACATTTTTTTTGGTAAGCATTTAATTTAAAATCTATAAAGTTTATACGTTTCTCTACCATTTAACAAGGATCTACACTACGTCAATTATTAAGAATAAACGTTTTAATTAAATGCATTTACTTTAATTAACAATCTGTGCATTCATTAGATTATTTTAATTCGTGACCAAAAGTTTATATTAAAACATGTGTCAAATATTAATCTGAATTTTTAAAAGATTTGAGCATGCAAAAATAAGATGTGGTTGATCGCAATATCTAAAATAATATAATAAAATTAATTATATTTATTACTGATAATAAAAAAAAACATATATACTTGACCTTCTCAAATGTTGTTACTGACATGGGTGTAAGTCTCCCAGCTGTTAAATAAATTGGTTTCTGTGCTCGAGCAATGATAAATAAAATTTGTTTTTGTATTTCTACATCCATAGTTTGCCAGTTACTATTGTAGGCAGCTTGTGCTACGTTGAAACTCTACAACAGAATTAAAACTTATATTGCCATGAAGTAGACCAAATAAATTCTAAAATTCGAATGGGACTCGCAAAATCAGTTAACGGCGCTGTGTGCCTAGTAGTACCTATTAGATAAGCTTACATATTAACTGAGTGTTTTCCAACACAAAAACCTTAACAACTCAACTCAACACACTTTTTATTAAGTTGATTTCTTTAACAAAGTACAAAGTTGACGAGTCACAAATTTAGAATTCATTACTACCTGTGCCTGTGTTGATAACTATTTTAACATTAGACAAATATGTAGTACTAAAATCAATAAAATTATAGGTTTCACCTGCATAATATTGCAGTAGAGAGTCGATTAAAATAACTAACTGGGACCAGGAGTAGTTCGGATAATCATTTTAAATATGAGTTAACTTAAGTTCTGTTATATGAAATTTTACATTACTATGGTATCTCGATTGGGGGTGGAACTTCAAAATACAATCTGGTTTAACTGTAGTTTATTATTCCACTAATATACGTCGGCTCACGGCCATGTCTTTTCATACCGTTCGCTTAATTCACAACTACTGCTACCTAGTGGTGGTGCGGGATACTACATCTCTTCCCTTCTTAAATAAATAAAAACTTATAAGTAAGTGTACATATTATGATTATTTTTATTTAGCTAATATTAACAAAAATATAATTTTCTACTATGTTTCCACGGATGTAATACAGTCCTTCAAACGATTCGGAGGCTTTCATTCACGTATAGGTCTTTCGCTTTTCACCTCGTGTCGCTTGTCTGTCTTCATTTCTTTTAAATCTTCGGTTCTTGATGATATGTCGTCCTGTACTTCAACCTTCACTGCCACCTCTTCGTCTTCCTTTTCGAAAACTTCTTCGTGTGATTTACGTTCCTTTGAAAGACTTTTCCCGCAGGCGATTGTATTCTGATGGCATCTCTGTATCTATCAGTCACTTTGTATGTTACTTGACCATATTCTGGAGCAAATTTATCAACTTTCGGTTGCTTAATTATCATCATATCCCCTGGCTTGACCGATGATTCTTGAACGTGATATCTTTTATCGTGGTGCTCCTTCCCTTTATTCTCTCTCCACGCATCTCGTTCTCTCACTTCTTCATCTAAAAGTTTTTCTAACCTCAGGAAGTTTGGTTTTAATATTCCTCCCATACATCAATTCTGCAGGAGATACTCTTGTCGCTGAATGCGAAGTAGATCGATACTTCAATAAATAATCTTGCAAATTTTGTCTCCAATATTTTTCTCCACTTGTGAAATCTTCAGCCGTTTCAACAAGCTTCTGTTTTGACGTTTGCAGCAGGCCAAAAAGGAGACGAATGTACGATCTTAAACCCATTTGTCTCTGCGTAATTTTGCATTTGCTGACTTACCATTTGTCTGCCATTATCACATATGATAATTCTAGGTAGGCCGTATCGAGCAAATATTACACGCAACTCATTTATTAAGACTTCTGACGTAATAGTTCGTATTATTGCTATCTCATAAAATCTTGAGTAACTACTACTAGCATATGATCTCCAGAAGGTAAAGGACCCAGCAAATACATGGCTAATGTACTTCAAGACTTATCTGGAAGCGGATTACGAAAAACTGGCATAGTTTGGTTCATTTTCTGAGCAACTTGACATCCCTCGCATCTTTTAACAAACTTTTTAGCATCTTGGTGTACTTTATCCCACCAGACTTTGAAACGAAAGCGGTTCTTTATTGCCACTATCCCAGGATGATCCTCATGCGCCAATTCTAGAACTCGACCTTGAAGATTTTTCGGGATGACTATTCGAGTATCTCTAAACACGATGTTGTCCAAAGCACATATTTCGTCTTTCATCAACTTTATCTTAGAACTGGACAGTTTCCCAATTACGCTTCTACAACGCTTTCCGAACTTCTATCAAGACTGGATCGGATCTTGAACATTTCTCCAACTCTTCGCAGGAGATTATTTTAGAAACTGCTTCAGCTTTTATCCATGTGAGGTACAGTTCATCTTCACTTGATGTACTCCACCTGCTCTTCGCTTTGTTTTCAGGTAGTCTTGACAACGGATCTACAATGTTCGACTTTCAACTCTTGAAAATGACTTTATACCCTTGTAACTTCAAAATCCATTTTTCAATTCTCGCGCTTGGATTCGAACGCGGCGAAAATTGAAACTGTAATGCTCTATGATCGGTAATTAGCTCAAATTTTAATCTGTAAATCATATTGTAACGTCAGCGGCGGTGACAGTGGCGGCGACGGCGGGCGCTGCACATTACACTGCCCCCTCCTTAAGACTGTTTCGTCCCGGAACAGTTCGTGATACGAAATCTGCATGTATTACCCTTGGTGCATTTCGAAGTTTTGAAGAAATGACAGTCGATGGTCCGCTCGACTTCTTCTTTATGTCCGTTAAGGTTAGAGCTACAAACGAGAATTTCAACGCCGGTAAAACGAAAGAGGATTTCTATAATGTTTCTAACAGTCCTCCAATCTAAACCATCTAAACCACAGCCTAACTTCGGTACGGCTAGCTTCAAAATGTCATTCTCAAGCAGATGATCCCTCAAATCGCACAGCGAGTTCCACAGGTTAAGATATGACGGCTTCTGATACGAGCGTGGTTTTGTAATCAGGTAATTGATGTACCCCTGATGGTGTGCATTGCTATCCCTCAGTCGCAGCGTTTTCTCAAAAGTTGGACGTTAGTTGACCAGTTCTTGTAGTCGCCCAAATTTCGCCTTAAAGGCTGAAGCTATGCCGCGGGACATCTTTAAGTCTTCTGATACGCAGTGACCGAGGGAATAATCTGTAGACACGGTGAATAGATCTCGGTGTTCTTCTTTCGTCACGCCGAACCGCGCCTTGCGGCCAAAGGAATAGTTCTCCATGAAGACTTCAAAAGTTGGTTCTTGTGCTATGATCCGACGAACCGTTGCTCCATTAAGTTCTTCGCGGTTGTCTCCGACGAAAGGGGCTAGTCGATTAAAGTGTACTACTCTCGGCTTCCCGGTAGGTCGTTTCTTAATTCTGTATACCACGTCGTTTATCCTTTTGACTACCTCATAGGGGCCTTCCCAATTCTTTTGCAGCTTTGGTGATAAACCGCGACGTCTTTGTGGGTTGTAAAGCCACACTTAATCCCCCGGTTGATATCCACCCTTTTCGGACTTGATGTCATACCGTTCCTTCATTCGGTCGCTGGCAGCTTGAATGTTCGTACGGACTTGTTTATGAATGTCATCCATTCTTCTCCGTAAGTCCGTAACGTAATCTTCCCCAGGTTTACTGCCGAACACCAAGTCGCATGGAAAGCGCAACTCACGCCCTAATAAGATGTTCGCAGGAGCTTGCCCTGTTGTTTCAGGCACGGATGAACGATAAGCCATCAGGAACAGATAGAGATGTCGGTCGCAGTCTCTTTGGTGGTTGGAGACTTCCATCGGTTGATTGTTCTGTTCATTCGTTCAACCATGCCATTAGACTGCGGATGTAATGCAGTTGTTGTAGTTTTATTAATTCCTAATATCTTACAGACATTTTGGAAAACAGCAGACTCGAAATTTCTTCCCTGGTCGGAGTGGAGTTCACGTGGTACTCCAAATCGGCACATACATTCTTTAACTAAAGTTTCAGCGACCGTGATGGCTTCCTGGTTGGGCAATGGAAACGCTTCAACCCATTTGGTGAAGTAGTTTATGACAACCACGATGTATTTATTTCCTTCGTCACTTTCTGGGAATGGTCCAGCCACATCAGTTGCAATATGATCAAATGGACTGCCAACGTTGTATTGACGCATTCGAGCTTTTCGTCGTTTATGCGGACCGTTACTTCCAGCGCAAACTACACATTTCTTGCATCAATCTTTAACATCTTCCGAGATGTTAACCCAGTAAAACCGCTGACGCAATCTTTCTAGCGTTTTTATGACTCCGAAATGGCCTCCAGATCCGCCATGATTCTCTTTCAACACGTCTGGTACTCTATTCTTAGGAATAACTAACTGAGTTCTCTTCTCAGTTCCATCAGCATTTTCTATTACACGCTTTAACAGGCCATCCTCAATCACCATGGAGTCCCATTGCGCCCAGTACGATTTAACACTCGGTGAGTGCGGTGCAACATCTTCCCATATTGGTTTGCTCTCCTCTGTTTTCCATTCCAGTATAAATTTCAAAGTCGGGTCTTTTTCTTGATATTTGCGTAGTGCATCGAGCTGCCAATTATCGTCGACTACTGTTGTCCTGGCGACGATAGAAAATTTCTCTTCTAGTCGACTAAAATGCTTCCAATCATTCCGGCAGGGCCTTCTGGACAATGCGTCGGTATTTCGATGGCTGGTACCTGTCCTATGCTCGATTTTGAAATCGTATTCCTTCAGTCTTTCAATCCATCGAGCCACCTGACTTTCAGGTTATTCCCTCGGTCACTGCGTATCAGAAGACTTAAAGATGTCCCGCGGCATAGCATCAGCCTTTAAGGCGAAATTTGGGCGACTACAAGAACTGGCCAACCAACGTCCAATTTTTGGGAAAACGCTGCGCCTGAGGGATAGCAATCGTCATATCGTAGCCTGTGGAATTCGCGATTTGAGGGATCATCTGCTTGAGAATTACATTTTGAAGCTAACCGTACCGAAGTCAGGCTGTGGTCTAGATGGTTTCGATTGGAGGATTGTTAGGAACATGATAGAAATCCTCTACCGTTTTACCGGCGTTGAAATTCTCGTTTGTAGCTTTAATACTTTAATCCGGGACTAAACAGTCTTAAGGAGGGGGCAGTGTAATGTGCAGCGCCCGCCTTCGCCGCCACTGTCCCCGCCGCTGTCGTCACCGCTGTCGCAGGGACGAGCGAGTGTCTATTTTTAGCGATTACGCAACAGACTTGTCTGAACCTGCTTAATTACGCGGTTGATGTAACCTATTGTGTTTAAGTTTTTATCTGGAATAGTGTTCTAATAAGTTCTCGAATAAAAATGCCGGAATATATAAGCACTGTTAGCGAAGGCATTGCACAGTCTGATATAAATAAGCGTCGCGTATTGACTAGATGGTGATATAAACAGATAGTTGACAAGTTGTGAACATAAACAAATATAGTTGTATAAATATATGAGTTATAAATTGTTTAAATAAATAATCTTAATGTTCAAGTGTTTTATGATAATCTTAGTCTTAATTAGTGTTTAATATTTGTTTAATCGTAGTGTTCGTTATATTTATCATCTTTTAATTACATTTAATATCTATTTAACGTTATAATACTCTTTTATTTATTAATAATAATTGTCTAACATTTAAATTTTACCTAAATAAATAAAAACGTTACAATTTGGGGGCTCGTCCGGGATCAATGATGAAAGATGTCTTTTCCTTATCTTTTGAATGCAAATCTACTTGCCAGTATCCGCTCTTTAGATCCAGAGTAGAGAGAATCATCGAGCCAGCCAAAGTGTCGAGTGTATCGTCTATTCGAGGTAGCGGATAGCCAACTTTCTTAGTCACGTTGTTAAGTTGACAGTAATCGACGCAAAATCGTATAAAGCCATCGTTCTTCTTCACCAATACCACTGGTGAAGCCCATGGACTGCTTGAAGGTTCGATCACACTTTCCTTTTTCATGTCTTCAATAATTCTTTCCGCTTCCTCACGCTTCGCCAATGGTAGTCTTCTTGCCGGTAGGCGCATGGGTCTTGCGTCGCCGGTATCTATCTTATGGTGAACCACATTAGTTCTCCCGTTGGTCTTCTTGTCAAATTGAAACACATCTTGAAATCTTCCAATTAATTTCTTTGCCTTGGTTCTCTGGTCGGCGGTCAGTTCTTGGAAGGAGGTTGATAATTGATTAATTAATATGTCCGGAACTTCCTGAGATATGTTTCCCTTGGCCTTCACAGTTCGAATAATCGAGGATCTCCACTTGGTTGGTTGAAGATGCGTCTTGCCTGTGTTCTTTACTAAGTTGGGTCTAATTATAGTCTTCGTCGCACCTGTATCTAGTAACATTTTTAGTGGTCTTCTATCAACAGAGCCATTCAAGCAGATGCTGCTGGCTTGATGATGAAGGGATGCGACATAACTGATGGATTGTGGGGCTACTAAATTACGGGTCGACGATTTCTCCTTCGCATCAACCCGGCTTAGTTTTCCGACTCCTTTTTTTACCTCTCGCTAAGAGAGGTATTTTATTCATGCTAAAAATCGCATATCCAGATTTTAGTGAATAAGCACGTTTTAAGGTCCCTAGAATCCGATTATAACATTTTTACGATGATGTCCGTATGTGTGTGTAGATGTGTGTGTGTGTGTGTGTGTGTGTGTGTGTGTGTGTGTGTGGATGTGTGTGAATGTGTGTGAATATGTGTGTGGATGTGTGTGTGGATGTTTGTGTGGATGTTTGTGTGGATGTTGGATTCACGATTTCTCAAATACTATAAGATTTAAGACATTTTTAACTATGCATTCCTCAATCTAACAATAATGGGAAGAGTTGATTAAGTTTTGGTAACAATTGGACAACCGAAAGTAGTAGTTACAAGAAAAAAATCTTCTAAATATTATTTATCAAAAATTTATGTAAATACTTATATTAACGAACGTTAAATTCTTTATCCGATAAATATAAACTCATTATTATATCTTCTATAGATTTAGAGATAAAGAAATGCATATAAAATAATTTGATGTAAAAAATCTCAGATCAAACTACTATAAGGCAAGAAATTCAAATGTTTGTAATTGACACATTAGGCGATTTCGGGCGACAACCGTTCACTTGCGGTATGTTGCGTTCAGGTGCGTTCACACATTCGGGCGCTAGGAACAACATACCCGGTATGCTTGGATCAGTGCTCACAGCTTAACGGGTTTGCTAGTCGGGTCAGCTCTCTGTTCACTATTTCTATCTCTTTTTATCATGTATTTTTTTGAAATGTCAAAAGTCAAAACAGTCGGAGTCGTGGTCTTATGTCAAACAGAGTGACATTATTTTCGTTGACTCTTTTTTGGACAAATATGGAAAAAACTATCTTTCTCCGTTAATGCATTTTAATTGTCAGACACTATTTTTGACAGTATTAAATGTCGCAGAATATACATAACCTCCAAGCACGTTGTCAACAAGTGAACCATTGATTTTTGGCGCCACCACTGACCATAGCATACCGCAATTGACCGTAACTGATCCTAAGAAGTGAACGGGTATGTCGCCCGAAATCGCCTATAAATGTCACTGTCAAAAATATTTGTATGCCACTGTCAAAAATATTTGTACATTATTATGAAGATTATGAAAATAAAAAAAAGTCAACGCAAAAGAATATACGTAAAAAAGAATATAAAAGGAATTTGCGAAAAAATGACGAATATAAAGAAAAAGAAAAGGAAAGTAGAAAAAGCAAATTTCAGGACATTGAATATAAGGAAAATGTATGTATTATATATAATTTATAGTAAAATATCCCATAGATTTTGTAAATATATGTGAGAATTATTTTGTAGTGAGACATGAATATATGTATTTGTATTTAAAAATCTTTTTCGTTTTATGCCTACAGCCAGGTAAAATATCTGGCGAGAGGTTATGTGCTGGCCACATCAGATTTTTTCTTCTACCTATTCTGTCTATCTTCGAATTTTTCTCCAAAGTCTCTGTGGATGGCCCTGTTTACCGCAATACCAACAGAGTAGTTTTATCTTCCGGCAAACACTTCATTTACAATTCGTCGCATTTTTTCTATCGGCATCAATATTTCGCACTCGAGATTAGTTATGTGAAGCTTGTTTGGCAGCTTCATGTTCTAGTGCATATGAGAGTGCGTTAATTAATGTTTTTGGGCGGGCCAATCGCAGTGCATGCTGCGTCTCGCTATCTCGAACTCCGTAGATGAATGCTTGAACGGCCAGGCATTCCAGAACGCTGTCAGGAGCTGCAAGATGTGCGAGACGAACCAAACGAGCTATGTCGACTTCAAATTCTTGAAGGCTTTCTTTTGAACTCTGATAGCGGTTCCTCAGTTGCGTCTGGTACACTTGCTCCAGGTGCGCAATGCCATACCGCATGTCCAACCGCTTGACTAGTTGGTCGTAGTCCTCTTGTTCTTTTTCCTTTAGCGTTTGTAGGATGTCGATGGCTTCCCTACTCAACGAAACAGTCAACGGTGAAGCCTTCTCTTTGGACGTCCAGTTATGTGTTTTCCGCAGCCGCTTCAAATTGTTTTAAATTATTCGGCCATGAAGACTTTCCATCAAATTTCGGTGTTTTGATATGCATTGTTGTAGTAGTTTCAGGTTTTACTACTTTTCTTTCTTCTTGTAAACTTGCCTTCGCTACATCGAAATTTGGCATTAGCGACAATGTAATTCTAGTGACCTTTTCTCGTAATTCTTCGATCTGCTTGTCATATTCATCTTTTAAATACTTCAGCTCTTCTTCAGTTTTTCTAGAATTCTCCTCTAATTTTTCTAAACTTCTAGTTTTCTTCTACTTTCCTTTCTAAAGTTTTAGAATTTTCTTCTAGTTTTTGTTCTAAAGTTTGCTCCAGAATTTTACAATTTTCTTCCATTTTTTGTTCTAATGTTTTAGACTGTTCCAATAATTCATCTTTTAATGTTCTGGAATTTTCTTCTAGTTTTTGTTTTAGTGTTCTAGAATTTTCTTCTAGATTTTGTTCTAATGTTCTAGAATTTTCTTCCGCTTTTCTAGAACTTTCCGTTAATTTATCTTCTAATGTTGTGTTCTGGAACTTTCTTCTGATTTTATTGAACTTTCCTCAAATTTTTGTTCTACAAGTTTACGAATGTCACACTGAATTTCGAATAAGTAATCATCAGGATTTTCACCAGCATCGATTAATGCTTCTCTCAGTCTCTCTTGAAGGACTGACTTTTTTCCTGTTGTGTCTAAATCTCTTTCTTCCAATTCGGTCTTGAGATCACTTATTTTTAATTCATTTAGTTTTAATTGTTTAGTCGCCATATTATTTATTTCTAATTACACTTTACAATTTATTAACCCCACACCTGAGACCAATTGTAACGTTTTTATTTATTTGGGTGAAGTGTAAATATTAGACAAATATTATTAATAAATAAAAGTTTATTATAACGATAAATAGATATTAAATATAATTAAAAGATGATAAATATAACGAACACTACGATAAAACAAATATTAAACACGAATTAAGACTAAGATTATTATAAAACACTTAAACAATAAGGTTATTTATTTAAACAATTTATAACTCATTTATTTATACAACTATATTTGTTTATGTTCAAAACTTGTCAACTATCTGTTTATATCACCAACTAGTCATTACGCGACGCTTATTTATATCAGACTGTCCAATTCCTTTGCAAACAGTGCTTATATACTCCGGCATTTGTATTCGAGAACTTACTAGAACACTATTCCAGATAAAAACTCAAACACAATAGGTTATATCAACCGCGTAATTAAGCAGGTTCAGACAAGTCTGTTGCGTCATCGCTAAAAATACGCTCGCTCGTCCCTGCGACAGCGGCGGGGACAGCGGCGTTGACAGTGGCGGCGACGGCGGGCGCTGCACATTACAATATTATTAAACCTTTTACACGCGCAAATAAGAGCTAACGCCTCTTTTTTCGTCTGTGAGTATCGCTTTTCAAAATCGGTTAGAGTCCTACTCGCGTAAAAAATAACATGCCAATTATCTCAATCTTTATGAATCGCAATGGAGCACGAATCGTAGACAAATTAGGTATAAAAGCTCTACAAAGTTGATAAGCCCAAGAAAACTACGTATTTCTTCCCGATTTCGCGGCGGTCTGAACTTTTCAATCACTTCAACTTTCGTTTGCAACGGCTTATACCCAGATCCAGAAACAACCAAACCGAGAAACACGATCTGTTTCTGTTTAAATTTACACTTTTTCAAATTAATAGTCATACCATACTTATGAGACGCTCCACCACACATTGTAACCGGCGGTCTTGGTCGCGTTCATTCTCCGCAAAAACAATATTATCGTCTCTGAAATTCTTTACCCCCTCTAAACCTGGATCCTCCAAAGAATGTGACTCCTATCAGCAAAAAGGGTCGTCCTCCACGAACCATGTGTTATTCGTAGGACACCACACGAATTGATTTGGAAGTCACTAAAAGTTCCTGCGCTAAAAATCCGCGCAATGCGAAACCATACAGGGTTGACTATAGCACCCGGAAAATTATTTACTTTTATGTCGTAAAACAAGAAAAAAAAACGCAGCGACGAATAACTACCGTTTTACTCAAGAAGTACCCAACGAATCTCCAGAAATACTTCTCTGTCAAAACTCAAAAGTACTATCGGAAAGGGAGGAAAATAATAGAGAGTTTGTTTCTAATAAAAACAAAAAATGCAAGAATTATCGACAGTAGTAAACTTCAATTGCAATACTATTAATATTTTTTATGTCTCACTAAAGTATTATGAACTGTTTATTGCTAGGATACGGTGTATATAAATATATCTATAACAACCGGGGCATTATATGAGGGCATAATAGTTCATTATGCCCTCATTATAATCCGATTATTCTTTATGGACTTTAAATTAGAGATAATATGAACGGCATATAATGAAAATTATTTCCTTTTTAATTACAATTCATTACAATAATAAGGATTGATTACAACAATTAACACATTAATTGATTACAACAATTAATATAACAGCTTTGATAGCACAACACAGAAATCATTTTAATTTAATAATAATACTTATAAATGATTATAAAAAGGGCCTTAAAAAGCAATTTACTTTCACCACACATGTAAATAGTAAGTACGTCGAAATGCAGACTGCAATGTTTCGCATTGATTTTTGACGAATCATTAATTTTTTGGGACAATATTTATCCACGTTTGAGTTCATTTTTGATATTATTTACCGTCACATGTGACAAATCCAAAGCAGTACAAACTCTCTAAAATGTAATAATATTCAAAAATAAGTGCATAAGAAATAAAGAACTGAGATCTGTCATGTGAAAACGAACCTCAAAATATAATAGTTACATCTTCTACAGACGATAATGGATTAATTAGGAGATCATTTATGCGTTTGTCTTCATGAAAACAAATCTCTTTCCAACGTTTCGATAAAATATCTTCAGAAACATACAGATAGAACGTTGATGTTTTAAAGATAAATAAATGTTGATAATAAACAAAACAATTAAACAACACCCTAGCAACGCCAAAGCTTAAGCATTATTGTAATCAAAATTATTATAAATGAAAACTTATTTCACATATTTTAGTGAGACATAAAATCTTGTATGCACCGCGAGCGTTACTAGATGATAATGCCCATCGGACAACATCTATCCCTCGGGCCAAAGGCCCTCGGGCTAGAACCTCGTCGCCCTCCTGGCATTATCATCATCGTAACGCCTTAGG
The DNA here is from genome assembly GCA_963082715.1 of Harpalus rubripes. Taxonomy (NCBI): domain Eukaryota; kingdom Metazoa; phylum Arthropoda; class Insecta; order Coleoptera; family Carabidae; genus Harpalus; species Harpalus rubripes. Next base: position 11,785,054 of record OY720466.1, on the reverse strand, counting down.
TACATAAAATACTATAAAACAAATGGTAGAGTAAAATAAATTAGTAATATACCGTAAACTACTAAAACTACTTTACAAGTACTATTATTATGCAAAAAAGTTATATTGAATCTTGGTTTTATTTACTTACAATTTTGTTCAGCAATACTAGTGTGAACATACCATCTGACTTTATAGCATAATAAAATCAGATTTTTTTAGGGAAAAAGTCCCTAATTTTTGAAACAGCACGGTTCGTTTATGTCTACTGTACAACATAGGAATAGTCCATAGTGTTCTTTTCAGGATTTTTGCAAAAATATTCGAAACTATAGGATCTAGCGAAAAAAACTTTATGTGCAAATTTATGTAGATAAAATATCCTGCAAAAATGGTTTTATTAATTTTTTTACAGGATAATTTCGAATATTCAAGGCGGACAAAATAACGACATTTTCAAATGTTATTTACTGGAGATTTTTCGTCACAATACATAACAAATGATTTAGCGAACAATACTTTTTACTAATAAGTTACTATATTTATGTTTATAGAGCGGATGTAATACGAATAGCGGGTCATAGGCGTTTAACATGGGAAAACAAATTTTCCTGCGCAAAAATGGCCTATGAATTTTAGACAGCAATACTTCAAATAAATATTTTAGAGAATAAAATTCTGCATCTAAACCAGTATTCATATTTTATTTTGCTCGTTCCGAGCCCAGTGGAGAAGGGCTGGGTAGAAGGGTTGTGTAAGGGTTAGGGAGCCAGTAACAAACGCTCCCAACTAACCGATTCAACGCACGCTACGGGAAAGAGATGAGGCGATAGGATGTTGCGAGTGTGTAGCAGTTTCTATGGATCGGATTTACGTAACCAGGTAAATATACAAAGTGGGGAAAATTGCTGTACTTGTTTAATTGCGACTAAAGTATTAAGAGACAAAAATATTTATTAGTTGCAAACCAAAATATTTTGTACTATGTATACAGGGTGTTCCATTTACACTGTGCTGCCACCAACTTAGTTATATAAAATGGAAGTCTGTATATTTTTGCCTATTTGGAATCAACATTATGTTCTGCATGTAATAGTGCACTTCAATAGTTTTTTTGACGATTTAATTTTTTTTTTTTAGTTTTACATCAAGAGCGCGCTGGCATGCCTAAAGTTGCTCATATACACAGAATTATTGCTCTAACATTGCTTTTTTTAATGTTTTGTATACTATATGGAAAATTCACATCGTAGTTATTTATTACGAAAATGTTTGTTCCCAATCTTTCGGGCGGAATATTAATAAAAATCTGATTATATAATTATTCCTAAAAACTTGTTGTCAACGACCCTACATCACCCAATACAAGGTTATATAATTATTTGTTCTTAGGTCTTGCAAGAACTGAATAAAATCACAAACACTACTGAATACGATGTAACGTATCGCGGGCGATAGACCCTCTCCACTTCTCCAGTAGACATGGTCTAGAGAGTAATTTGTGAGTACCACTCCTGCTACTGTCTGAACTGCTCGCGAGAGTGAATCTCTGGGAAAACACTCTCACGTGGACAAAGTCCTGAGAGTACTCTCGAGAGTAAAATTTACTCTCACGTGAACAAGCACCTTTAGCAAAGAGGTTCCGGTCTTAACTGGCCGATGGTTGCTTTGAGCATTTTGCTCATACATGTTTTAAAAACATAATATTTTTGCTTCCCGTCATAAGGGAGGTAATGTTGTCGTTCCAAAAATAGTAAGCTCTGAGCACGAATTAGGTTCCTTACAACACGTTGTTACTATTTTCACGATAATGTGCGTATATATATATATATATATATATATATATATATATATATATATATATATATATATATATATATATATATATACGAGGGGTAAACAACTGTGGATTTTTGGTGTACACGCATGTGGAGTTCCATGGATTTCCGTGGATGTTCATGGATATCCCTGGATTTCTGTAGATGTCCACGGATTTCTTTGGATGTCCGTAGATTTCAGTGGATGTCCATGGATTTCCGTGGATGTTTTTGGATTTCAATGCATATTTAAGTGGCAATTGCGCAGGCGCGAATGCGCGCGCATTTCGTCTTCGTTGTTAATGTCGTGATATTAGCGTTGTTTTGTTTAAGAAAATTACTAGTGTATCAGTAAAAGACTGATGTTCGAGATTAATAAGTTAAAACGAAGTTAAAAATCTGATGTGGCCAGCACACAACCTATCGCCAGATATTTTACCTATACTCTATTCGTTTTAACTATAGAGCGTTGGGTGAGATAGGGCTTAAGATTCTAGCTCTCTGATTGGTTCAAACGTGAACCGAGTTTACACAGTAAAATAATTGCCGCGAAATTTAAATTTACTTGACAACTGTATCAATTATTTTGCCGTCTGACATAAAATAAATAAATGTCAACAGAGTTAATAGTACACGATTTATTACAAATTATCAATTTCTGTTCAGTTCTGTTTGTTTGTTTTTTTCGTTTATATAATTTTCATAGTGTTTTGTCGTTATAGATAGTTTTCATTGTGCGCGTTTTCTTAGTTTTTAGTTAGTAGTTCGTTAGTTTTGTTATTGTTCTCTTCGTTAATATTATGGATAAAAATCTTGAACCTGGCTCTCCCAATGTTTTAAAATATCCAAAAGGAAAAGGCCCTCCGAAGCGGGCAAAAAAGTAGCGTATAATTTATACTGCACATATCGTGCCACGAATGCATATTCCAAATTAGAAAGTGTCCAAATTGTGGCATCAGAACCGGGCATAGGACGATGTAATATTTCGATAGCTATAAAAGAACATGAGGAAAAAGGGTCATTCGGATCACCCCAGGAACAAAGAAATTGGTTTAGAACATTATTTTGTTCATATTTAACGGTGTATATAGTTTATACATATAATGTATATATTTTAGAGTATAAATATTTTTATTTCAAAGATGAATTATATTTTTATATTACGTTGTTTTCTTTAAAATTTATTTGAATAATGTGGTTTTCATTTATGCATGCCCCTTTCGCCGAAATGTAAAGAAAGGGACGCAGATTATAAGTATACCCATACATGTACGTACAAGACAAAATTACTAAAAAAATGTCAATTAGAAAGAATTTTTTAAATCTAGGAATGGCGCCAAAATTTGAATTTTTTATTTAATACATGTAAAAACGGCCGCGCTCGAAACGCCATCTAGTCTATAGTTAAAACGGATAGAGTATAGTTGTACGCATAAAACGAAAAATATTTTTAAATACAAATACATATATTCATGTCTCACTGCAAATTAATTCTCACATATATTTGCAAAATCTATGGGATATTTTAATATAAATTATGTACAATACATACATTTTCTTTATATTCAATATCCTGAAATTTTCTTTTTCTACTTTCCTATTTCTTTTTCTTTATGTTCGTCATTTTTTCGTAAATTCATTTTATATTCTTTTTTACGTATATTCTTTTGCGTTGTTGACTATTTTTTATTTTCATAATCTGCATAATGATGTACAAATATTTTTGACAATGGCATACAGATATTTTTGACAGTGACATTTATGTGTCAAATACAAACATTTGAATTTCTTGCCTTGAAGTAGTTTGATTTAAGAATTTTTACATCAAATTATTTTATATGCATATCTTTATATCTAAATCTATAGAAGATATAATATTGAATTTATATTTATCGAATAAATAATTTAACGTTCTTTAATATAAGTATTTACATAAATTTTCGATAAGTAATATTTAGATGAATTTTTTCTTGTAACTACTACTTCCGGTTGTCCAATTGTTACCAAAACCTAAATTCTTCCCATTATTGTTAGATTGAGGAATCCGTTGTTAAAAATGTCTTAAGTCTTATAGTATTTGAGTTATCGTGGATCCAACATCCACACACACATACGGACATCATCGAAAAAATGTTATAATCGGATTCTAGGGAACTTAAAACGTGCTTATTCACTAAAATCTGGATATGCGATTTTTAGCATGAATTCAATACCTCTCTTAGAGAGAGGTAAAAAGTAAGCAAAAACATACTATTATTTACTATGGTTATGGTTACTATTTCAATTCCCTGGTGTTGTATTTCGCAAATTAGAGGGTACTTTCTGTACCCATAGCAACAGTGTTATTTATTAAGTCCGTTTTATATTACACTAAATATTAAGTAATTTTTTAACAGCCTACATAAATTTCGTACTATCATATAGAAAATTGTTTGTGCTTTTTTCGATTTCATATTTTGTTTTTCTAATGTATGAGTATGTGCTTAATAAAAGTATTATCATTAAAATATAAAACTATTTGAAGTACTTTATAACTCGCCTTATAACTACAACTGATAAAGCTGTACTATAATAATAATTAATGAATAATATATATTACATTTTCGCGAACTTCCATGGATGTTCGCAGATGTCTGTAGATATCTGTGGATTTCAGTAGATATCAGTGGATTTCAAAAGATTTCTGTGGATTTTAGTAGATTTCTGTGGATCTCTTTGGATTTTTATGGATGTTTTGGATTTATTTCATAAAAATGGATTTCGGTGTACAGATTTTGGTCAGTTGTTTACCCCTCGTATATATATATATATATATATATATATATATATATATATATATATATATATATATATATATATATATATATATATATATAGACAGGTGTTTCAGGATACGGGACACCTCGATTATTTTCTTTATTATTGGAAATAGAAGAAAATAATCCAAACAAAAGTGTTAAAGAAGAATTTTTTTAACCAGTGATCTTCAAACTATAATATAAAGTTATTTTTTCAAATGGAATGCTATTAATTTCATTCGATAGCGTATTTTTTAAAAATTACACCGTGTTATCATTTTATATCTTTACATAACAAAAATATTGAAAAAAAGCAATTGAAATTTAAATAAATTTCACGTTTATATTTATTTTTCAGCTGTCTATGTACGAAAAACAAAAACTGCTGTCTGTCGATTTGATTTATGCAGTGCATAATTTCTATCCTTGGTATTTACAAAGTTCTTAACAAATTTTTGTTTCGTTTTAATTTAAGTTTAGTTTCTTCATGCATAGCCTACCCAGAAATAACTATATAAATTAAATTTATTTAAATTACAGTCGCATTTTTCTCAATATTTTTTTATGTAAGGATATGAAACGATTATATTGTTAAATTCAGAAAACATACTCTATCGAATTAGCTTAAAAATATATACCATCCCATTTAAAAAATATAACTTTACGTTATAGTTTAAGAACCTCTGGTTAATTTTTTTTAACAAGTGAATATCGCCTTTCATCTACTACAACTTTTATTTAAATGATTTGCTTTTATATCCAATCATAAAGAAAATAATCGGGATGTCCCGTATTCGGGAAACACCCCAACCTAACCAATTCAGCTACTGAATAAGTTTCCATGATTACTGTTTTTAATAAATTATAAGTAATAAATGTCAAATAGTGCTATACTTTGGAAAATATTTCAATAATAAGCCATTAAATTAGGAGTATTCAGATACTCTTCGATGCCAAATTAAATAATCTTTCTAACCATATCAAAAACTCCCGCTATGGTCCTGCTGGACAGATGATATTTTAAAAAAACTGTTTTTTTATGTTAAACAGCTATGTCACGGTTTTCAGTACTCAAACTGTATATAACGCGTGTCTACTTTTTTCCCGAACATAGGATATTCAATATTAAAATTTTGATTTGGCGATTTCTCTTTACTTATTAGTTTTAGAAAAAAAAAGTGTAATAAAGGAAAGTATTCAGAACGAAAAAGTGCATCTATGAGTACCAAGTTTGTTGTTCAATTGTTTCTAAGGTACGAGTTAGCAGCAAAAGAAAATACACGAATTAAGATAATCATCAGAAAGCCATGAAAAATAATACAATAATTTATGTTTGTTATCCCTGACATAACTGACATATTTGACATATCTTTTGATTTTATTATTATTATTAGAACAATAGAAAGACAATCAAGAAGTAAAAAAAATTATTATAAATTTTAATAATTAAATCAAATGAAATGTCAAATCTGTCAGATACATCAGAAACATCAAACATAAATTATTGATTTATTTTTTGTGGCACTTTGATAATTGCCTTAAATCGAGTATTTAGTCGGCTAAGTTCAACGCCGTCTATCTCATTTTTTGGCCGAACGATTTGTTAGTTTTTTATTATTCAAAATTTTGCGAAAAATTGGTTTAAGTTAGCCACTGTTGTAATATTTGCGATTCACAAACTTTCTGGTGTCCGGATCGAAAAACTGATCTGCCAAATCTATTTCGTGTGAAATTTTGAATAAGAAATAGGTTGACATCTCGCCGAGGGGTAAACAACTGTGGATTTTTAGTGTACACGCATGTGGAGTTCCATGGATTTCCGTGAATGTTCATGGATATCCCTGAATTTCTGTAGATGTCCACGGATTTCTTTGGATGTCCGTAGATTTCAGTGGATGTTTTTGGATTTCAATGCATATTTAAGTGGCAATTGCGCAGGCGCGAATGCGCGCGCATTTTGTCTTCGTTAATGTCGTGATATTAGCGTTGTTTTGTTTAAGAAAATTACTAGTGTATCAGTAAAAGACTGTGAGATTTATAAGTGAAAACGAAGTTAAAAATCTGATGTGGCCAGCACACAACCTCTCGCCAGATTTTTACCTAGTTGTACGCATAAAACGTAAAATATTTTTAAATACAAATACATATATTCATGTCTCACTACAAAATAATTCTCATATATATTTGCAAAATCTATGGGATATTTTAATATAAATTATGTACAATACATACATTTTCTTTATATTCAATATCCTGAAATTTTCTTTTTCTACTTTCCTTTTCTTTTTCTTTATGTTCGTCATTTTTTCGTAAATTCATTTTATATTCTTTTTTACGTATTTTCTTTTGCGTTCTTTTTTATTTTCATAATCTGCATAATGATGTACAAATATTTTTGACAATGGCATACAGATATTTTTGACAGTGACATTTATGTGTCAAATACAAACATTTGAATTTCTTGCCTTGAAGTAGTTTGATTTAAGAATTTTTACATCAAATTATTTTATATGCATATCTTTATATCTAAATCTTTAGAAGATATAATAATGAATTTATATTTATCGAATAAATAATTTAACGTTCTTTAATATAAGTATTTACATAAATTTTTGATAAATAATATTTAGATGATTTTTTTCTTGTAACTACTACTTCCGGTTGTCCAATTGTTACCAAAACCTAATCAGTTCTTCCCATTATTATTAGATTGAGAAATCCGTTGTTAAAAATGTCTTAAGTCTTATAGTATTTGAGAAATCGTGGATCCAACATCCACACACACATACGGACATCATCGAAAAAATGTTATAATCGGATTCTAGGGAACTTAAAACGTGCTTATTCACTAAAATCTGGATATGCGATTTTTAGCATGAATTCAATACCTCTCAGAGAGAGGTAAAAAGTAAGCAAATACATACTATTATTTACTATGGTTATGGTTACTATTTCAATTCCCTGGTGTTTTATTTCGCAAATTAGAGGGTACTTTCTATACCCATAGCAACAGTGTTATTTATAAGTCCGTTTTATATTACACTAAATATTAAGTAATTTTTTAACAGCTTACATAAATTTTGTACTATCATACAGAAAATTGTAGATATCAGTGGATTTCAGAAGATTTCTGTGGATTTCAGTAGATTTCTGTGGATCTCTTTGGATTTTTATGGATGTTTTGGATTTATTTTATAAAAATGGATTTCGGTGTACAGATTTTGGTCAGTTGTTTACCCCTCGCATCTCGCTTTATCCAAAAAATGAGATAGCCGGTGTTGCCACTTAGGCGACGATTTCATTTTGCATCTATCTTCATCGATGCACATTTTCATCATTTTTTTTTCTAGATATTGCAAAATTGAAATTTTAACATTGAAAATTTAACGTTCGGGAAAAAAATGTAGGCACCCGGTGTGCGTATATATATATATATATATATATATATATATATATATATATATATATATATATATATATATATATATATGTGTGTGTGTGTGTGTGTATGTGACGATTTTTTACTTCCACGATAACATATCAAATTAAAAAAAAAATCTGTTTTTGTATTAAAATTTCTGCACTCATATTAAGAATTGAGTAGATTTTGGGTAAATTAAGACAACCGGAAGTAGTAATTTAGTTAAAGCCCATAACAGTTTTTAATGAAAACTACTAACATATAATCCAAAACTTTAAAATTCTGGTATTCAAGACTTCTATATTAAAGGGGAAAAACATTAGATTTTGGTTAAAATTGAAAAACCGGAAGTAATACTTTACTATGATATAATCCAAAACTTTACAAATTTGGTATTTAGGGCTTTTATATTAAAGAAAACAACATATTTGATTTTGTCTAAAATTGAGAAACCGGAAGTGGTACATTACTTGCAGCTCTGAACAGATTTTCGTGAAAAATATGTTGTAATCCAAATTTTTAAAAATTTGGTATTTAACACTTTTGTATCAAGGGAAACAATATATTTGATTTTGGTTAAAATTGATAAACGATGATAATATTCTTGAAGCTCTGAACAGATTTTCGTGAAAAATATATTATGATATAATCCAAAACTTTTTTAATTTGATATCTAAGACCTTTTTATTAATGGGAATGACATATTAGATTTTGCTAAAATTGATAAAAAGTGGGACTTTATTTGAAGCTCTAAACAGATTTTCTTGAAAAAATATATTAGAGTGTAATCCAAAACTTGGTATTTAAAACTCGTATAAAATTTGAAACATATCAGAATTCGACTATATATGATAAACCGGAAGTGGTACATAGTTTGGAGATCTTAACAGAATTTCGAGGAGAAGCAATAAACCCAAAATTTCCTGTTACTGACTTTTCTATTTATTGCAACAACAAATTAGATTTTGACTACAAACTACCAACCGGATGTGATACTTAAAGCTCATTGCTATTTTAAATATGGAATTGGCGAGAGGTCATTTGCTGGCCACATCATATTTTTTGATTTGTGTGCCCTGTTCGGCGGCCCATGTAATATTATACCCGAATAATAACTAAAAACTAAACAATGACGCGAACTGTGCTAAAACTATATTTTTGTAGAAAATTCCTACACAGTCGCAAGCACCCTGTCGCCTCGGCTCTTTCCCGTATCGTGCGTTGAATCAGTTAGTTAAGAGGGCTTGTTATATTCAACTGGCTCCCTACCCTTTATACAATCTTTCTACCCAGCCCTTCTCCACTGATCTCGGTTACGGAACGTGCAAAATGAAATATGATTACTGATTTAGATGCAGAACTTTATTCTCTAACGCATTTATTTGAAGCATTATTTTCTAAAATTCATAGGCCACTTTTCGTAAGGAAAATCTGTTTTCCATATTAAACGCATATGGCCCACTTAGTATATAAACATAAGTACAGCAACTATTTAGCAAAAAGTATTGTTCGCCAAGCCATTTGTTTTTGTAGTATGACGAAAAATCTTCAATAAATAACTTTTGAAAAAAAATATTTTGCCCGCCTTGAATCTTCGAAACTATTATTCCTTAAAAAAATGTATAAGACGATTTTGTAGGAAATATTATCTGCTTTAATTTGAATATATAGTGTTCTGCTCTAGGACCTATAGTTTCGGAGATTTTTGCAAAAATCGTGAAAAGAACGCATTTAAACGGGTATGTTGCAATACATTTATTAGGGGATTTATAAGGTTAACATTTTACTCAGCTTCGTAAAATAAGAATTGTAATGGCGGGAGTTTATGTGCTCATAACATCATATACTTAGTTTTACTTTATAATAGTATTTAACATTACTAGCGAGGTAAGTAGGGTTTAACTGGCGGACAGAAGAATTGAACTGGCGAGTCGAAGACGAGCCTGTTATCCTTCTGGAGCCAGTTAAACCCGTTACCTCGCGTGTATTGTTTAATATTTTATTTGTTTTTCACTTGTAAATAAATTAAAATAAGTTAAAAACACATTACTCAAATTTATATTGACACGAGTGCTGCGTGCTGCCATCTCTTACGGATACTATGAACTACATTTGTCAAAATGGCTTTGATTGTTGTGCTTTTGTTATTTTATTTACTTTTGGTGCAAATCAGGAAAATGGATGTGCCCGAAGCAATAATAAGTGAAGCAAACAGCGTACTTACAAATTTAATACCAGGAAAATCATCGTCAAGATACGAACGAGAATATAAAGATTTCAAAGATTGGCAGAAAAAAAATGAGGTTATAATATTTAATATAAATAAATTCTAACCTATTTCAGTGACAGCTAACTAACCTGTTAAATTTTAACAAGTTAGTAACTTGTTAAATCAAACTTAACTACTTACTAGAATGCCTTGATAAATTGAAATTTACAAGTGAGTAACAAATAAACATAATTACCTCAGTTGTCAACATTGTTGGAGGGAGACTATGAAACAGTAATTCAAAAGCACCTGCGCAAAAGCCAAGAACAGCGAGTACGTAAATAAATGGACTTGGAATCTATAAAAAATTAAGGTTAATGCATTATAAATAAATTATGACATACAGTGTTATACTATTGGCATGCATTTCGACAATACCCTTACATCACTTCATTAGTCTTAATATTTGTTATAATTTAGAATAACAAATGTGAAATACACTAGTGGTCGCAAAATTGCGTCACCAAAAATTTGTGCAAACAAATGCATGAAACTAACACGCATGCAGATTATTAGTAGATGTAGGTATGCGTATATAATTAAAATTAATATTAATCCACCAGAGTTGTTTTTTTACGAATTTGTTTAGTTTTATACAAAATTGGGGTAAATAACAGTAATTTATGTAAAAAAATGCAAAATCGTAAAAAACGTCAAATATGTAAAAAAAAACCAATTGCGCTTGCGCGTGTCTTACGCAATGTAATTCTGTCTGTTGGTATCATTGATGTCTACTGTCAATGTCAGTTTCATATTTTATCAGTCTCATAAAAATTAGTGCTTGCCGGTAGATGTTAGTAACTTAACTATATACGAGATACAAGTTTTATTTTTTTACGTTTTTTACAGAGGGTTTTTTACATTAAATTCAGTTTTTTGCAAGTTTTTTTACATGTAAAAAACTAAGTAAATTATTCGGTATAAATAACTTGCACAACTCTGTAATCTACTCAACGGGACAGATCTGGTCAGAAGTAAGTACTTGTATTCTACAATACGTAGTCCGGCGTTGTGTTGCTAGAATATGGCTGCTGGATGACTTTTAATATGCGGATGTAGACAGTCAATCAATCTCTAACTAAGTCGTAATCTTTAGTGCCGTCCTTCCAATGGAAGTCGTTAAAATGCACGCCGCGCTCTAATTTCAACAAACAATAACTAATGCGTTTTATTTACTATTTATGGCATATAAAGTTTAAAGGTATACAACGTTTTTGCATAAATGATTTACAAAAAGAAAGAATGCAAAGCATGTACATATACCGTGAGTTTCAGCTAAGATGCAATGTTTACTATTCTGTTATTAATGGATTACTATGGATACTAGTTGCACATACTGCATCGTTCCAGATAAAATGCAACATAGGTGAAGTTTGTGTTCTTGCCCTTTTCATATGTATCAAAACATCCATCACCTTTATTAAATTTTGTAAATATTCTCGACATTGTAGAAAGATTTGATGTAGGACGTACAGGATATAAAGTCACAAACATATTACAAACCTTTCTCAAACTATAACCAGCATTGGACCAAGTAACCATTAAATTTTTTTCTTGTTTAATAAACATGGTGAACATGTTTAAAACGTTAGAACAAGTTCACTTAATATTGACAACTTTGACAACCAATGTTGGATTAGCTGGAACGATGTAGTATGTGTAACTAGTAACCATAGTAATACATTAATGACAGACTAGTAAATGTTGCATCTTAAGTGGATGTGCAACTCCCAGTCCATTGCGGTAAAAGATAGATACGAAAATACGCAATATTTTCTGAACTATGTATTCAAAAGTAAAATTTTAAAACTATTGATAAGTAAAATGTTCATTAAAGAGTTTTAAATTACTATTATTAAAATTTTTTTTTTTTCTTGTTGAAAATGACAGTATTTTGAAGTTATTATTTTGGTATTATACAGAATGTCCCAAAACGTATTGGCAATATTTCAAGGATGAATTCGAAAAGTCCATACAAACTTATGTCGTAAACTTAACTTATTGTTTATTTCATAACTTATGTGACTAAAATTTAAGTTCAACGGATTTCTTAAATTCTGGTCTAGTTGCCGTGATCTCGTCTTTTGTTTGGTAACATTTGAACATCGTTTTTAAGAAATTATTGTTTGTAACTTAGTTTATTATGAATCTTAAATGCACACGATAGAAGAATTTCGCCAAAGAACCCAGCAGGCTGCCAATACTATTAGGACTGCAACCATAATAAGAACGCAGGATCTTTCTTGCGACGTACGGCTTTGTATATCGGACACAATGGAGATAATTTTGAACATTTCTTGTAAATTAAATACCTAATAAAAATGCATTTAAAAACATTTATTTCATAAAATTCGATAAAATAAAATTTTGGTTAATTATGAAATAAACAATAACTCGTTATGTTTAGTACATAATGTTTATAAGGACTTTTCAACTCTAAATAAGGTCTGGAATTTAGTTTTGAAATATTGCCGGTACAATTAATCTCATTTTTAAATTCTAATAATTTGGATATGTACATAAACTCTATATCCATAAATTAAATCTATGAAATATTTGAGAGCATGTTTTCTTTAATTATCTTAAAGGAATTACTCGAGGAGCTAACAACCCTAGTAGTGGTATATTGGACGTTACGGGAACTGGCCAGTATATCTCGAGGTACCTGAGCATCATAACTTAATTTTTAGATATAGAGATAACAGCACAAATCTCAAACTCGGGATCTAAAATACATTGCGTATTGCACTACAATTAACAATTAAAATATAAAACTAGAGGAGAAAAACGTAAATTTTACGAAAAAAAATATAGACAATTCCAAATTTCAATCTAACAAAATGTGCAAAAAGATCTTTTGCAATGTAATAATAAGAATTAAGAAAAATGTAGTGTTTTATAATAATAGAATTTTTGATACAGTAAGCATTGCTGATGAATTTAATAAATACTATGTTAACAGTATAAAAAAGTGAATCAATTCCAGAAATTTAGGAAAAAAATTCAATTGCTACATGAAAATGTGTAAATAATTGCATAAATAAATTTAAACAAGTAACACTAAATGATTTAAAGAAATGCATTTCTTCTATTCAAAATTAAACCAGTCTTGATAATTTGAATATAAAAATAATTAAAGAATTATTTGACGTTATCGGCTATCCTATGTCGAATACAATCAACATTAACATGTCATTAAAGAACGGCATTGTCCCTAGTGCGTTGAAAGAATCAGTGGTTGTGCCCGTACCAAAAGTTGCTAAAACGGTAATACGTAGTGACTTTAGACCTGTTAACATGCTTCCTACTTGTGACAAAATATCAGAAATATTAGTGTACAATCGTCTTCTAAATTATATTAATAATATTGTTATATTAAATGAAAATCAATATGGTTTCCTTAAAAATTTATCGCGTGAAGCGGCAGTGCAGTCCTCAGTTAACGAGTGAACAAGAAAAATGCTTTAAAATAAATAAATTAAAACAATTTAGAAAAATGTAGATATATGATGTTAGCTAACAATAATATCTATAAAAAATATGATGATACTGCAAATATAGTGCAAATTGATAATATTTCTTTACATATGGTAGAGAAGTATAGGTATTTAGGTGTAATTGTAGATAGGAAATTGAAATTTAATGAGCGTATTGAGTATACGAGTATTATAAAAAAAACACTCAAAGAAAATAGGTGTGTTAAGTAGAATTTCTTATAGATACAAACTTTCTCAATATGCTAAAACGGTAGTATATAATACAACAATACTACCGCATTTTACTTATTGTGCCACAACTATCTGTACAGCTAATCAAAGGTGTATACAAAGATTACGAATATTGCAGATTAAGTGCATGAAAATTATATTAAACTGTGATAAATACACGAGAATTAATGTTATGTTAGAAAAATTAAACTGGTTAGAAGTTAAGGTATTCTTGTAATTTAGGTTTACACAGAAATATAAATGTGTTCAATCGAAATTATGAATATCATGAATATTTTACTAGAAGTAAACAAGATTTTCGAGTATCCAAGAGAAATAAGAAAAGTACAAGGAATAATATATTTGATAAATGATTGAAGGTGTATAATGAATTAAAAAATATAATTAATTATAAACAATGTGTAAATATGTTGAAGCAGTATTTTATTAAAAAAGGTTAATTAAGACATATTTATTTATTACTTTGTTAATAATGTTTATATTTTTTAATAATGTTTATATTGTATTTATTTTTTATTTGATTGGCCTTCAGGCATTCAAATAAATCTATACATTAAATCTGCAAAATAATACTCCATGGCGTTTTCCAAGTTATCATTCGATAAAAAGCGACGTTTTTTCAAAGGTTTTTGAATTTTGGAAATATATAATAGTTACAAGGGGCGAGGTCAGGCCTGTAAGGTGGATGTTGTAATTCCTCAAAGCCGCATTCATTGACTACTGCTTGAAAAATTTGAGCTTTATACACCCTGCAGTTGTCGTGCAGAAGCAGTTTTCTGAGCATAATTGTTAGGTCCTTTTTCGCCGCTTTCAAGTTCTTTATTGTGTCTTTGTAGATATTCCCCGTAATCTTGTTTCGTGGGAGGTTCAAAATGGTGTACCCAGTTCTCAACTCCAGTTTTAATTCTGTAGAAAAAGTCTTCATCTTGGAATAAAGCAGTCAAATTCTCCTCGCAAATTTTTCGTCTACACAGTTTTTGTTCAGGACTGATTACTCTGGGAATCCATCGTACCGACACTTTGCTCAATCCCAAATCTCCGCGGACAATTTTAAAAACACTCGTTTTTGATATTCCTATTTCTCTAGCAATAACTCAAACTTTTACACGGCAGACAGTCAACACAAAATCTTCAACTTTGTTGATGATTTCACCAGTTCGTGCATTCACAGATCTTCCACACTTTGGGTCATCATGAATGGATTCCCTGCCCCATTTGAACTGCTTGCACCAATATTTGACTTGGAAATAGGACGGGCTGTTTTCTCCAAACATTGCTACCATTGCCTTATGGATATTCTTCGGGCTTACTGCCTTCTTTCAGTAGAAATGTTATGATGCTTCTATATGTTCAAGTTTCAAATCACTCAATTTCGTTTTTTTAAACTGATATTAAAATGACAAATGTTAAGCCATTGGAGCCAAATTTGGAGATAGCACTATAAAATATACTTGACATAAAAAATTGTCGCGATAGTATATTGTTTTCATAGCTGGGTACGTAACATAAAAAACTCCCCTCGTACATTCTGGAGAATATTTCAATGGTGGTTCCAAAATTTTATCATTTGCAGTACGAATAATAAGCTGTTACTTACCACACTGATTTTATTTTAATTTCTTTAACTCATTTTTGGTGATGGAGTTTCAACGACCACTAATTTATAATTTAAAGCCTTATCAAGTTTACCTATATTTTAAATTATATAATCTAATTAAATCAAATATCTTAAAGCCGGTTTTTCAATCGCTTGTTAAAGTGTCTTTAACAAACAGCTGGCTATTGCAGGCAAGCGGAGAATAGTACAATAAGGGCGTTCTACTACGAATGACATACTATTTTTTCTTCAAGTGTTTTAAAGAATGGGAGTGTTTGGTGCCCATTGTGCGAATTAATGGCAGCACTGGACTAGCATATTTTCTGGAAGTGTGTAGTGAAATACGTACACGTAGTATAGCGCGCTAGCATAAAGTGTAACTAAATTTGCAGAATTTGTTAAGAAAATTGATAGTTCGCGCCAACACTAGTAACGAGGTTAGGTCCATAAATAAAAATGCGTTCTGTTGTGTTTGTAAAAATAAAACAAACTTGCATGCGAAAGATAGAATAGAAAGAAAGTTATGGTTATACGAATTAGAATTAAAAAAATATGCTCCAAACTCGACATTTGTTTGCTCTCAGCATTTTGAGAAAACAGATTTCCTCACAGAAAGTTATGATACTGGTAAGACTTTCGTGAGGCTTATAAATATCTAAAACTTGTTTATGTTAATTATTTGTAAATCAAATTTTCATAAATACAAGGAGAATTTTGAGAAGAGGTGCAGTGCCAATAATATTTTCCCCGAAGTACAAAACAAAAAAAAAATCAATTAAATTTCACCTTACATAGTCAAAACAAAATGACCTGGCTGTTAATTAAATGACTTTTTCTTCCTCTTACACTCGCACCACGGCATCTTCATGCAGTTTTCAGTGTTTCTAATTTCCACAAATTATAATTATCTTTATCCGACATTCTCACAAAATTTAAATAACATCACAACAAAACTTCGTACATAAACGAACGAAGATGCAAAATGAACTATTGCAAACTAATTAAAGTGAAAAGATAATATTCAACAATAATATATTTATTCAAATTAATATTATTTATGAACTAAATATACAATATATATTGAATAGTTCACATGTTATAAAGTTACAATTTTGATGATACCAATTCAAATATTCCCGGGCGTAGGTCGCTAGTCCGTTGCTGCCATCTACGATAAACTTTGCCCAAACGCTCCCATTTTTGACATTTTTTGGAATTTTTTAAATGAAGAGTTTGCAATTTCAGCCAAAACTGGCTGTGTATACTACAAAACAAAAACGATACAATTGTCAAATAATTTTCAGTATGATCTGCGTTGCAGTGGCGACTACCGCCGCCAGCGGTAAGCTAAGACATTTTTTTACTAGTACAATAATAATATTTGTACACTAGTAAGACAACGAATATCTTCTATAGTGTGTGAACAGTGGCATAATACGAATATTATAATACGCTTGAAGAAAAAATACGTTTTTTAATATGAATTTATCTATTCGGTAACAGCTGCTTTTGGTTAGCAACTATAAGGTGTGTAATAATTGTAAGCTAATTGGCAACGAAAATGACAAGTGGTGCCAGCACTATATTTACAAAATGGCAGACGTAAGTGATAGAACTAGTACAATACAGTCTGAGACATAGGGAAATAAAACATTAAAGTTTATATATGTTTAAAAGTTATCTGAAGTGCAGTATTCTTAAGAGAAGTATTTGTCCTTTGCTAATTGAAAAATATGTAGTTATACCGGAACCGGCTCTGTAATATATATTTTTTTCTGATGCTAAATTTAATATTGTATATATATATAACACAAAGTACGAGGGTAATTCGGATAGTAAGTTAACAAGGCGTGTAGCGTGTAGCTCCCGCGGGGCAATGTTTATCGTCAAAGTTGCTACCATCGCTGTATGGTGGGGAGCCAGTCGAAGCAAGCAAACGGTGCTGTACGTTATTATCTACCTAACTGTCATTGCAGCGAAGGTTTAAGATGAGTACCCTCAATCCGTCACCCGCCAAGTGCAAAGTGTGCGCTGTAATATGCTACATGAATGCAAAGGGCATGAGCGCCGCCGCGATACATCGCGAAATCGTTTCAGTGTATGGGGAGGACGTTATATCAAGACAATATAATATAACAAATTGGATCGAAAGGCGATCAGAAAGAAGATGCTTTTCAAATTTTTGCAACAGCTTATCAGTCACTACTAACAGTCATCTACTTCTCTCATCGTACTCGTAGGGAATATCCTTCCCTTCAGAATTTAAATTCTGTACGCATTTTGTCATTTTGTAATTTCGCCCTATTGCCCTTTTTTGCTCTAGTTCCTTATTTCTATCTACGTACCTTTCTTTCAACTAAAATCTGGAATTCCCTCGTCCAATCTACTGTTACTGTGTCAATCCCTTATATTCTTTGTGTTTTTCAATTGTTATACCTTCGTTAGTTAGTGTTTTGTCCAATAAATCTTCTTTACAACTTCATTCTCCTATTGTTTGTGTTTAGTGTTGCATTGCTTCCTAAATTGTGCATCTCTTATGTAAAATATGTTTCACTTCTATTTAGTAACTTACCTGTTATATTTATTATTTTCGGCCTATTTCTATTTTATTTAGTAATCCTTCCAAACTTTCAGTCTGTGGCGACTTTCCCAAGTTTTGTTGACATTTTTGGCAGGTTTAATCCTTTTTCTAAGTGAATTCTTCTTCGTGATATTATTTCTTCTTTATGATATTTGTTTTGTTTTTTTACGGTGGCGTTGCATGTTTCCGGGAGATTGGGGTACCGTGGAAAAAAGTTGGGAAGTGTGGTTTGGTCGTGGAGTGAGACAGTTGTCCGTCTGCGTGCTCTTCACATTTTACTCTACACGTGGAAGTAAATAATTTTTCCGAGTGCGATATTTTAAACCAGATTGGTTTCGCTTTATGCGGATTAGTTCGTATCGGAATTTTTTGTGGACTCGTTATCTTTGTGTGGTGTCCTGTGAAAACCACGTGCTTCGTGGCAGGACGACCAGAGTTTTGGAAGCAGTCCGCCCTTTGGGGGATCCTGAGTAATTACTTCGCACGTCATCTTTTGTGGACATCTCCAGTCAGTGCGTTAAGGTTCGCCACTGTCCGCACTCCGGACGTTCAGCTGCTGCGCCATTCCCGCCACTCCTGTTATCAACCGCCACTTGGATCTGGAGAAGTTTTTACAGACATTTATATATATATATATATATATATATATATATATATATATATATATATATATATGTCGGAGATTGTAATATCAAAGCATGTCGTAACGATCATTTAATGAATCAAGTATTACATGAATCACTTATAATCTTTTAATTGTATTGTCGTAATCGAAACGTCAAGCATTCTAGGCTATAATGCTTGGATGGGATCAGTGTGTAGCGGTGCTCAGGGAGTGAGTGCAGGTCCGCCTCGCTGAGATCATCACGTTTATATTATCGCTGTGGTTCTGAAATAGTGTTGGTCGACATAGAGTTTGCCAGTGATACTACCCCGCGACATCAGAAGTGGGATTCGCCTGCGATCCACAATATTGTATGTGGGTTTTTGTTCTGTTGGTGAATTATAAAGTGAAGTGTAGGGCCAAGCAGGTTAAGATGGAAAGGCCGTCTAACAATTTTTGCAGGTTTTAATCCTAGGGCATTGACCAGTAACAAGGATTCCGTCTGTGTCCCACCCGGAGAGTGGTGACGTAATTACAAGAGCTGGTTAAGTAGAACCGTGAGTAATGAGTACTGAATTTATTTTAAGCGGTCTTCCAATACTGGTAAGAGATTTTATTATAATTGGGTTGCTGTTGTAATAAAAACAATTCGGTCAGTTGCTTGTTGAGAAACGAGAGACGAAGTCGAGTTTGTTGTTTATGATATTGTGATGGCCGATGATCCGGATTACCGATCTCCATATATGTTATTTAAGATATTATTTATTACAGTAGGTGTTCATGGCAGTTGTTATAGTTTGATTGATGTTTTGTCATTGAGCTTGTATGACGTATTTCATTTTTGGTAGCTTGATTCTACTCCTTTACATCGTCTGCGACGTGACAATATTATTAAACTGAATGTAGGTCAAGTAGTCACAGATCGGGAGTATCAACCAATTTGCGTTTTAGTTAGTTATTTGTGAAATAACAAACGAACTAATACAAATTCCTTAAAGTGTTTCGGTATGTCAAGAAAGATTGTAAAATTTTTTCATTGTACAAGTTTCGCAAACTAACAGACACGTTGAGTAGGTACACTGCAACCTTGAGGCACTTGATATATCGTTACTTACTTTTTATCCAGATATGACCGATGCGGGTGCAGAACCATGGTGTACCGAAATATAAATTATAACATTAAAATTTCACTGGGGATCTTCAGTGAAGATAGTTAATGGTGGAAATATGTTGGAAAACTATGCCAAAGATTAATATTTTATTAAATGCAGATAAAGTTTACTGAGCTACAAATTGTTATTATCATTATAAGGTTGAGGGCTTTAAGCGCTGGTGACTTTTGTCACCACGACCAGTAAGATCTGCTGTAGCATGTTTTGACTGAATGTCTGGAAGCCACTTCAAAATTTTGATGAACTGAAATTTGGTATATTATAGAACAATGACTAGTAAAGATACTTGTCATAATTCAAAGTCCCTTTTGTTAAGAGCTGATAACTCTTTAACGTTCATCGTCAAGGGTGAAATGAATATCTCCAGGCTATGAATTATGGCTTTTCAAGTATCCACAGGAAATGCCTAAGACTCACTTATACTACGGTACCCATTTTAGCTTTGATTCACAAGTGAAAGCAGTCTGGTTATCTGACGTTATGTAGATTGCTTCTCCTTTGAGAGCTTGTTTAAGTTTATTGAGCACACAGATTTATTGCTTGAGATATAATGAAACCGTTGTGTATGGATTCCTATATTTGGCAGCACGGACCAAATAAAATCGATCCAGTTTCTGCTGACTCTAGTTTAGAAATATCCGTAAACCAGGACAGAGAATCTATTTGGAAGAGTGGCCTTACTACTGTCCACCGAAGGCGATTACCAAAAACTCTCTTGTGTAGCTTTTGTTTCAGAAATTATGAGTGGCCTACGAGATCTCCAAGCTTGAAGTGTTTTGTCTTGCACAGTGCAAAGACGTTGGCCCCAGAATAAATTCCATTACTGCACTTGGACAGGTATTCATAGCGCCTGTGGTATGTGATACAAAGAAAAACTATAGTTGCGCTTCCGCAAAGACGCTTGTGCTGTGTTTTGTTACATTTTTGTATGGCGATACTAATATGCATGAGTGATCATTGGTCCAAATACGGTGATGTATGACCAGTGGTTCGTTTCTGCCTGCAATCTCTAGTTTTTGCTAGAAGGACAGCGGCTTGTGTCCGAGGCTGCTACGGGATTTGTTTTGATGATTTTGTTAATGTATAAATTGCATGTGGACTTTTGAGTATTCAGGTTTCAGGTATCTGCGTTGACATTAAGGGTAATGTGATTGAAGTGAGAGATCGATGCATTCGATCAGTTACCATACGATGATGCTATTTGGGAAAAATATTGTTGACAGTGGCGGGAGAGCTGTAATTATGGACGAAGTCTGTACCAGTCTGTCTCGAAATAATAAGCCAGAATGGGCGAGCATCCTGCCCAATATCTACGAATGAGGCGATGTGTAGCACTGATAGTGAGAGAATGTATTGGATGTACCGTGTTAGCGTGAATAATATAGCGCTGTGCAGGCAGTTCAAATCTGAGTGAACTTTTATCAATTGTTCATGGTATAATTTTTATGAAGTTATTCAAGTTCCTGCACGTCCATGTTCCAAAACCCTAAGTCGTTACGGATGGAACTTTCATGAATATTGAAATTTAGGTACAAATATGGTAGTGGTTTGAAATAGTCCCTGAGTGTATTCCCAGAACATACTATATGACTTTATTGAATTTCCGGTGAGCATGGTCGTAGCTATAAAACTTGGCGTTTTGGTTTTGATGGGGCTGTGGCCGATCAGGCTCCTCGTGACCGTTTTCGGGGTGACCATTCCAGTTTTGTCAAATTGTGAATTTGTTGAATGTTTAAATTGTCGCAAGCTAGATCAGCCGCAGAGGAGTTGCACAGGATAGCTGGTGCCCGGACTGGAGCCTGCCACGGTTGCGAGGCAGACTGTTTTACCTGAAAAACAATTGAGCAACAGAAATCTGTCAGCCATTGTAAGCAGAGAAGTCTGACAAGACGGGACTTGCTTTTCAAATGTTTGTCTTAATGTTTGTGACGCCTAAGTGCAGCGTGATGGACGCTGGAACAAATTGCTTTAAAATATTTTGATCGTATCCAAGGATAAATTTAATTGAAGAAAGTTCATCGGATGATGGATATAAAGGAAGATAAAAAAAATTGTTTCTACATCTCCTCCTGCAAACGTTTCGGTATATTATTTTACCTTCATCAAGTGCTACAATAAAAATATTTGACACAAATCAACAACAATCGTTTTCCAAAGTATAATCAAACAATAATAAACAACAAGTTTAAATAAAAATAAAAAAAATACCTGTGAGATATGTAGGCCAAACGAGAAACATTATAATGGACAGCATCACCTGTGACAGTGTAAGATCAACTGACTAAAACTTACTAACCTCCAATAAGGGCAAAAACCAACTTGTCAAAAAATTAAACTAAAAAACACTAAGCCAAAATACAGTTAGGAAAACGAAAAGAAGAACTATCTGTTTGAATTATTTAACAAATTTAGAACATTTTGATAGCTCTAAGTATTATTTACATAACACATGAATCTATGTTCTAATTTTTAAGTAGAGCGGTTCATGCGTACAATAATGAACCTTCTGGAGGTTGAGACCACAATTTAGTTAGGCTAATCGAGTGGATCGTTGAAAATCCACAGGGGTGACTAAAACTTTGAAGAGCCGACAAACTTTTATAACAAAAGTGGCTAAGGAGTAATTGAGGCGTTGGTCTGGAGATTGGTTATTTTCGTTAAATTCTTTAGAATTATTAACCGTGATGGAAGATGACATGCTACTGGATGCCTCTGTCATGGTGTTTCGGTATGCTACTCTGATACCTCTGCCGAAGGTAACATGCTAACTAGGTGCCTCTGTCGTGTGTGTTTTCCAGTAAATGAATTGGGAAGCGTGGCCTAAGACGACGAGCTAAGTTTTCGATTTGCCATAGGATTTCTGATTTAGGACCTGAATGTTAGCAAACTAGTAATAATTTGTTTTGTATGTTCTAAAGGCCCATGACTCTAATCGCACTCATAAATACGCACATGACCAAATTAGAAAAATGTCAGATAATAATGATATTTCTTCCCTAGGAACTGACGAAGAGCCAGGTTCTACACAAAATAATTAAAACTAGAATTGTCTATAGTACAATGAGGGTGTTCCATTGCTAGGTAAGCAATGACGGTGTGGTTTTCCTGAGCTGGATAAGCGATGACGGAATAGTGTTCCATTGCTGGGTAAGCAATGACGGTGTGGTTTTCCCGAGCTGGTTAAGCGATGACGGAAGGGTGTTCCATTGCTGGGTAAGCAATGACGGTATGGTTTTCTTGCGCTGGTTAAGCGAAGATGGAATAGCGATCGATTGCTGGTTAAGCAATGATGGTCTGTCGCTATAACAATGCTTGAATACTGATATTGGTAGTCATGTATTTACTGGTGAAATGTATTGTCTCAGAATTATGTTTTGTTTGACGTCATGTAAAAAGGCGTCCATTAAATAATTTAGTGTACTATAGCTAAATTTTGAGCTTGATATAAATGTGAACAAAGTTGTAACTATTTGAGCACTTATTGGTCAGAGATAGCCGAGCGAAAATACTGTGGATAAATTCTTTGTTTTCAGATAGTTCACACGAGGACGTGTGAAACGTCAGAATGGCCGTGTCGGAGATTGTAATATCAAAGCATGTCGTAACGATCATTTAATGAATCAAGTATTACATGAATCACTTATAATCTTTTAATTGTATTGTCGTAATCGAAACGTCAAGCATTCTAGGCTATAATGCTTGGATGGGATCAGTGTGTAGCGGTGCTCAGGGAGTGAGTGCAGGTCCGCCTCGCTGAGATCATCACGTTTATATTATCGCTGTGGTTCTGAAATAGTGTTGGTCGACATAGAGTTTGCCAGTGATACTACCCCGCGACATATATATATATATATATATATATATATATATATATATATATATATATATATATATATTAAATCTTTTATTGTTGTCTCCTGAAAACAACTACATATTTTATTTATAACTTGTATAGTTATGCTTCGTTTTCTATTCTCTTTTAGAGAGCCTCATAAATAATTTATTTATATTATGCAAATGATTATTTGGGCGGCATTTAAGGTTTAATTGTTGGTAGTGATTGTTGTGCTGAGCACACAATATTCTTTTTCTACAGTCTATATACAAAGGAGCCATTTGCGCTCTCTTTTGTCAACGCAAAATGTCACTTTGCCGCTCATGCGCGACAAAGTAGAAAAAACGTTCGCTGTCTAAATTTCTAACTATACAATGTTGAGAAATGTCACTTGTCTACATTCTTAATAGAAACGTTTAGTCAGGAACTAATGACACTGTAGTTACACATTTACCACCTTCACAAGTCAACCTGACATATAACTGCTCTGTCGGTATATTACATAACCAAACAAAATGCCGCACTGCTGTGAAAATAAAATGGGGCATTTATTTACGAAAACGAAAGTATAAAATGCTTAGATTAGATTGAAGCTATAGCTCAAGAAGAATGGAAAGTAACGATAAATTAAATATAAAATAAATTGTGTGAACAGTTGTGCTGCCACTTGCAAAAGTTTATCGTGAACGCTCCCAGTGGACATCCACTTTTCCACTTCACTAGTTTAATGTACTTGAAACAAATAAATTATATAAAAATATATTCGTTACAAATTTGGCATTAATTTTTTGTAAAAACGAAAGCCAAACAATATCTTGAAGTCATATTTGCATACGTTCCTATCTTCACTGAAAAACTGTTGACTAGTACTGTAAGTACAAAGTGTACATTTCATTATTTTTTTTTATAGTGGAGAACTGTAGAAAAAATCTTGTGTGTGTTTCGAGCGCAAATGGACATTGTCGATTTCGAGAGAATGCTGCACACCTGCGTCGCGCGTCAACAACCTCTCAATCGACAATG
Organism: Harpalus rubripes; assembly: GCA_963082715.1. Taxonomy (NCBI): domain Eukaryota; kingdom Metazoa; phylum Arthropoda; class Insecta; order Coleoptera; family Carabidae; genus Harpalus; species Harpalus rubripes. The sequence continues at coordinate 11,760,230 of OY720466.1, read as the reverse complement.
TCCCATTTTTGCGCTCTTAATACTCAAATAGCTATATACATTTGAACACATATACATATTTTTTTGTCGTTTGCGGATCGTTCGTCGCCCGGTCTCAACCGGCTTGTGTATGGCCTGCGTCGTATGGCTGGCCAACAATAAGCGTATAGATGTGTTTCCAGTTACGGGCTTTTTCGCGCCGTTAAATTGTTTAGGTAATATTTACAATTTAAATTTCACTGCATTATTGCAGATCTCACTTTACCTTGAAATATACATTTTCTTTTTACACTAAAATTTTATTTTTTAGTTTTATATTTACATTTATATTAAAATTATCTTAAAGTTATTAAACTAAAGTTTAAATATATCTCTTAAAAGCCTTGAGTATTATTTTGGGGAAAACCTTATTTTTCACGTTTTTAGGCAACGACAGACTTACGGTAGGTGGAGTAATTTTACATATCAATTTGAACATTTCGTAATTTTACGGTTAAAAATTACGTGGCGCCCATCCAACCCTTTTGGTGTTGTTCACTTAATTTTAACCCATCCCTTCCAACTGTTTAAAAGCTGGCGGCCTCCCAACAGAACATCCCTGTGGAGTATCCGTTACTCAATTAACCCTTTAGGGAAAAATTACGTCACATGTTGTCTTGACATAATGCCCTCCTCAGAAACTGAAGCGATTTCGCGATGAATCGCGGCTACGTTCATGCCCTTTGTAATCAGGTAACGTATAGGGCCCTTGCACGTATGTCTCAACATGGATGATGAACAGCAGATTCTGGAGAACCAAGCTTCAGAATAACATTGCGTCGTAGGCAATATGCAGCTATTGTGTTTTCTGTGCGAAAAATCAGATTTCGTAAATTGATACATGCTATTTTAAAATGTAACTAGCTATAATTAAATACAAGTATATGAATTATTTACCTCCAAAAAAATTAGTCGTATATATATATATATATATATATATATATATATATATATATATATATATATATATATATATACACGATGTTTCCTTTAAAATAACCAGCGCTTTTTTGGGCGAACTAATGACTTCAGAAAAAAATGTTATATACAAGAAATGATCAAGAATAATGGGCTAATTTATTAATAATAACAAACCGAATATTCGACCAGTGGTTCTCAAATGGCAGACCTATATAGTTTTTTAGCCCATTAGATAGAGATTTTTTTTCTGATTTCAACGATATAAATATAGTATAGGGTTGTATAGCAATTATTTCGAAAATAAATGGTATTAAAAATAATGTTATAATATTACAATAGGCTATGCAATACACGTCTGTTTAGAATTATATATATTTGCTTTTTATTTTTGGAATTTTCGGGTTTTATACTATTAAAATAAAAAATATTATGGCCGTTGTTTATATTAATAGTTATTAATATATTTACTTATTAATCGTATGCAGTAATACAAGTATATACGAAGTAACACAAAGGCAAATATCCACTGATTTTTCTTCATAGTTCTGAATATAACTTGTTTGCTGGTAGTTGCAGAATTTATACTGGTTAGAAAACCAGTACCCAGAGCCGCGACGAGGACGCTTCTGCTTGGCCCGTTTCATTGTACATTTTAATGTTAGCTGTCAATTTCATCTTCAAATTTTTATCCAAAACTTTGTACATATTTCTGTGATCACGGCACAAACCATAACACGCGAAATTTAATAATGGATTGAATTCCAGCATTCACAACATATAAATTGTAATAGTAAATTAAAATTTTGTAGGTAAGAAACTGCACAAAAGCAACAATGTATTAAAGGCATAACTAAAAGTTTGTAGCACGGAGGAATGTTTAACCCAACGACCAAATATAACTAGACAAAACATTCCCTATCCCTCCTCACTGAATGTTTTGATTTCGGCTGGCCAGACAGAGAAACTAGAGATAGAGATATGTCTTGTCTAGTTAGAATATTTCTCACTAGAGGCCACGTAGAGTGTCAGTGTATAGTCTAGTGTTTAGTTTGAACGTTGGTCACTAGAGGCCACGTAGAAGCAATGTATTTTGTATTTTATTTTTGTGGTTATAGTGGTTTTGGAAGTAACAAAGTTGGTTTTTCTTTAATATTAAACCTTCTAAATGATTTAATGTTAACCTCAAATGTTAACCACGAAATTTTAACTAAGAACACTTGCGCCTGTAGTGAGCAACGTACAAACTAAACACTGATACTCTACGTGGCCTCAGTAGTGACCTCTAGTGAAAAATATTCGGACTAGACAAGACATATCTTTATCTCTACTTTCTCTGTCTGGCCAGCCGAAATCAAAACAAACCAAATGAAGTTTTGTCTAGTTATATTTGGTCGTTGGTTTAACCCTCCGGAGGGTATGCTTTTTAGAATTAAAGGAACGAGCGCGCCGCGGCATTTACACCGCATTTGGGATTTTGCATGTATTGTATCTAAGGTTGAAAAAATATTGTACTAAGTATAAAATATACATAAATATAGATTTTTGAAGTTATCTTATTTCATAATAAAAAGAAAAAACATTGATATCTATCATGTATATACTTTTATATAAAATGAATCTTCCTCCATTTGTTAAAATAAGTTGAAAATTCATGAAAAAAGTAAACAAAAATTCACTTACATCAGAAGGCGCGCGTAGCGGCAAGCACACCGCAAATGTGTCATTTCTCTAAAGAAATCTCTACAGTCACTGAACTGTAATGAATAGGATCGGTACATATACAGCAGGCGGCGACGTATATTTTGGATTGACGAATATTAGAATACATGTGCACATAACATTCACAATACCAGTGATGCCAGGCTGAAAGTAAAATTTGCAGCAATTTGCCGCATGCGCGCCCGCCAGAGGGTTAAAGCTCGACGCGTAGCGGAGACCTTTAATTTTCCTGAGTTCTATAATCTTAATTAAGCCCGTGGTACATACAATGTTTTATTGTATTTTGGTTCTCGAAATTCAAGAAATCAGTAAGTGTATTTTTAAATTCGTTATCGTTGTCCTGGCGTTTATAATTCCAAAATAATACAAATATATAAATAGGTTAATAATTGAATTGTGTCAAAATAATGATGTTACTTTAATACTTTCTCCACGAGTCGTACGCTGGCAGGCGAATATTTTGAGACACGCATGATCTCAAATTTCGAAAAGCGAAAACACATTTGCAAATGCATTTGATAGAATTTTGAAGCCTAATATCTCAGTAACTATAAGGATATTCAAATTAATAAATCAAATTTTACCCCCAGCAGACTCCCCTGTTGTATTTTGGCTTGAAATATAACATATCAAAATTTCAAACCCATTAAAAACTAAATAAATTTTGGCAAAAAATTTCTGAAACTGTAAGAATTTTCGAGAAAATAAATCAAATTATACCGCCCGCAGTTCCCCCTGCCGTTTTGGCCTAAAATATAACATATCAAAATTTAAAACCATTAAGGCCATTTGAAAATGAAATAAATTTTTAAAAATAGATAATGTTTAATATCTCTGAAACTATAAGGATTTCAGAAAAAATAAAACAAATTTTACCCCCTGCAGATCTACCTGTCCTGTGTTGGCTTTAAATCAACATTTCAAATCATTAAGGCCCTTTGAAAACGTAATAAATATTGTGGTGGAGACATGCCCAATAAGGGGAGTGATTATGAAACAGGCAGATTGATTATGAAGATGTTTATAATTATAGTTAGTTATTAATGAACCTTTTGCAGTTGAATGGCGTGTTTTTGTATGTGTAGAGAAGTGAGTGAATAAAGTGTTAGCCTACAGTTAGTGTGTTATTTATTTGTGTACCACATTTGGCGACGAGGTGGATCAAACAATTTTAGGGCCGGGGCTGGGGACATCGTTCAATTTTACTAATAGAGTGTCAGTCGATAACACAGTGGAATGTACCCGATGTGGATCTAGAGGGCATAGAGCAAATGAAACAACCTGTAAAGCGCGGAGTGAAAATGTAAAATATGCGGTCTCTGGTAACACTTCGCTTTAAAATGCAGGACGAAGCGAGAGGAAATCCAAACTGGAGAAGCAAACGAGCCTGATTTAATTTAAACTGCATGGATGCAGACGATTCTCGTATCACTGATAAAGCGACGATAGGTAACAACTTTAAACAAGACTAGTGTCTCCAAATTCAAATACAAGAAGTACTCGCAGATGAAGAGTCGTCAGATGAGGAACAATTAATCGAATGTAAAGTAGGTGGAGTTAGAATCAAATGCTCATTGATTCAGGATCAAAGACAAATGTTATAAGCGGCCTAGACTGGGAAACACTAACTAGAGAAGAGGTTACAATCTGGAGTCTTGAGTTGGACGTGAATAAACTAAAGCCGTACGCATTAAACAAAGTTGATGTACTACATAAATTTCAGTCAACAGTTGGAGTACCAGGTAAACCAGAAATAATTACATCTTTTAATGTAATACTACAGCGCGATATCTCCATGTTGGAAAAGTCGTGCGCTAAGAAGTTAGGGATATTAAAATTGGGATTAAATATGTAAGCAGAGCTGAAGTGTTTCCAAAAATTAAGAACATCCAAGTAAAACTTTCGATAGATAAATCAGTAAGGCCCGTTCAGCAACCTGTCAGGCGTGTACCCATTTTGATCGAGGAACGGGTAGAAAAAAAAACTGAACGAAGCGATAGAAAATGACATCATAGAAAAGTAACAGGGCCAAATGAATGAGTATCCCCAATAGTGTAATGTTCAAGGAAACAGGTGACATCAGAATCTGCGTTGACTTGAGGACAGCAAACGCAGCTATTCTAAGGGAAAACTACCCTCTACCAACATTTGACGGCATTATAACCAGGCTAAAAAATGCGAAATATATCTCGAAACTAGATCTAGTCAACGCATATTATCAGCTGGAGGTGAAGGATGAAAGTCGAGCTGCTATAACTTTCATTACACATAAAAGCATATTTAGATACAAGCGTTTAATATTAGGTGTGAACTCGGCGCCAGAAATCTTTCAAAGAATTTTTAAAGAAATATTAGCACACTGTACGAATTGTATAAACTACCTTGATGGCATAATCGTTTAGAGGGCCCCTGAAAAAGAACACGACGCGTGTCTTAAGACAATTTTGAATACACTAGGGGATTACCATGTTACACTGAACAAAGAGAAGTGCATAACCAAAGCTGAAGAACTGTATTTTCTGGGCCACAGACTGTCGGCTAAAGGTATCGAAGCAGACCAGAGTAAGATACAGACAGTACTAGAATTTCGAGCACCGGCCACTAAAGAAGAAACTTGTAGTTTCTTAGGGCTGGTAACATATCTGGGAAAATTCGTTGCTAATTTGGAAATATTAACAGAACCGGTAAGAGAATTAACAAAGCGCGATAATAAATTTGTTTGGGAGAAGGTTTGCCAAGAGAGTCTAGAACAACTGGAACGATGTCTGGCCAAACTACCGACTTTGGCTTATTTTGACCCAAAGAAACGCACCAGAACAGTAGTGGACGCTAACCCGGTAGCACTAGGAGCGGTGCTTATACAGTTCACCGATCAAGACTCTCCAAGAGTTATTATGTTTTCCAGTAAAAAGCCTTTCAAATATAAATAGAAGATATTTGCAAAGGGAGAAAGAAAGCTTACGTTAGTGTGGGACATGGAAAAGTTTTATTTCTATGTGGCAGGAACGGAATTTGAGCTGGTGACTGACCACAAGTCCCTAGAAGCAATATCCAAACCAATATCAAAGCTACCAGCTAGAATCTAACGCTGGGCTCTCAGCCTGCAAGCATTCAAATTCAACATAGCTGATCCCTTATCTAGATTAAGTTCCACATTAACCAGTACAAGAACTTTTGACGATGACGGTGAACATAATATTTGAACTATAGTCGAAGAATGTACCCCGAAAGCCGTTTCTGTTTCTCAATTACGCTCGGAAAGCAAAAAGGATAACAACATAATAGATGCTATTCTAAAAATTAACAACAACAGTTGGGAAACAACAAACTCAAATCCGTATTTCCCTGCTAGGTTTGAGTTAACCAATCTAGGCCCAGTGATGTTACGAGGAAACTGAATTGTTGTACCACAAACACTTAGATCTGCCATTTTAAAACTGGCCCACGAAGGAATCCGGGAGAAACCGTAATAAAGCGTAGACTAAGAGAAAATGTTTAGTGGCTACTAATTGATCGGGAAGTGGAAAATCTCGTAAAGAAATGTAGAGATTGCTTACTAGTTTCACAGCCAGACAAACTAGCTCCAATTCTGAAGGACCATGGCAAGATATTGCCATCGACTTGATGAGGTCAACACCATACCCCCAGGAACTACTGATTATAATAGACTACTACTCACGGTTCTTCGAAATAAAACTATTAACTTCAACGACATCCTCTGTTATGATTTCCCAACTATGGGAGATATTCTCGAGACTGGGAATTCTTAAATCTGTTAGATCAGATAACGAACCTCAATTTAGTAGTTAAGAGTATTGTAGTGTATTTATAATTTATACATTTAGGCTGGCTGTAAACATTTATATATGTGTTCATGTTACTTGTGGAGTTTCGCTGGCTCACAATTTTGGCGGGCAGGCAGTCTGAAACGAGCCTTCGTTTAATAAAGTTGTTTTTTGTAAAACTACACGTTTTTCTAACTTTAAATATCCTCCTTAAAATCCAAATACATTATAAATTAGCGACGAGGATAAAAATTAAATAACACATAAATAAAATATACGCGGGTAAAACAAAATTAAATAAAATGACAATAATTGGTGCAGGTAACCTAAAAGAATACGACCACGCTTCGTCAGATTACGAGGTCTTAATTGCAAGGCTGTAACAATTTTTTATTGTGAATAATATAACTAAAGAAGAAATAAAACGCGCATATTTATTAAATTCGTTAACAGAAGAAACGTATAAACTATTATAATTTGTGCGTGCCTAACAAACCCGAAGAAAAAACATTTGAAGAATTAACTAATGCTTTATCAAAACATTTAACACCAGTGCGGTCATATTTTGCAAAAAGGCTCGAATTTTATACGGCGCGAAAACTAAATAGTGAATCGGTAGTGGAGTGGGAAGCACGTGTTCGCAGCCTCAAAACCGAACTAGAGACTGTCATGCGAGATGTATTTGTTGTCGGCATGGGCCCGGGCAAAATCACGGACCGTCTGTTGGAGGACGACGCCACCAAGGTAACCACAGAGCGCATCCAGGAGATCGCGCAGTCCAAAGAGACTCATCACTTCAACCCCCTAGCCCCTCGTACACTTCATAAACAAGCAGTGCCATGTGTAGTGTGTAGTAAGAAAAATCAAGTGTCAAATCAGTGTTATCTTAGGAACAGTAATTTCCAGTCAAAAAGGTTATTTAGCGACCGTTTGTTCAGATAAAACTAAATTTAAAACCAAGAAAAACCCTAAAATTAATAAAAATTACTATAATTCTGTTTGTACGGATGATTATATTGAACCTATGTTTCATGTAAATAATACTAACAATGATTCCGAGCCAATTAAAATTTCATTATTAGTTGATAATAAGAATATAAACATTGAAACAGATACAGGATCGATGTATTCAGCTGTTTCAAAATATTTTTACTGTAAATATTTAAATAATTATAAATTAATTAAAGTTGATGTTTTATTAAAAGATATTTTAAAACCAATAGGTAAAATAATTTTGAATGTATCATATAAAAATAAGGTTTATGATCTTGAAGTACTAGTAGTAGAAAACGGTGGACCACCACTGTTAGGTAGAAACGGATTAGCTTTATTAAATTTGGGAATATCAGAACTAAATTTTACGCATAATTCTAATGATGTAGTTTCAAATTTAATGGAAAAATATTATGAGCTTTTTAAGGAGGAATTGGGAACATATACTAAAGGTCAAATTGATTTACAAATTAAAGATGGTACAAGGCTCGTCCAGTTGCTTTTGCTTTAAAACCAAAAGTAGAGCAAGGAATTCAAAGATTAGTAGATAAGAACATATTGATTCCTACTAAAAATTCCGAATGGGCTACTCCAATAGTCCCAATAGTTAAATCAAATAAAACTATCCGATTGTGCGGCGATTTTAAATGCACATTAAATCCGGTTTTAGAAGATGTCCACTAACTTTTACCGCGCATAGAGTACATTTTTGAAAAATTGCACAACGGGGTTATATTTTCAAAAATTGATGTGTCGGAAGCGTATCAGCAAGTACTGTTAACCGAAGAATCATCAACATTAGTAACAATTCCTACTCACAAAGGCCTGTTTCGATATACACGTTTGCCATAGGGTATAAAATCCGCGCCATGCATCTTTCAAAAATGATGGAGCAAGTTTTATTAGACATGCTAGGAGTGGTTTGTTTCTTAGACGATATACTAATTACCGCACCGAACGATGCTACACATATTCAAAGACTAGAAATGGTTTTTTAAAAAATATTAGAATGTGGTTTGCGTATCAAATGCGATAAATGCGATTTTTTTAAAGATTCCGTTAAATATTTGGGTCACATAAATAAAGATGGTTTAAGTACTACTGGGAAGCGAATAGAAGCAACATCTAAAGCAAAAATAATGTTACAGAATTAAAAGCGTTTTTTAGGTATGATAAACCGTAGAAATGGGCTTTAGGATCCAGGACAAATTTATTTAAATGAAGAAAGAATTGTGAAAAATTCATGGACCTCGCTGGGATACGAACCCAGAGCCTCCCAGCGAGGTCCATGAATTTTTCACAGTTCTTTCTTCGTTTAAATAAATTTGTCCTGGATCCTAAAGCCCATTTCTACGATTTAAACATTTAGGTTGGATCTCAAATAATTATTCTAGGTATGATAAACATTTATCATAAATTTATTCCAAACGCGGCCGAAGTATTACACCCTTTGTACAATTTACTTAAAAAGGATCAATCATTTATCTGAAACAATAATTGTAAAAAAATTGTTCAATAAAATAAAGCAGATACTGATTTCCGCTAAAATTTTAGTTCATTTTGATAGTAATTTACCAATACAGTTAATTGTAGCTTTAAATTACGGTATAGGGGCAGTAATAGCACACGTATTTGAAGAAGGTTGCAAAGCTATTGCTTACGCATCGCGAGTTTTGTCTAAAAGTGAAATAAAATATTCACAAATAGAGAAGGAAGCTCTGGCGATTAAATTTGGCATTGAAAAATTTTATATGTATTTATACGGTCAGATATTTACCTTAGTAACCGATAATAAACCGTTAGTTTCTATATTCGGTCCTAAAAAGGGCAGCAAATCGAATGCAGCGTTGGGCTGCATTTCTTTTAAGTTTTGATTTTAATATCGAATACGTTAAATCTAATAAAAATCCAGCAGATTGGTTACCTCGCGCTGCAATTGAGAGTAAGGATAACACGGTCGAATCATTACACGAATGCACAATACCACATATTAATTTCATTCAGGAATCAAATATGAAAAGTTTAAATTTTGAAACGGTTAAATTAGAAACAAAAAAAGATCCCGTATTAAGTAAGGTTTTATATTATACATTAAACGGTTGGCCTAATCATATAAATTCTCCGGAAATAAAAACCTTTCTTTAAAAAAAAATTAAATTTCAGTTGAACAATATTGTTTACTTTGGGGTTATCGATTAATTATCCCTGATAAATTACAAAAAAGTTATTTACAAGAATTACATTTAAATCACGCGGGAGTAGTGAAAATGAAATCGATTGCACGTAGTTATTTTTGGTGGGCAAAAATGGATCAGGACATTGAGAAATTCGTCCAAAATTGCGAAGCTTGTAACTATTATCGGCAAAGTCCACCACTAGCGTAACTGACTACTTGGCAATGGCCGTCAGAACCTTGGTATCGTTTGCATTTAGATTTTTTTTACAAGTTACTGTAACACCTTCCTTGTAATAATCGATGCTATGTCTAAATGGATAGAATGCTTCGAAGTGAGTTCCATGAAATCGGAATTAACTATAAATAAATTGCGAGAAATTTTGGCGAGATTCGGACTTCCGAGCGTATTGGTCAGTTACAACGCAAAAACATTCACTTCAGCCGAATTTCAGAATTTCTGTAACTAAATGGCATAAAACAAAATATGGGAGCACCTTATCATCCCTCAACAAACGGTTTAGCGGAAAATGCGGTAAAATTAATTAAAAATTGCATTAAAAAATCAAAATTTCGAAATAATAAGGAAAATATCAATAATATAATTAATAGATATTTGTTACAATACCGAAACACAGTGCATAACACTACGAATGAATGTCCAGCTAAATTATTATTAAATAAAAAATTGAAAACAAAATTCGATTTGTTAAGGCCAAATTTGAAAGATACAGTCTATCAAAACCAACAAAAACAAATAGCAAGTTTTCCAGGTAGCCGTAATAAGAAATTTGATATTAATGAATCCGTGCTCATTAAAGATTATCGAAATATTCCAAAGATAGGTTGGATTCGTGGTAAAATTATAAGAGCACTTGGCTACCGAATGTACCTTATCGAAACAGAGACCGGTGAAAGGTGTAAAAGATATTTAAATCAAATGTTAAAAATAAAACATAATAATAATAGCACTCGATAGTACTGATGATAGATCAATGTTGGAAAAGTTAACCCTAAACATGACTCCACGATCTTCTTTGAAACACAGCGCAAATACAAACTCAGAGGAAACCGCGGAAATAGTTGTTGAAAATAATATAGAAGATACTGGACAGCCTTCATCCTATGAATTAAGACGTAGAAGTCAAATTAAACCGCCTGATCGGCTAGTTGTTTGATTTACATTACATTTGTATAATTTGTATACCTTATGGTAGATTGTTTAACTTAAAATGTTGTTAATATTGTTGTTTTGGGTTGTGGTACAATAATAATTTTTTTTTGTTACATTTGGTATATAATAAAGGTTTATTAATATTTTTGTATGTAATAGATATTAAGATAACATTATTCTCTTTTTTCGAAGGTAGGAAATATTGTAGTGTATTTATAATTTATACATTTAGGTTTGGCTGTAAACATTTATATATATGTTCTTGTTACTTGTCGAGTTTCGCTGGCTCACACTTTTGGCGGTCAGGCAGTCTAAAACGAGCCATCGTTTAATAAAGTTGTTTTTTGTAAAACTACACGTTTTTCTAACTTTTAAATACCCTCCTTAAAATCCAAATACATTATAAGTATAAACCATTCAGTAACGATAATAACATTCAAATCGTCCATACTCCACTATATAGGCCACAAGCCAATGGTGAAGTGGAGAACATAAATGGATCTATTCTGAAACGTTTGAAAATAAGCTATGTAAACAAGAAAGATTTCAAAGTTTAACTCCAGAACTTTATGCTCATGTATACTCACGGTACTACAAGTAAATCACCGTCGGAGCTACTCCTTGCCAGAAATATTAGAGACAAAATTCCGGCATTATCAGACCTAATAACAGATCCAGGAAACGAAGAAGCTCATGATTCAGATTTGTTTGAGAAACAAAAATGGAAGGTGAGAGAAAACCGAGCGAGAAGGGCTAAAATTAGCGATGTCAAAGCAGAATATATATAAAGTCTTAGTTAAAAATACGATTGTCCTGCACAAATTAACACCCACATTCAATCAACAAGAATACGAAGTGCTTCAAAGAAATGGGAATGAATTAGTCCTATTTGGAGAGGAACATACTGTAAAACAAAATGTGGGTTACGTAAAAAAACTGCACACTACGGACAAAGCCGAAAATGCAGAAGAATTAACTACTAATAGACCGCAAGTGAATTCCAGACAGACACCAATTGGAATATCAACATCGACAAGCTCGGCAGTAGTTGACAATCACGACGGGGTCGAGTTGGAGGAACAAACTCTAACAAAGAATCAGAGATTACCAAATACGAGAGATAGGTCTGGAGAACGTGCGTACAGATCAAACCACTAAAACTCGAAAGAAAGGAAGGGATGTGGAGACATACTCAGTAGGGGGAGTGATTATGAAACAAGTAGATTGATTACAAAGATGTTTATAATTATAGTTAGTTATTAATGAACCTTAGCAGTGGAATGACGTGTTATTATATGTGTAGAGAAGTGAGTAAATAAAGTGTTAGCCTACAGTTAGCGTGTTATTTATTAGTGTACCACAATGGGGGAGTTTAGTAATGTTGAAATGTAATGATTTTTCCACATTGCTGCATTACTATACCTGCAATATTACTATTAATGCAATAAAAGTAATAAAATATAGCGTATTATTTTGTACAAACGATATTAAATTTATCGTTAGTTAAATCGCCCGCAATACGATGACGTATGCAGCATCTTTGGTTTGCCGTAGTTGTCCGCTATGAGCGCTAGTTTAGAATGAAAACATGAACGTATGTCTTCTATATATGATATTGTTAGATCGCAAAAATCAATTTATTTTATTTTAAATATGTAAATTCGTTAAACACAGTAATTAAATTGTCAAGTGTCAAATGTAAACATAAAAAGGTGGCCGTGTTTTGCTTCTGTCTCTTTCTATGAAGCACGTTTTGGGCACGTATGTCGAGACGTAATTTGCACATAGTTGATGTTAAGTACGCCGTAATGGCGGGAAGAAAATATTGCAAAAATTTAACATTTTTTTTTCTCCGATATTTTTTAAAATTTTACAAAATATAAAAGCAAAAACGCTTTAAATTTAAAAATATTTTAACATATAAAAAATTCGAAAATTCGAAAACCCCCATTGGCAAGTAGTAAACAATTGAAATTTCACATTTTAACAGTGTTGTGAATTTTGTGTGATTCTATCAAACCAAAGCTACTTATATAGATGGCTATGGCCAAATCGTGCGTTTAAACATCTTCTAAATGACGTGTGGTAAACAATGGTTTTTATAGACTCATAAGAACACCTCTCAAAACAATGAATTTTTAAATCTGTAGATGAATTAAAGTCGTTAATTAATTGAACAATGTATTTAATAGTGTGATCTCGACTGAAAAATTTAAACATAATGTGTGCGTTAGGTGTCAATATAAAACATCGCGTTATAAAATAAGGCTAAATTGCAGTTTATCCAGAATTCAAGAATTTTATATTAATGGTTATATTTTATTAATGTATTTGAAAAATTTCGAGAAAAATGAGATAATTTAGCAATATTAGAAATAATTTTTAAACAAATATTATAGGTGGCTATGTAAAAATAAACAAAACGTAACATTGTAAAACAATTAAATTAATGTCAAAAAAGTATACATTTGTTTGTTACTTAATTTAACTTATTTTCTAAACAAAAAAAAACATTTTGAAATGTTTATGAAGAACGAATTAATTGATTTTCTCGAAATTTTTCAAATACATTAATAAAAAATAATACATCGTTGAAAAGTGAAAAATGGCGGTTTCTATTTTATTAAAATAATTATAGGTTGCCATTTGAGAAATAAAAGTTGATAGTCGTACCTTGTAAACCTGACTTTATAAAAAAATATCTACGTCTGCCATCAAATAGTATATGTAAAATAATAAAACTTTTATATGAGCTATTTTTTACTATTACTTATAATAAAAAAGTTAAGGGGGGAGGCGTCTTCCCACACTCAGCCTGTATAGCCAACTGCATAAACAAATATTACAAAATTTTATTTTATGTTGAAAAAAATTACTTATTCTGCATGTCGCGTAGAGTACCAACTTGGATTCATTTACGAGCTAATAAAACACTTCACAAGTCAAAATCTATTCAACTTCTGATGAGATATTGTTCTTTATTCTTGTAGGAATAATTATAGCGTACAAAATTTTTATACTTGCATAAGTGACGTCATAAAAAATTAAAATGAGATCTGCTGGTAATCACGTATCCATCACTACCAGTATTATTTGATTCATACGAACATCAAACTTTGACGTGAGGGTCAAGTGAGAAAAATCGGTGTTTAAAATTTTACTTTCAGAATAAATTTAAAAAAATTAACAAATGCAACGCGATTTTTTGACAGCAAAGAATTTAATGTCATAAGAACATGCAAACTGATTCGAATTTGTTCATACAATTAAATTTACTTTGGAAGTAAAATTTAAGCAAAGCTCAATATTTTTATGAAACCGGGCGTGAAAGTAGGCTTTTTATTGTTTGTTTAGGATTAAAAATGTCATTTATGACACGTGTTTAAAGTGAATTAATTACCTTGATAAAGACGAATGAAACAACAAATCGACTTTTTTTGACGTATGCAAAAAGTTATTAGGAATACATATTTAAATGAAAAAAAGTTTTTGTAGAAAAATTAGTGTATGATATACGTGTTAAAAGTGATTTTATGAAAAACTTAAAATCAAATTACCAACTAAAGTAGATATTTGTTGTTATTTGTTTTTGTTGCAGCAACAAAGTAATATTTTTATTAAAACAAGAAATATAATATTTAAAATTTAATTTGAAATAACTATTTTGTTTTCAATATTAATAATGAACTTTTATGTTTAAATAAAAAAATAAATAAATGGTACCACCCTCAATATGACATTCTATTATTAATTTTTTGCATAATATCGCCCTACTTACGGCAAACACTCTGTACAATATTTTAAATTCGGGTTGATTCAAACCAGCTTCGTGAATTTATCGTACTGGTAAAATCTTGTCGGTAGCTCTAAGTAGTTGTTACATTAACCTCTTGTTTACTCAAGACTTATCCTGTTGCTAATGCTAATAGGATGCCGAAAAATTGAAATAGGCGTTTAACATGATAAATTTTACAGCGACTTAACAGACACTTGCCTAGTATATTGAAAAACTGCCCCTTAGATTTAAATTTGATATGCTACGGCTGTATCATGTAGCACAGCGCTTATATTAAATGACGTAGCTAACAATGTTATCCAATCAAAATATGTGACTGTGGGAGAAAAACGTAATGTCATATGTTACATTTTTTTCTATTAGTCAAAACAGTTAACTACGTTGTTTAATATAAGCGATGTGCTACATATTACAGCCGATATGTTATCGCTTATAGATAGCAAAAAAAATGTTCTGAGAAAAATTACCATTATTGTTGTAAACTCAGCGAAGCACAGAAACAGAGATTCGACCAAACATTCCACAAATAATGGAAGTGTGAAACAAGTTTCCATTGTGGGACATAAACTAAAATAATTACATTAATAAATTATTTTTCTATTTTCTTCTTTCTTACTTCAATAAATACTGATGATGTTCAATAATTCGATGTAATTTTTGTGAGTTCATATCAGATTTAGTCTCGTTATATGCAGTGGTAAAATTTTCTAACCGTACCTGTAAAATATAAACCTTTATTGATACAAGAAAATTAAAATGTTGCGTTATTTTATTAATAAAAAATATTGTTACAAATATTTTTTTATTTGTCACTAACACTTTATTATATTCCTAAGTTCAAATATATCAATTTGACACTTCCAAAAATGACAACTTACTTCCTTCCTTCTTTTCAAGGCCAACTTTATATCACTTCACATATGACCTAACTACATTCATGTTACACTCTCCCCCTTTCAAATTTCGACGTCCTCGGAGAAAGGTGAACCTTTCATGGTATGTACCACTTTCAGTTTTCCACGTTGTTCCATACGTACGCGGAACACTACGCCATTCAAACATTTCACTATTTCATAAGGCACTTCCCAATCGCGCTGAAGCATTGGACATCTTCCTTTTCTCCTTCTTGGGTTATAAAGCCATACCAAATCACCTTCACTAAGCTTTGGACCACTAGCTCTCAAATGATATCGACCTTTCATGCAATTACTTGCGTACTTGATGTGATTTCTTGCCAACTCATGAATACTTCATAACGTGTCTTGTAGATTTCTGACCCAATTTGGTAAATCCTGCTTAACACCAGGTGACTGACCAACAACCAAATCTACCGGCAGCCTGCCTAACGTCATCTTTGCTGGAGTAAACTGCGTGCTCTCGTTTATAACTGTTCTATATGCTAATAAACAAAGATGTATCTTCTTATTGCAGTCGCTGTGGTTATTATCAACAAATTTCGACAAATAATTTAAGATAGTCTCATTAAACCGTTCCACCATCCATCGCATTGCGGATGAAGTTCTTGTTTTCTTGATACATAACACTTTCATCACCGAAGCAAAAACTTCTGACTCGAAATTTCGACCCTGATCGGAATGCAACTTCATAGGAACACCGAATCTTGCGAACACGTTTTCTATCAAAGCTTCTGCTATATTTTCTGTATCTTGATTTTAGACCAATATTGTTTCTGACCATTTAGTGAAGTAATCCGAAACTACTATCAAATATTTATTTTGCCGCTCGATAGTATGTAATGGTCCGAGAATATCTATGGCAACTCTTTCAAATGGTGATGCCACATTATATTACTAAATTTTAGCTCGATTACGTGTTCCTGGATCTTTTCGTGCCTTGAAAATATCGCAAGTACTACAATAATTTTGTACGCCTTCTCGACAACCAATCCAGTAGAACCTGTCCTTAACCTTTTCCATAGTTTTCTTTATTCCAAAATGTCCTTCGCTATTACTGTCATGTAGCTCTTTTATTACATCTTTCCTTAATCGCCTCGGCAGCACCAATTCTAGCACTTTCTCGTTTCTATACTGAATATCATTTCTCAATAGTAAAGAATCCCATTGTGTCTCGTAAGCTTTCAGCGTCGAGCTGATTGGTGATACTTCTTGAAATTCAGGCTTTCAAAAGTCTTCAAGCTGAGCTTTTTGAAATTCTGATTGTGAAAAATTTGCCTGTTCGTATTAAAATTCCTAAATTTTTGTAATATTAACAATGTATTCACGCTTCTTTTGTTTGCGACAATTCTTGCAATTTTCATAGCAGGGTCTTCGAGACAGAATCAGCGTTTATATGTGATTTTCCAGGACGATATTTAATCTCGAAATCATAATTTTGCAAGTGTTCCAAACATCGTGCGACCTGGCCTTCCGGATGCTTAAATTTCATAAGCCACTCTAGAGCTGAATGATCCGTTCTTACTACAAATTTCCTTCCATACAACATATTGTGAAAATTTTCGATACCTTTAGTAAAGGCATATAATTCTTTCCTTGTAATACACCAATTTTTTTGCGCTTTATGAAATGTTTTACTATAATACTCGATGACTTTTTCTACTTTATTTTGTTCATGAATACAGCACTATTCCAAAATAGCTGGCAACGGCATCTAAATAAAAAGGGTCTTTTTCAGTGGAATGTGCTAATACAGGAAATAAAGTTAACGCAGTTTTTAAATTAACAATTGCTTCCTGACATTCGGAGGTCTATTCAAAATTTTTATTACCTTCTGTCAAAGCGAAAAGTGGTTTAGCAATACTAGAGAATTTTTTGACAAATCGTCGATAATAAATACTTAATCCCAAAATACTCCAAATTTCATGAATATTTCAAGGAATCTTCCAATTCTTAACAGGTTTTGATTTTTCTGGGTCGATCTGAATACCGTTTCCAGTCAACACGTGGTCCAAATATCTTTAAAAAAGATCACATATTTTAGGGTTTAGTTGTAGGTTAGCTGCTTCGCATTATACCCACGAGACAACAAGGCACTTATAATGCGAGACCATATATACCAGCAACTTTTACAAAATTTATTTTCGACAAATTACACTCACTAGCTCATCCAGGAATAAATGCAATCAGAAAATTAATAACTTCCAAATTTCTATGGCCCTGTATGAATATAGACATAAAAATTTGGACAGAAATATGTAAAGCTTGTCAATAGTAGTAAAACACATAAACACAACAAATCTCTTTTTAAGCAATTCCAAATTCCGTCAAAGCGTTTTGACAGCATACACCTAGATTTAGTTGGTCAATTCCATCATTTTAAAGGACATAATTACCTTTTAACTTGCATTGACCTATTTTCACGCAGGGTTGAAGCAATTTCACTAACAAACAGTAAAGTTGAAACAATTACTAATGCATTTATTTTAAGTTGAGTGTCTCGACATGGATCACCTTCCATAATAACTACAGACCGCGGACAACAATTTGAATCATCAACTTTTAAACAATTACTTAACATACTAAACACAACCAGACTTTGTACAACTGCTTATCGTCCTGAAACAAACGGAATCATTGAAAAAATTTATAGACAGCTCAAAATATCACTTAAACCTTATAGCAGAGCAAATGACTCGTATGATATTCTACCGCTGTTTTATTAAGTATAGGTACAGCGTTTAAAGGAACCATAAATTGTAGTAGTGCAGAACTAGTTTATGGAATGCAACTGCGTCTACCTGGTGAAATACACAAAAAATTTAATATATATTTAAATTATTTAAATTTACCATTGTATCTAGGATAAATTAAAAATTGGTTATGCAAATTTCAGGTAATCCTACCGACAACACAAAGTTTAAACAGATACACTGACATGCATCCAGGTTTAAAAATTGCAAAACATGTATACATACGAACAGACGCAATAAAATCCCCGTTACAATATCCATATACGGGTCCATACAAAATACCTAGTAAACATGATAAATATTTCACAATACACATAAAAAACCAAAATAGGAAACAGCAATAAATAGACTAAAACCAGCAAACATTTTACAACACCCAAACGAAGAAATAACGCTGTAAATATGAGGGGTAAAAACCAAATAATAGTAAACATATCGTTATTCATTTATATTGTTCCTTCCTTAATTTTAAGTCATTCTTGTATCTCCTTATTTCCTAACTGGTATCCTTATTACGCCTTTCATAATATAGCTCTAGATAGAATTCAACGCAGATTCTTGAAATTTCTATCCTATAAGCAGGATGGAATCTATTCGGTTAGAGGCGTTGACCAGGATTCTCTGATTCAACGTCATAAGATAACACCACTATCTACAAGAAGAGATATGAATTGTGCTAAATTTTTATGGATGCTGTTGCACAATAAAATTGATGACTATTTTTTATTATCACGTGTGCCGATTCATGTTCCTAGGTTAGAATCCAGGTATTCCCGGACTTTCCACTTACCATCAGCGCGCACTGATGTACTGTTGCGGTCGCCAATCCACATCATGTGCAACATTGCGGAGACCAAGTATGAGGATATATTCCTGTAATGTTCTTTGATTTATTTTATTTGTCTGTGAACTTCTACACAGTATATATTTTCTATTTTTTTGTTTTGTACCCCACATTTAGATTTCTTTATTCGTATTATTTGTTTGTATGTTACATTAAATGTATTTTATATTATATTTTAGCCCTGTAACTGGATTCTGTTGGGCAATAAAGTTTATTATTATTATTATTATTATTATTATTGTTATTATTATTATTATTATTATTATTATTATTAATATTATCTAGGGAGAGGTTAGTTCAGTAATATATGTCATTGTAAAAATTGGCGTTGACAATTAAATGTGACATTACAGGTTAGATACTTGACTGGTGTCAAGGTATTTGTTACATCAAGTGGCCGATGCCCTTCCCTAACAACCATTTGTTAGTTTTATGTTTAAGTTTACTTGGTAACGAATGTTTGTATAAATAACTATTCTATATTATTATCACACACGCACACAAAATAAAACATTCCGAGATATTGACTTTACACCTTTATTCTCCAATAGTTTACGAACGAATATCCTCCAATACATAACTACCATAATTATATAGACAAATAGTTATACAATTAATTACCCTTACAACTCCTTAATTATATTAAATATATTAAATAGTCGATAACATCCGGCCATACTGACGTGCGTGCGATCTCGCACGCATACTTAGGCTTCATCTCTGACTCCTATACGCCGTATCATCCGGGAACTCTAACACCTTAAGGACAGGAACATACTTAGTGCACTTCGAGTATTTGCATACTGATATATGACGCCTGACAGTGATATGTACACACGTAAGTAGATCAGGCCTGGATCAACTCTTGTGGTCTCCACACTGGTACACAAGCCCTCGCATACTAGATTGATCTAGTCCAATATCGAGACTGTGTTTCATAATTGGTGTTCGCTATGCAGAGCTTATCTCAACATAGCTTCACTGAACACCCCTAAGCCAATACCATATTCTTGATTCAGGCTTTCATAACACGCGCAATGTTCTTTAAACATTCGGGTCTGTGATTTCGTCTTCCAAACCGTCACTTGCAGTGTTATTTAAATATTCGAGTCTGTGACTTCACCTTCCATAACCATCTCTCGCAAGTTCTTTAAACATTCGAGTCCAAGGTTTTACCTTTCATAACAGCAATCTTGTCAACTCTGGAGATTCTGCCCTTGATTCATCTATTTCGTTACACCTACAACATGCGTAACATACCATCAACTTAATTTAAATTACGTTCAACAGTAAATGTCTTTAATAACTGCTCTGCGCTGAACACTCCTTCATATGGTACTTTGCATCTGTCCGAGAACTTTTCAT
This sequence comes from Harpalus rubripes, assembly GCA_963082715.1. NCBI lineage: Eukaryota > Metazoa > Arthropoda > Insecta > Coleoptera > Carabidae > Harpalus > Harpalus rubripes. The sequence goes on along the minus strand of OY720466.1, from coordinate 11,739,775 downwards.
CCTCTACCTTGTACCTATCATTACCCAACATTTTCGCGACTCTAAATGGACCTTTATATTTTTCCAATAGCTTTTTACTTGATCCATCACCAGCATGACTTGATATCTTTGCCAGTACTTCATCACCAACTTCATAGATAGGCGAATGTGCTCTAGTTCTGTTAAAACGTTCATTCTGGTTCAATATATTTTTTAACTTTATTTTTACTTTTTCTTTAGTACGATTACATCCATAGAATTTTCACTTCTCGACTCTGTGGTTAGTCGATCTCCATCAGCTGCTATAGGATACCCAAACATTACTTCTGCTGGGCTGGTATCTATTGTTCTCTGCACCGTACTATTGATGCCCTGCTGAACAATTTTCACGTGTACATCCCATTCGTTAGCTTCTACATCAGGCCCCATAGTTGCCAAAGCGTCGAGCATTATGCGATTTGCTCGTTCTACCTAGCTGTTTCCACGCAGCATACCCACAGTTTGATGCCTTTCTGGGAACAAAAATCTTTAAATTTTCGAGACACAAATGCTTTTTCCGCGTTAGCAATAATTCTTCTGGGGTTCCTGAATATTTCTATTAACTCTTCTATCACATGTTAGCTTTTAGTACAGTGTACCGCCTTTATGAAAGTAAATCTGAAAAAAGCATCGATGATCACTAAAATATAACTATTACCATTTTTAGTTCTAACGAAAGGACCTAAATGATCCAAATGTAATGTATAATATGGGCGTGCATGTTTGGGAATAAAATGCAGTATAGTCGGCAAAAGCCTGATTAATATTACCGTTTATCACTATCTGTTTGTAAAATTTACTTCTTGAGTTATGTGAGATATACTTTACTTCATTTTTTGTTTGATTTTTTTTCTGGTTTAATGTTAGTTTTACATTTCTATTAAGACAATCTGAATCAATATGTCCTGATATCTTACAGAAATTGCAAGTTTTTCTATTATGCCTACAATCTGACTTTCTATGCCCAAGTTTTCCACAACGATAACCTTTAATTCAATCTAATTTGACTGAGGCAACTTTTTGGGGTTTAGCAAATTCTGGTTTGTTACATAAGATAAGGGAGGTTTTGATTTATTGCATGGTCCATTAGTTTTGTCTCCTAAATAGCGAGCTAATTGGTTCGGGTCTTTTATGTTAGCTGCTTCCACGACTGACGTAATAGTGTCACCATTTATGCCACCAATTATTAGTGAAATCTGAAAAATTAGCTTTTAGCTTCTCGATTTTTGCTAAATGGTCAAAATTATAATTGTACAGTGATTCCCCTACTACAGGTCTATGGTTTGCGACCTCCATAAATAATTTATATAAATTCTTGTTACTCTGAAATGTATTTTTCAATGTTTCTTTCCATTGAGACCATAATAAATTTACCCAATTTACTTCATATCTCGTAAAAGTATCGTACCATTTGCTAGCTGTTCCTTTCAGTTTGTTTACTTTTAGTAAAATTATCATGCCAGTTTCCTGCCACGGTACGGTTATCAACTAAATCGAGCCATTCGGTTATGCAATCGGTTGCAGGATTAAATTCGAGAATTATATCATAGTTGTGCAAGAGAAATCAATTGACATCGCCGGTGGCCCGTAGCTTAGTTGGCAGAGTTCCCGCCCGGCAAGTGGGAGGTCCCGGGTTCGAGCCCCGGCGCTGCCAGTTGATTTTTCAAAAACTTTCCTACGTTATTTACTTTACTGACATTTGTCATGATCCCCTTTCCCTAATATATCAATAGTATTTGTCTTAAATTTTGAACTACCCCCCGTTTCTAATTCACTACTACCTTGATAGCTGCATGAAGGTATCGGTTCTTTTGGCATGAATTTGGATCGATTTTATGAGCGGCTCAAACTTCCACGGGCGCAAGGACTGTCTCGCGAGCGATGTCTTTTTCTCGCGCAACCTCTCCTTGAGCGGCTAGAGCAACTTGATCTAGAAGATTTTCGTTGCTTTGAATACTTCTTTCCCTTATGTACTCTTTTATGTTTTGAAGATGGCATTTCATTGCAATTTAGGCGAGATCCCACATCTGATGTTATCACACACACGCACTCAAAATAAAACACTCCGAGATATTTACTTTACATCTTTATTCTCCAATACTTCACAAACGGATGTCCTCCAATACATAACTACCGTAATTATATAGACAACTGGTTATACAATTAATTACCCTTACAACTCCTTAATTATATTAAATATATTAAATAGTCGATAACATCCGGCCATACTGACGTGCGTGCGAGATCGCACAACTCCTTAATTATATTAAAAGTATTAAATAGTCGATAACATCATATTTTTGATAGAATAAACAACCTAAATTTTCTTGTCTATTTTTATTATGTTTGCTATACAACATAAATTAATAAATATTTTTCCTAAATATAACTCTGTAAAATCAAATTATGCACCAACTAAAGGGTATTATAGGAAAAAAATAACTAAATCAAAGAAACTAATTTATCTCAACGAATTCAAACGTTTAAGATTAGATATTATATCTGAAATTAACGAAGCATACACCAGCTACGTTCGTAATGTGAAAAATAATATAAAATCTAATCCTACAGATCTTTGGAAATAATGTCCACCTGAAGGAAGGTATTACTCGCATTCCTGGTCGACTCCATGATGATGTGTCTGCATATAATACACTCAACGACATTGTAAACGCTTTCGCATAATTTTTTTCTGGTTTATCTTCCATTAGTTCGCCATACACTGGTAAAGATAAATGTTCCAATCACTCTCCTTTCAATATCACACCTGTCGACGAACATGATCTAATCTGTATAATAGCAACTTTTTCTAATAAATTAACAGCTGGTGAAGATCAAATCTTTTGCTTTTTAGTCAAAGACTGCATATTTATATTTGCTACATCCTTATCTATAATACCGCAATTAGGACATCTACGTATCCTGAACGCTGGAAAATAATAAGAATAACACCTGTCTTTAAAAAGGCGATAAATCATGTATAGAAAACTATCGCCATATCCCACTCCTAAATAACTTTAGTAAGGTATACGAAATGGTAATATATAATATTATTACATTACAGGATTACAGCTTAATAAAATTAGTGCTTTGGGCGCTGCTCCATTATTAATAAAGCTGTTGCAGTCTTATCTTACTGACAGACCGTCCAACGTTTTCTACAACGGTTTTGCATCAACTATCTTTGTATTCACGTCTGGAGTTCCCCAAGGCTCAAATCTCGGGCCATTAGTCTTTATTATATATTTAAATGAACTTCTTCAATCATTTACTTGTCCTTTCCTCGCATATGCGGATGATACAAAGATCTTCACTGATGTGTCTACTATTAATGATTGTCAACTTTTGCAAAGTAATATTAATACGTTGTGTAACTGGTGTCACAATAATAGTCTTCTTCTCAACATTGATAAGTGTTACATTGTGTCTTACACCCAACGCATTACACCTGTACTTCATTCTTACGTTATAAATTCTAGAGCTATAACTCGCAAAAACATGACTGAAGACTTAGGCGTCATTTTTACATCAAATCTTAATTTTAGTGAACAAAACAGTAATGTTTGCTCTGCTGCCAACAAAATCCTAGGCTTCATAATGAGAATATCCAGAATGTTCAACGATATCACTGTCCTTAAGTCATTATATTTTGCGTATGTTTTGAGCAAACTTGAATATGCAGGCCTAATCTGGTACCCATTCTATGAATATCAGTGTGCTGCTTTAGAGCGTATACATTGGAGGTTTTTAAAATTTCTTTCCTTCAACATAGATAAGGTTTATCCAGATAGAGAAATAGAGCAAAATTCACTTCTTGAGAGACATTCCATGCCATCTCTAGCTGCCAGACGAGAGCTATCTAGTGCCAGGTTCCTCTGGATGTTACTGCACAAGATTGACGTTCCTTACCTTCTATCCCGAGTGTCGTTCCATGTGCCGAGATTGGCGTCCAGGCATTCAGGAACCTTGTACCTACCAACATCCAACACTGATGTTTTGCAGCGATATCCTATACATACATTATGTGTCAATGCGGAGGAAGTTTTCGTTGATACTTTTTGGATTTTTTTTATGCTATGCTTATTATACTTTTTATGTATTCATTAATTATTTGTATATCTGTGTCAAATATTTTATTCACATTCTTGTATTTTGCCCTGTAAATGGACCCCTGTTGGGCAATAAATTTATTATTATTATTTACAAATTTGTAGTGGTTGAACCCGCTACATATTATTGGCCGAAGACATCACGCTTTCAAAACGAAGCGAATCTACTGTGGAGGCTCGTGGCGGCGCAATTAATGGTTGTCGGAAAAACACTAATTAAAGCCAGCCGGATAATACCAGGTCGAATAATGAACGCAATTTTTTACCCTGTCGTTCTTAAGAGGAAAAATGGTGGGGGAATGCTTAGCTGTATCCTTGATTATACGAATTTTAAAGGCTAAGGGTAACATCTCAGAAAATTCCAGATACGCTAATCACTCAAATATCAACATCGCTTTAAGAATCAACAGGCGACCAGACAACCTAGCCGAATAATTTAATTGGACAAAGGGAGAATTAACCTAGTTCATCATAAAATACACACTGGAGACGCAAGACACATCCGCCAACCAGCCAGAAGACTGCTATTAGTGAAGCGTAAGGAAGCAGAAAGAATCATTGAAGAGATGAAGATGGAAGGTGTAATCCAACCAGCAAGCAGTCCACGGGTTTCACCAGTGGTGTTAGTGAAAAAGAAGGATGGCTCTAGACTAGTCGATTTTGCGTCAATTATCGGCAACTTAACTATGTGACGAAGAAGAATAGCTATCCTACAAATAGACCATACACTGGACACTTAGGCTGGATCGAAGATTTTCTCCACTCTGGATTTTAAGAGCGGGTACTGACAAGTAGATTTAGATCCAAAATATAAGTAGAAGACAGCCTTCACAATTCAATATACTGTAATGCCATTTGGGCTCTTCAATACCCCTGCAACATTCGAACGACTCTGGAAACAATATTGGCTGGGCTATGGTGGAAAACCTATTTGGTTCATTTCGACTATATTATTGTGGTAGGAAAAACATTCGAGGAAGATTCGGGAAGGCTAACCTGAAGCTCAGTCCATAGAAGTGTCATCTGTTTCAAAGAGAAGTTCAATACCTTGGACATGTAGTTTTGGGTAAGGGCATTGAAGTTGATCCGGAGAAAATAATGGCTGTAAGAGACTGGTCAGTACTTAGAGAAAATCACAAACTTAGAAGTTTCCTTGGTTTGTGTACTTACTATCGACGATATGTACCTGGATTTGCCAACATAACCAAGCCAATTTACACTTCTTGTTTTTGTGACTCACTACATCATTTTCATCATCTCCGAGGAGATTCATCATTTCCATTAGTTTATTCTGCTTATATGCATTGAGTACCATATTATATGATATAGTGGATAAGATCTTTTTTTTAGTTCCTGCAGAAGTATAATCTTTGAGTGGATCTAACATATTGTAAAAAATCATGCAATTTTTTCCCAGTTGAGTCCATTAATAATAAATAATAGTCGATACAAAAATGCCTACAGAGAGTGAGGGCTACACATCAGATAAGAATAAAAGTAAAAGAGATAGTATGGATACTCAAGATATGACAAAAAGAAATAACAAGACACCAAGAATCCCAATAAAAAAAAATACAGCAAATAAAAGATAATAAACACGTAAAGAGATACAAAAAAGATAAAACAGGGCCAGAAAAATTATCAAAAAGAACTACTGCAGATTAATTAAGAAAACGAAGAGTTGACGGAAGCAAATATGGGAAGTATAGAAATATTATCATTGCCAAATGTGTTGTGTTTTCAAATAAAGTGAAGTGAATGATATTGTGAAAAAGAAGGTGCTCTTTACTTTCACGTTACCGCTACGCTGCGTTGGAGCAGGAATTAAATAGACTGAAAAGAAAACTAATTTTGAAGTTCTAGTATGTACTAGATTTTTTGTTATGGCAAGTATCTGGTAGTTATGTGACTTACGCACTTAGATCCGATGAACGCGTGTTCATCCTTTTTTCTGCCATGTAATAATTGGATCCGGAAGTCAGAGGACTTACCCCCTTAGATCCGATGGACATTTGTTCATTACGGCATATAATTTCACTAATCTGAACCAAATAATCAAGTGACTTACCGCTGCGTTCCTGATAAACGCGTGTTTATTAAATTTTTAGTAATTAAGGAAAGTACTTATAATATTCTTCCAGAGTCCAGGTTTAGTGTTGGCTTATTCCTATTAGTAACAATATTACATACGTTCAGTGTTACATTTGTTATGTAAACATCAAACCTTCCTTGATTCAGCTAGTTAGTCACGTGGCTTACGAACTTATATTTTACTCATATAGTTTCAACACAAGGAGATGATACATGCTCGTCCGGTGTGCGGTAACGAGAACTTACCCAGGCACATGGTTCCGGATGCAAGTCTTTTCCTCTGGAGCTAAAGTCTTAAGCGAAGATGTACTTCTTTTTTGGGGAAAAATTCAACCGATTAATAAAGGCCAAAGCGTAAACATACAAACGGAATTTCTTGTAAGAATTAACAAAGATTTGAAGAAAGACATGACTGACAAGTACTCGTTAGTAGCCATTTATTAAGCCTTGCACCCACCTAAACTAAATGGTGAAATTCAAGCGTGCATACCGGAAATAGTGGTAAAACAAGATAATTTCCTATCCTTACGACAATAGAATATTCAAAGCCTTTTAGCTTTGGTTATCATAGTAAGCAACATGCTAACAAATGATCTAACTCTAACTCGTGTAACAGATTCCTTGCCAAAATTGGCAGACGCTTTTCAGTTTATGGAATATGCCGCAATTGTACATGACGCAATCTCGGTGTATACAGGGTGCAGTAAGTGGTAATAGACTACAGGTATGGACGATTATTTGTTCAACAAAAATCTTTATGGAAACGTAAAATCGAACACTCCTTCATTGAAAACCGTGAGAACTAACAGCGGCATCAGAACTCCACCAGGCTGAAAGAGAGGAGGAAAGAGTTAAACACACAGCAATAAAAGGACAAGAGATACATGAGAAACTTTGCTGCTTCCCTACCTAATTACTGGTGTTATTGGCAGACTCTTACGCAAAACCAAGTTGTATTAATATGGGTAAACGCAATCGCTATATCTTTCAAAAATATTGTTTTAAAAATTCTATACCAAAAACAGTTATTGGAAACAGTCAACTTAAAACATGAACAGTCTGTTTCTGACTTACTCCAAATAACCCTAATGAGTTCGTACGAAATTTTTTAGCAAAAAACCAAATGGAAAATTTAGCTTCCTTTTCAAATTTAATAGAATTAAATATGTTCCAATATCATCCTTTTTTACCTCCCGCTGCCTTTGGCAAGGGAGGTATAAGGATCTTGCTAAGAATTGCATATGGAGATTTTATTGAATGACCACGTTTTAAGGTCCGTAGAGTCCAATTTTAATATTTTCACGAGGATGTATATGTGTATGTGTTTGTTTGTGTGTAAGTATATATATATATATATATATATATATATATATATATATATATATATATATATATGTGTGTGTGTGTGTGTGTGTGTGTGTGTGTGAGTGTGTGGATCCTTAACTCTAACTCAAATACTATCATTCAGAAAAATTTTAAACCTTGTATTTATACGTTGTTCTAACGTGGACAGAAGTCATTAGATTTTGGTGTAAATCAGATAACCAGATATGGCACTTTATTTGAAGCTCATAATAGTTTTTTTTTTTTCGGAAAATATCTTTCAATGTTATTTTTCTATATTTATGTTATTATAAAAATTAAAGATTATTAAATTTTCTACAGGTTTGAATTAATACTTTTTCTTTATATTTTATGGATAAATTGATAAAATTATCTATATGTTAAATCCTGTAGCCTACGTTTTAAACATACAGCAAACACAACTCCTTGGTTATACAGTTCATATCTCAAATGTATGTACTCACCCTCTAGCTGGGAAGCTCCCATTCATGGATTTAATTTAACACGCGGGTAACGCAACACGCAGGAACGAAATTATCACATAAATTGTCTATATTTTTTAATCCATAAACTTAATAATTGTTGTATTTTTGCAGTTTGAAACAAATGAACATGGATATGTTATACATCGTTGCAAAGCAAAAAATAGCATCTCTTTTCAATGGTGGAACTTTCCAGTATGGTGTCCATATAAAAATTAAAACTTTTACATCATAACTCGAAAATCAACAGTGTAAAAAAAGTTGAACATCGCCAGTAGAAATAGATAAAAAGTGCCTTGAAGATGTGCAAACCAAATCCATTATTATTTAACACTTAGAAGTATTTGCAAAATAAAAACCAGCAAAATTTCCATTTTCGCCTATATTTAGTGATCTTTAATACTGTCGTCGTTGTCCGAAGGAACATTATAGGTGCTGTCACAAAAAAGCAGGAAATTTTGTTGCTCAAAAAATTTAGAACCATATTCATATTGTCTATAAAATAATGTTTTATAAAAAACTCAGTCCATGCAGAGTGTTCCTACTACATACGAATTTCTTATCGAGCAGCTCTCAATCTAATACTATCAGCAAAAAGCAAAGATGAATTTGTAATTAAAAGACTAATTAGAGAAATTTACATTACAAGATCAGCAAATCGAAAATATGAAGTTACATAGAATCGAGTTCCAATTCTAAAATATATCGGAAACATATTTTCCTTTACAAGGACCACTATCAAACTAGTTACCTTAATGGCTTTTACCAGTGCACATAGGGTTCATACTCTATCAACAATAAATGTAAACCTTACTACAAGAATACAAGATATAATAGAAATACGAATTAGTGAACGAATAAAGACATCAGGCTCTAAGACAACAATCTTTACCCCTTTTTCCGCGGAAAGCCAGAATTGTACACTGCGTGAACAATAATTCTCTACATTCTTATTACATCTGAATATCGTTCAAATGACCAAAGATATTTAATTCTAACATAACAAAAACCGAATCATCCAGTACGTTCTCAAACAATAGATGGATAAAGCTAGTATTAAAAAAGAGCCGTATAGATACTAATACTCGTATTTTTCCAGGCCACAGTATAAGACACGTTTCCACCTCTGTAGCAAATAGAACAGGTGTTAATATAGAGGTGATTAAAGCACGACAGGTTGTACACCGAATTCTAAATATTCCATGAACTTTTATAATAAATCGGTAATTACTTAGTAGTCAACTTTTGCAAAATAAGTATAGAGAATTAGTTCAAATTTTTGGTGTTCATAATGGGCTATTTTCATGTATAGGCTATTGCAAATCGGGTTAGTGCTTGTATGGACTATTTATATCATATTGTACAAAAACTGTTTTAAATACGAGACGATTAAACACGATTTCGCACCTATTACTTTAAACATCTACATAGTAATTATATGGGAGGACAAGCGAAGGAAAATTGTAAGATTAACCGACTTACCTGTAAAGAAGATTGATCGTAATTTTCCAAACTTGTCCTCCGATATAATTACAAAGCACCCACCTCACCCGAAGAACCCATGTGCGAAATGCGTATCACAAATAATAAAATAAGTACCTAAATGAGCTGTGTTGAGGTGTTACGTCGGGTGTATTTTTGATAACATAGATTTCAAATGTACAGACGGGTATGACATAACGCGACACTACATAGTAATTATATCGGAGGACAAGCTCGGAAAATTACGATCAACCCTCCTTACATTCGATTAATCTTACAATGTTAAATGTTATATTATTTTCCAGATATAATTATAATATTGCATATTCACATTTTACAATCACCAAAGATTTTTGTGAAACGCGGGTGGAGATATAAATAAAAAAAGAAAATTAATAATTTAGTAGAAACCGGGACATTACAAAACCCTGCCGGCAATCCGGGACATTCTGTGAAATCCGAAACTGTCCCGGCCAAACTAGGACGGATGGTAACCCTACTTATGCTGCTATGCTAGCCCACACTATCTTCTTATCTCAGACAAAGATTAGCATCTGCAAGATTTGCTTACTTCAACGGTGCTAATGATATAGTTAACGTCATTAAAATTAGTATGTTGCCCATACCCATGTACGTAGAACATGTCCAAGGTAACAGGTCTACAAACTCACAGAGGAAACAATGTAGCAAAGACGGCAGAAGAATAATTTTTCCATAGCTCGTTTCGAGAAGAAAATAACAGAAGTATGGCATCGAAAAGTTGGAAGCTGAATAAATATTTAACGAGGTACACATTTGGAAGGAAAAAGAAGTAGCAGAAAATTTTAAAGAACTAATGTCAGGAGAATATGAGTTTTTTCCGCTATGAAAACGCTTTCAAATTTTTTGTGACAATACCACCAACAACGTGTTTAATAGAGCGTTCTTTTTCTACACTAAGGAGAACGAAGACTTGGCTTAGGTCCACAGTGGAGGAAAGTCGGCTGTCCGGATTATGCTTATTATTTATTTATTCGAGTCAAACTACATAGTATACACAGTGATAAAAAAGCAACAGAATGTGTATAATATAAATACATTCACTGATTTCTCCATAATGCATCTGCCACTTCATCACTTGCTGTAATTATACTGTAGTTTTTTCAGGGTCGCAACAATACCGCTTCTGCTTGACTGCTTCTCCACTGCCCAATCATTTTATTCTTGTAAGCTCATAATATCACTACACAGCAACAATTTTGTAATGTCATTTTTAGCTGTGATAAAATTTTCCAATAAGTTTTTGATCACATTTTGTTGATTTCAAATATGATTATTATAAGAAACGATAGTTCAACTGATGCTTATTAAGTGACAATAAAAAGAATGTGGAAGAAAATAAAGAACAAATAGTCAGATATACGAGTATAGTTTTGTACTGTTTATTTTTTAACTTTTCTTAAAACGAATTTAAATGCTTCACTGTATGTAACGTGTCTACTTTTTAATCAATCCTGACATTATTATACTGAGAATAAAGCTCTAGAAATTGTTCCCGGAAATAATCTCTGTAGGTTTTATTTTTGTTCGCATGTCAGATAGTTACCAACACATAAGTAAAATGAGCGAAAAATACCGATTTCCTAGAAACCACTTCTAGAAAATAGACATGACAGTAGATGGCGTTACAATGGCATAAAAGTCTAAATCCGTTGTTTGAAACAAATTTATGGATCAAAAATAATCTAATTAAATATATTTCGAGAGTTCGATAAATTAGAAAATAATTATACAGTTTCTTTCTCAAACTAGTTGCTATTTGGAGACAGCCACTTAAGTCCTACGGGCTTTCGAAAGATCCATCAAATTATTTACAATGTACCTATTCTCACTCTCTTGTTATATTATTACTGAAATTTTTTTTATTTGTTTGTAGTTAACAACACACACACCCTACAGGACCGTTTGTTTTCTATGGAGATCAGAATGTAATTTAATTTTGTTTTCTTCTCTGTCTTCCATTATTGTTTATATATTATCATTGATTCTAAATCAGAAGAAGTATTATACTAACCTCATTTCGTTAAAATTCTATTGCGCATGTGCACTACTATTAAGTTTATATTGTTTGCATTCTCTACGCATTGTCTATATTTGACATTACTCATCATTCTTTACATTGTATATGCATTGTTTACGTGTGTGTAAGTGGAGCGTGTGTGAGTGTGTGTGTGTGTTTATGTGTGCGGGTGCAAGCATGTTGGTGTCAAGTAAGTTCTAATATTATAAAACACTGGATAACTCACATACGTTTAAAAAGTGATGCAAGTGATGAGGGTAGGTCGCCATTTGCAGGACAAGCCTCACTTGTCACACGTATGTAAGCTATCCAGTGTTTTATAATATTAGAACATCCTTGACACCAACATGCTCGCACACGCACACATAAACACACACACACACACACACACACACACACACACACACACACACATGCATATGCAGTGATGTCAAATATAGACATCCTTGATAGATATATATATATATATATATATATATATATATATATATATATATATATATATATATATATATATATATATATATATATATATAAGTTATAGTGCTAACAAATAGACAAAGTGCTGATTTACCAGTATGTGACTCTATCATATTACATTAGTATAAAAACACGTGTAACACTTAAGATTAGTCAGTCTGGATTCCTTATTCATATTATCAAGTAGTTTATAGAATATTATAACTCTGTACTCACAAAAATAAACTTTTTAAAAACCTATTTGATCGAATAAGAAATTTAAGTGGCGCAGTCTTGGTAGGATTGCCAAAACAATTTAACGAATATAAATTGTTTCACTTTCGTGATTAATTTGGCAAATTCGAACATCTTCATATACTTCGATCACCGTATCCTGCATCTGAAAGGACATCAGAAGCAAGAAACATCTCGACGAGCCGACCGAGCCAAGCTGAACGGACATCAGTGCAACTCCTCAACTCAACTTCGAGACCGTGTACGACTTCAGGGCACATGAAGCCGACACTGATATTTTTGTGAGTACCATATGTCACTTAGCGAGCAAGAATCTTTGTCAGATTCAAATAATTCAGGACCAGACTCCGATCTCGAAACAGAAGATCGTATAATTAATTCAAATAGAAATCCTATTAATAATATCATTTTAAGACCACCAGTATTAAACATGGTTACCCCCGTATTAAAAAAGGAATATTTGGACATGGTGCCAGAGTTCCATGGGGAACGCGAATTACTCCCAAGATTTATTAGTGTGTGCGAAAAACTAGTAACAAAATTTTATAATACTGCAACCCCAACCGATTTTCAAAATGACTACCTAATGAGTAGCATATTAGCAAAAATTAAGGGCGAAGCAGCTATCAATATTGCAAGTTCCACTATTCAAAAATGGGAAGATTTAAAAGAAGCATTAAAAAATGCTTATTCGGACAAACGTGACTGGTTCACATTAAATATGGAAATAACTGAACTGAAACAAAATCCTAATGAAAACGTTTTTGATTTTTACGGTCGTTTGCAACATCTCTTAAATTTATTAATTTCTAATATTTCAACAAACGCCGCTGCCGAAGCATCCGTTGTAATGATTGACTATTTCCAACATTATGCTTTGCGCGTCTTATTAAAAGGTTTAAAAGAACCTATAGGACAATTAATGAGGGCAAAAAACCCTACAGATCTAAATTCGGCTTTAAGTATGCTAGCGAATGACTTTCAATTTGAATATTACGCCAAATCCAAAAACGCTAATCAGCATACACCGAAATTAAATCAAAAACTACAAACACACCAACCAAGATACAACTTTCCTAAACCCATACACTATTTTAATTATACACCCAATAAAAATTTGCATCGTTCACCAATGCAACAAACGGCACTCAGACAACAATATACACCCCAACAAGCAAGACAATATACACCGCAAACACCACGTCAAGGTCCATCCACCAGACAAACCCTTCCTGCACCTACTCCGATGAGTATTTCCACGCGAAATACAACCCAATATCGTCCTACACCTGGCCCATCCAGACAGGTACAAAACCACTACGGACAAAACCGCGCTAACACAGCAGGAGAATTATATAATATCAACGAGTCAGCTGTACCTGCCGTTGACCCATATGTTTATTACGATAACGAAGAACAAACTGACCAAGTTTTAATTGATAACGATTATGAAAATCCACAAAATCCCGACAATTTTGAAGACGATCATTTTTTAGACATTGCGGCCTCGGAAACAATACAAAACAATTACCCAGAGTCGAACTAATGAACTTGACAAATAAAAGTAAATTACCTTATATTATATTTCCCGAAAATAATTTGAAGGTTCTAATAGACACCGGAAGTACGAAATCTTTTATAAAACCTGCCATAGCGCATAAATATTACAAAAATTCTATTTTTAAAGACCCATTCCAAATTTCAACCGCGCATGGAACTTCGATTGAAAATTACAGCACACTCGTACCTATTTCAAAATTATTCAATATAAAGAAAAATGCAAGTCTAAAATATCACATTTTCGATTTTCACGACGAATTCGATCTCTTATTAGGATTAGATAATCTGAGTTCATTAAAAGTAATTATAGATCTGAATAAAAACTTAGTTACAACCCCTACCTGTCAAATAAAAATTCAACATCAAAATTCTGTAAATAAGATTAATACGAACAACATTAGCTATCCAAATAATAATGTAACATTAGATCCCAAAACGGAAAAGGTAATCAAAGTTCAAGTAACCCAACAAAACGGAACTATTCTAATTCCAAAACAACAAAAGAATAATCTAATTATCCCCGAATGTGTCACCACAGCCAATAATTACCATGCACTTTGTACAGCAATTAATAATTCGGAATCACATATCGAATTCACACAATTACAACCAATTACTGTAGAAAACATCTCCAACTATGAAACGTACTCATCACCTAACTTTAATTTCATTCAATCAGAAAAAATTAAATTTGATATTTCCAAAATTCGAACAGATCATATGAATTCGGAAGAAAAATCAGCTATTACTGAATTAATTCAAAACTATTCCGATATATTTCACGTAGATGACAAGAATTTAACATTTACTAATCAAATTAAACATTCCATAAAAACAAGTGACGAAATTCCTATTTATACGAAATCTTATAGATACCCAGAAATTCACCGGCAAGAGGTACGTTCTCAAACACAAAAAATGTTAGATCAAAATATTATTAGACCATCATGTTCGCCATGGTCATCACCTATTTGGGTTGTCCCCAAAAAACTTGACGCGACCGGTAAACGCAAGTGGCGTATAGTGGTAGACTACAGAAAATTGAATGAAAAGACTATTAGCGACAAATACCCATTACCAAACATAACTGATTTACTAGACAAACTCGGACGCTGTCAGTATTTCACTACTTTAGACTTAGCATCTGGCTTCCACCAGATTGAAATGGACAAACAGGACATTCAAAAAACTGCATTTAACACGGAAGACGGGCATTATGAGTTCACTCGTATGCCTTTTGGCTTAAAAAACGCGCCCGCGACATTCCAACGCGTTATGGACAATGTTCTGAGAGGATTAGTAAACAAAAAATGCCTTGTTTACCTCGACGACATTATTGTGTTCAGCACCAGCCTACAAGAACATATTCAAAATTTAAAATTAGTTTTCGAACGTTTAAAAAATTCAAACTTTAAAGTACAACTAGACAAATGCGAATTCCTTAAAAAGGAAGTAGCGTATCTCGGGCATATCGTAACCCCTGATGGCGTGAAACCAAATCCTGACAAAATTTCGGCTGTTCTAAATTTTCCAATTCCAAAAACTACAACTCAAATTAAAGGCTTTCTAGGACTTTTAGGTTACTATCGAAAATTTATCAAAGACTTCGCGAAGATAACTAAACCGCTGACTAGACGCTTAAAGAAAAACGCAGTTATTGACATCAACGACCCTGAGTACAGACAATGCTTTGAAAATTGCAAGAATTTGTTGACTAATGAACCACTACTCCAATATCCAGATTACGACAAAGAATTTAACTTGACATGCGATGCAAGCCAAGTAGCAATAGGAGCCGTGTTATCTCAAGGTAGCATAGGCAACGACCTACCGGTAGCTTACGCTAGCAGGACATTAAACGAGACAGAGATAAACTATTCCACCATCGAGAAAGAAATGTTAGCTATCATTTGGGCGACTCAGTACTTTAGAACTCACTTATTGGGACGCAAATTTAAAATCTATACAGACCACCGACCCTTGCAATGGCTATTCTCGTTAAAACAATGTAGCCAAAAATTAATAAGATGGCGCCTCAAATTAGAGGAATATGACTACGAGATAATCTATAAAAAAGGCAAACTTAATACCAATGCCGACGCCTTAAGCCGTATACCTATCGAAAATAATAAAATTCAAAATTCACAACCACAAACACAATTAAATGACACTCCACTAGCTCTATACAAAGACTATTTAGATAAGAAACATTGCCTTAATCACAATAACAACAACATTATAGAAGTAATAGGTAATCTATTCGACGCACCATCCGACTCTAGTCTAGCTCATTGCGTGAGCAAAGATTTAGAAATGGCATCGGGTATTGCCAAAAGTTTCAAAAATAAATTTAATAATGTGCACAAGTTAAAATCTCAAAATCCTCAACTTCATAATCTAGTATATTTAAAAACCCCACAAAGATATCTACTATACTTAATAACAAAGGAAAACTATTACAATAAACCCACTAAACAAGACATATTTTATACCTTACTAAATTTGAGAAAATTCTGTTTACATCATAAAATCAGAAATTTAAGTATACCAAAAATTGCATGTGGTCTTGACAATCAAAATTGGAACGAAATTAAATTAATGTTAAAATATATATTTGATAACACTGACATACTAATAACCGTTTATAAACTCCCTGAAAACAAAACTACCCAGATTGAATTAAATATAAACGAAGCAGAAAACATGGAATACTTTCATAAATTCATAGAAAATTTTAACACAGAATTAAAGAATAAAACAGATAACAAAGACGATGATACTCAATCCCTTGCAGTCGAGGTAGGTGACTCACACCATAATGAGATAAACGATGACGACACAAGCGATAGTGATATCACAATACATTCAAGTAAAGAAAATCCTATCGTCGGAATACCGATAGTAGAATGCCCCGTAAACTATGGCAAAAACCAAATTATTATAACCGAAGTCGACCTTAACCCCAAACAGGTAGAAATTACAAAATTATACGATAACAAAAAATTACGATTGGAAGTAGAATTTTCAAAATTTAATTACAAAACTGAAATGATTGCATTTATTAAAGAATATCTTGTTCCAAAAGTAAAATATCACATTTATTTCAAAAATGAACTATACGAAAAATTCAGTTTAATCCTTCAAAATTATTTTAAAAATTCTCAACTATGTTTAGTAAAATGTACAAAATATTTAAGTGACGTCACCAACGAGGAAGAAATCATACACATTATATCGAATTACCATTGCGGCAAAACTAACCACCGCGGCATCGACGAAACAGAAGCGCGTATAAAACAACAATATTACTGGCCAAAATTAAGGAAATCCGTTCAAACATTTATTAATAGCTGTGAAATATGCCAAGTAACAAAGTACGACAGGAGACCCTTAAATGTAAATTTAAATATCACACCCACAGCTACGAAACCTTTCCAAATTTTACATGTAGACAGCATTACTTTAGAACAAGCAAAATTTTTAACAATTGTAGATTCATTTTCAAAATATGCACAAGCATACAAATTAAATTCAGGACAAGGCATAGAAGTTTGTAATAACCTAGTTAAATATTTTACACATCACGGAATCCCAGAACAAATTATTTCAGATAACGGGTTAGAATTTAAAAACTCAGTCGTAAAAGAATTGCTGACACTACACAAAATCGACATACATTTCATAAGCTCACAACATCCAGAATCTAACGGCATAATAGAACGTTTCCACTCGACCCTCATCGAACACATCAGACTATTTAACAATCAAAATGAATACAAAACGGAGCCTATAGAATCCAAAGTAAATTATGCGTTATTAGCTTATAATAACACAATCCATTCGGTCACAAAATTGAAACCGTGCGAAATTATTACCGGCCATTTAGACACTAACTCTCCATTTAATATCGACCTCGAAAAACAGCTTATTAACAATTATATAGAAAGTCACAAGAATAAAACTAAATTACTTTACGAATCAATTAGAGACAAAATTCAGACAAATAAAGAAAAGGTAATAAGTAAATGTAATGAAAATAAAGAAGAACTGCCAGAAATCCCCAAAAGGGTATACGTGAAAAATAAACAGAAACAACAAAAAACTAAAAACAAATACAAACCCGAAAAACTAAGCAAAATTAATAAACATCGAAAAACAGGGAAGATCAAAACCACCCATGGTAATACCACAGAGAATATCCACCTCTCTAACATTAAACGCCCTAGACAAAAAACTTACACCTTTGAACCAATTCCAGGTTGTTCGCATTGGGACAAGGAACAATGATTAGGAACATAACAGAAAACCTCGGAATCCTTCCTATCAACCTCGGTCCTGCCAAACTCGAAAAGACGACTCATACATTCATACACTACTACAATCTCAAAGCTCTTCTTAACCAGTACAGCAGTCTAAACACACAATACTCAACACTAAAATCCACCATATCTAATAACTCACAGCATTTCAACGAACTTGAAAATTATGATAAAATATTAGAATTTATTCGGACAAATATCGACACAAAAATTAATAATATCGGAATTCATTCTGTTCATCATAAAACTAAACGTGGCTTAATAGATGGATTGGGGTCAATATTCAAATCAGTCACCGGAAATTTAGATGCCGAAGACGGCAAAAGATACAACGAAATGTTTGCACACATGCAAGAAAACGAGCATAATTTGGAAAGTCAAATCAAACTCTCATATTCGGTGAATCATCAAATTATTCAAAATTTTAATAAAACTATCTCGGATATCCAGCACAACGAAGAAATATTAAAATCTAAAATATTACAACTTTTCGAAATTATAAAGGATACGCACATTCAAAGTATACTATATTATGGTAAAAACATTTACGATCAACTTATTATATTATACAACTCTATATTAAATGTCTTACAAGACGTTGAAAATTCAATCACCTTTTGTAAATTAAGAACGCTGCACCCTAGTATAATACACCCCATGGAGCTACTAGCAGAATTAAAACAAATTTCAAAATTCTATCATTTACAGTTACCATTCGAACCTAGACAAGAGAATCTATTAGACTTCGAGTCGTTGTTAAAAATAAATTGTAAAATAGAAGCAACCCAAATAATCTATTTCATTTCTACCCCCATAAACTTTGAAAAAACTTTCGACCTCTACTACATGTACCCAATTCCAACCAAACACGAATCAAAATTTATTACAATCATTCCCAATACAAAATACCTTCTTAAATCTGATAAAGAGATCGTGCCGCTGAATGACATGTGCGTTCAAGCAAAAATATTTCAGTGCCCTAATAAGTACCACGCCCATTTCTCAGCGATGTGCGAAGAAGAAATATTCCAAAATCAAACTTCGAGTCACTGTCATTATACAAAAATTAACTTAATTACAAATCATGTCGAAGTGATTCCAGAAATCAACAAATACCTAGCCGTTTTCCCAAACGAGGAGAAAATCACCATTAAATGCCATGAAGAAACCAACATCCAAACCTTAGAGGGAATCTTTCTAATTAATAATCAAAACAACTGCGAAATTCACTTCAGGCAACAAATACTAATATTCCAAAATGAAAACCATGGTCAACCCCTATTACTCCCTAAATTGAATTTAAAATCCCAATCGTACAAAATTACAAATTTCTCCGTTAACCTAAATCCTCTGAAATTAAATGATATATCCTTCAATCCAATCGTCTCGATACCAGAAGAAAAATTCAATATGCACATCCCAAGTATATGGTCCATCATCCTGTATGCGATCGCTGCAATCATCGTTGGGTACTTCGTATACAAACACATAAAGAAGAGGAAACCAACCACACAGAGGTCATCTCGCACCCCTGAAGACGTTGAACTTCAACTTCCCCAGGATGCTCGAATCTAAGGAGGGAGGAGTTATAGTGCTAACAAATAGACAAAGTGCTGATTTACCAGTATGTGACTCTATCATATTACATTAGTATAAAAACACGTGTAACACTTAAGATTAGTCAGTCTGGATTCCTTATTCATATTATCAAGTAGTTTATAGAATATTATAACTCTGTACTCACAAAAATAAACTTTTTAAAAACCTATTTGATCGAATAAGAAATTTAAGTTATATATATATATATATATATATATATATATATATATATAAATATCATATTTTGTCTTTCCTGCAAGGTTGTTTGTTGGATGTTGTTTTTTATTGTAACTTATATTTTCTGTTTTCAATACAGAAAAAAAAATAACCGGGACTTTTTCTTGGCGTTACAAAGTATTTTCAAACCAATTACTTACTTGAATAAGTTTAAATTGTCCACATGTATTCAAAACAATATGGACGAACATGCAAGTTGTTAACTGAAGTGAAAATGTTACACTTAACGCCGATACTGTTTGTAAAATAATTTCAAATTCATAAAGCGGATCAGCATACACATCTGCAATAACAGAATTATATTAGACATGGTATAATAATGACGAAATGTGAAAATAACAAACTAAATACCAAATGAAACAATCAACGGCAAATTTTGTAATGTGTCAATAGAATGCTCTCATGTTACGAAAATTAATAATAGCTATTTGTGTAATAAGCTCATAAATTTAGGTTTTATGGACTAGTCTAGTTTATGGCCTAGAAAGCACCCTATTATGTAGGAGTTGCATTGCAGATTATTTTTTCTTTATCTATAACGACATTTATATTTGACACAATTGATAGTTTCGATGTGTTTTTTCTACTGTAATGGTTACCAAGTTGTTTAATGTTTCCTCAATATTTGTTTTTTTTTTTAAAAAAAATTATTGAAACACATGATCGGACATTTCTGAAATTGTTCTTATTTCTGATTATATATTCTTTATTTATTTATATATTTATCGAACACCGACTGATTAGTATTTTATGTACCAAGGGCGTTACGATGATGATAATGCAAGGAGGGCGACGAGGCGCTCGGGCTGGATGTCGTCCGATGGGCATTATCATCTAGTAACGCTCGTGGTGCATAAAAGATTTTATGTCTCACTAGAGTATGTGAAATAAGTTTGCATTTATAATAATTTTGATTACAAAAATGCTTAAGCTTTGGGTTGCTAAGAATGTTGTTTAATTGTTTTGTTTATTATCAACATTTATTTATTTTTAAAACATCAACGTTCTATATCGTTGGAGAATGGAATGGGTGAATTTGATACTTCGGAAGATATTTTATCGAAACGGTGTAAAGAAATTATTCTGAGTACGTTGAGGAAGAGAAACGCATAAATGTTCCCCTAATTATTCCATTCTCGTCTGTAGAAGATGTAAGTATTATATTTTCAGGTTCGTTTTCACATGACAGATCTCATTTCTTTATTTTTTATGCACTTATTTATGAATATTATTACATTTTAGAGAGTTTGTACTGCGTTGGATGTGTCACATGTGACGGTAAATAATATGAAAAATGAACTCAAACGTGGATAAATATCGTTCTCAAGAAAATTAGTCATCCGTCAAAAATAAATTCGAAACGTTGCAGTCTGCAGTTCGACGTACTTACCTACTATTTACATGTGTGGTTAAAGTTAATTGCTGTTTAAGGCTTTTTTAATAATAAATTTTAAGTATTATAATTAAATTAAAAATGATGTCTGCGTTGTGCTTACAAAGCTGTTTTTTATTATTAATTACTTATTGTAATAAATTAATGTATTAATTATTGTTATCAATCCGTATTATTATTGTAATGAAATATAATTAAAAAGAAAATAATTTTCATTATATACCGTTCATACTATTTCTAATTTAAAATCAATAAACGATGATCGGATTATAATGAGGGCATAATGAACTATTATGCCCTCCCATAATGCCCCGGTTGTTATAGATATGTTTATATACACCGTATCCTAGCAATAAATAGTTCATAATACTTTAATGAGACATAAAATATATTTGTTACTACGATTATTTAAAATAACCAATGTACAACATTAGTCACTCCGTGAGAGAATATTTTAGAAGTCACGGAGGAATTAATTCTGATTTTTGTGTTTTTTTTTAATATAAATGAAAAGCAATTTTACAAAATTATTTTATTATTGAAATAATGTAACATTACGAAATTTATTTATTTAAATTAATATTTATGCTAAATTAGGTTACCACAATTACAGCTGTCATGTACGGCTTATGAAATGAATACGGGAAACGAGTTAGTGGTTACTTGCTTCGGAATAAAATACAAAGATGCTGCTTGTGCTTCTAAGTGAATACTTTTTAAATGTAGGTCCACATTTTCACCCAATTTAATGTATTTTTCTCTCAAATAATTCCCAATGACAGACAATAATTATTATTACAGCAATTTTTTTTAAATAAAAATATAACAAAACCATAACAACCATTCAATGGCTACTTTGTAATTTAAAATACATCAATTGATTTGTCAGTGTCAAACGATGAATGAAAACATAAAAATGATTTAAGAAGTTTTTAAAAAAGTGTTGGATAAAACGTTGTATTATACTCGTGTGGAATGTATATTAGTCATAAAGATAATTAGCCACTCGCCCTGCGGGCCATGTGGCTAAACTTTTCTTTCGTGACTAATATGATACATTCCACACTCATATAATAAAGAACTATTATATAAATTTATTTATTTAAATGTATTTATTGATTTGTTTATTTATTTAAATTTATTTATTTATGTATTTATTTGAGGCGCCTATGGTTGTTAAGTATAAAATGTTGCTTTTGTGAGGGCTGCGACAATAACGCTAATTACTAGGAATTATCGAGTGTTAAATACAATACAAGGATGTTAGTAAAGTTACTAAAGTACATAGAGTACAGTGAAATATAATTTTCGGCCAAATCTAGAGACACAAAATGTAAAACTGTAGTGAAGTGGGTGGTATCAGGTGCGTCAAAGGATACAAAGCAGTTGGAACGTGGTCGCTTGGCAAAGGTTTAGCTCACGTGCGCGCGCTAACATTTATCAGTGGTGTAGCAAGCGGGGAATTAAATGAATTATAATACCGGTAAATTTCGTGGACGAAGCGACTCACTGGAAAAAAGGAACAGAAAAGATCGAGAAGAAGAGTATAAAATATATATATATATATATATATATATATATATATATATATATATATATATATATATATATATATATATATATATATATAACAAACAGGGAACTACAAAGGTCACCGGTTAAAGGTTAGAAGGTAAAGATATGGAGGAGCTTCCAAAACTAAATAAATTAATGGAAAGTATGAACAGTAAGCTGGAGAATATGTAAGGACAAATGTCGGATAACCATAACGAGCTGAAGGTAGAAATACAGAAACATTCGCAAGCTATAGATGAACTAAAAAAGAACATGGGCTACAAAATTACAGCTTTTACGGAAAAGGGTGGAGGACCAGGAGAAAACAAAGTAGAACGAATAATATAGTTATAAGGAAGCTACTAGTGAAACAAACCAACACCAAAAAAACCGTACGAAAATTTTTGACTGAAAAACTGCAAGTGAATGTCCCAATAAAGGCAATAATTCAGATAAAAACTAGAGCAAAAATATCACTTCTTATTACGGTGATGGAAAACCGCGAGGATAAAATCAAAATTATGGAACAAAAAAATTAACTAAAAGACACCACGATATATATATATATATATATATATATATATATATATATATATATATATATATATATATATATATATATATATAATATTATTATTATTATTATTATTATTATTATTATTATTATTATTATTATTATTATTCGTGTCGAAATCATATACATAATATAAATAATTAATACACAATAAATAAATAAAACATTACAACAAATATTTTTCACTCCTTAGACACTGAAGTAACCGATTTTCGGTAGAGAAATACCGCATCCGAACCACATGGAGTGAGTTAGCTGAGCTTGTTGTTATAACCACATAGTCAAATTTGGAAATTATGGAAATAGGCCTTATGCATCGCCCAGCATTAGCTAGGACAGAGAGAATGCATCTTCTCCGAAGATTTTCTTCTTCATGCCAGAGGAAAAACAAAATAGTGTTCATCCAAAAAATTGAGCAGTTTATTGCAGTTGGTGTTGCCTTAGCCAGATCTTCTCTCCTGCATTTCTCTTCTATGTTGGCGCACGTGAGCAGGTGGGCCACTGTTTGTTCTTGACCATAATGACATAAAGTGGGTTCTACTTGGTACCCCCAGTTGAACATGTTTACTGCACATTTTCCTACTTGATTTCGTAGGCGATTTAATGATTTCCAAATGGACCATTTCTGAGCATTACCTGGTGGTAGTTTCTCATCTGGAAACATACCCATTGCTTTATCTTCTGGCTTTAATGTCTCATCCCACATTAAGCGTCTTGTAGCAGTCTTGGTCTCTGTCATTGGATGCAATGAAGAAAGGAAACTGTGTCTAGATTTTAAACCTGACCGAGTTGGTTCTTGGCTGACCATTGGGTGTCGAGGATCATGTAATTGTTTCGAGCGCTTTACCTTACTGGCAGTTTACCGTCTAACTTTATGCTATGCTATGCCGCTAAGCAGGTATAATTGGTTAACTGGTGTTGGTTTTAAACAACCGGTAATTATACGGCAAGTTTCATTCAACAGAGGATCCAGATGTTTACCGTTAGCTGACCTTTCCCAAACTGCAGCTGAATTCAGTCGTTTCCTTCTCGTAATTGCGCTTCAGTTTCTGACGACTAGTCTTACTAGTTTTACCATTTAATATTAATTGTGAGGCCCCTTGGTTAGGGGTAACCTTAGGTACTTCCTTTGGCTGATTTAGGTCGTTGTTTAGCTTTTTTATTGTCTTCCACGCAATTCGACTGGCGTGTTTCATATCTATGTTCTCTAAAAGTTGTTGGCATTCTTCCCTACGCTTTTTAGTTAATTCTTCCGTAAGAATATCACCCAGCTTACTTATCAATGTCCCAATAAAATTAAAAACAAAACAAAACAAAACAACGTCGAAAATTGTCATTTCATTAAATTAAATATAGAGAAAAATCACATTGAATACATCGAAGAAATTAACCAATATTTAGCAATTTTTCCAAACCCTGAACACTTACAAGCCAAATGCAATCAAGGCGACAGCATAAGCAACATACAAGGCATACTTTTAATTAAAGAAGACAATTGTAAACTTCAAATCCAAAATAAAAATTTACTCTTCAAACAAGGCACATTTGGCAAACCCTTAGTAATCGAAAATTTCGAAATTAATTACAATATTACAAAAATTCCAAACATGGCTATCAAACTAAACTCCATCAATGATTTAAAACCAATAAACAAGTTCGATGATATATTATAATATAATAACGATCAAATTAAAGCAGAAGACTTCAACTACCCATTCTGTGCACTGTACATAATTTTCATCATCGGTGCCATCACCACTGCAGTCAACTACCGAAAGACGTTCCTCAAGAAAAACGAACAACCCAAGGACAAAGACATCGAACTTCAATCGCGATCTTCATCCCCCATATCGGCGCTGAAGCTCCCTGACGAAGCACAATTCTAGCGAAGGAGTTATCACGGCCCAGACAGCTAAACTTGCAGTTACTTGACGCATTAATTCCTTTATATAAAAATGTAATTTCACTTCATAGAGTTAGTCAGAAACTAGTATTCTTGTAGTAATAAACGACATTATTGTACTTACATAAATAAAATTTCTTTTTAAAAACCCTTCATCGAACTTACAAAATATAACATATATATATATATATATATATATATATATATATATATATATATATATATATATATATATATATATATATATATATATATATATATAAATTTTAGTGGGATGTTTTCTGGGCTTAAATTTATTTTAGTTGATTCTTTTAAAATCTGTCAAGCTTTCGTGTATTTGGATTTTAAAAGAATCTACTAAAACAAATTTAAGCCCCGAAAACATCCCACTGATATATCTCCTTAACTAATCGACGGTGACGATTACACTACACACACATATATACAGGGTGTTAATACTAAGTCGTTACACCTAAAAATGGTAGATAGAACTCATTAAAACAAACAACTTTTCTTAGGTCAAATTTTTTATTTGAAGCCCCAGTTCATAGTTATTGGCGTTCTCTTGTTTTTCGAAAAATCATCATAACTCCCTTATTTTAAGTAATATTTAAAAAATGCAAAAACTTTCAGCATTTGCTTTAGGTTCTCTAAAACACTTGTATTTACAATTATTTTCTATTTCATCAAATAACAAAATGGCGACCAATCAAAAATTTCAACACAAGATATTTTGAAAACCACCCCATCGATTTTCGAAAATAAAACATTTTTAAAATTCATAAACTTTCTATTACAATATTTGTCTGAAACATTTTTTTCTATCTGTCCAAAAAAAGTTTTTATTCAAATTGAATTGGACGAAACAAGAAATATACATTCCCGCGGCTATCAGGAAAAAAGCAAACGAAAAAAAGAAGGGAGGAAAAGACAAAGATTTTCTACAATACGACTTTGGTAAGCGAGAAAATTTTCGTATGGAATAAAATAAAAGGATAGCTAGAAGAAGAATTAGAGAAACCAAAAAACTGATAAGAGGCAAAGGAGCTGGATCGCTTGGTACGACGAGGCAAATGAAATGGGACATGAATAAATTGAAAAATGATAAGCTGCTAACTATAGCATCGTGGAATGTTCAGGGAACCAATATGTGTGGAGCTTTTAAAAACGTGACTTGGAAATATATAATATTGATATAGTTTGCTTACAAGAAACCAAACAAAAAGAAATAACATATAAGAGCTGGAGAGTATGTGTTTTTTATCGGTGAGTATGAGACAAAGTTTTTGTACAGGGTTTTTGGTTAAAAAGGATATAAAGGGAGTAGTGATTGAGTTAGATCCAGTCTCAGAAAAAATATCCAGGCTGAGATTAAGAGGAAAATACCGGAAAATTTCATTAATCATTGCACACAAATGTTAAAAAAAGACGAAACAAAAGATAAGTTTTATGAGGAGCTGGCAAGAGTTCTGAAGTACATACCGAAATACGACATGAAGGTAATAATAGAAGACCTAAATGCAAAGTTTGGGAATGAAGAAATGTACAAACAAATAAGAGGAGGGCACAGTAAACATGAGATATCAAATGATAACAGTACCAGGTTGATCGAATTTGCTGCGGAGACAAAAATGATAATTAAAATCACTTATCTCTAAAGAAAGGACATACACAAAGGAACATAGGTGGACCCGGATTGACAGACATGTAATCAGATCAACCACGTCCTTATAGAAAAGAAAGATTTTAAGCTAATTACAGATGCGAAAAGCAGAAGAGGAGCGGTATTCGATACGGACTACTTCATGGTGGTAGCTAAAGTAAGACAAGAACTGCCGAAAAATAAGGGAAGAAACTGCAAGGGAATGAGAAAATAAAACATCGAACTTTTCCATCAAGAAGAGATAAAAACACAATTTTCCGGTGAAGTAAGTAGAAAAATTGGGCAAATACCAGAAGCACAAGACATAGAAGAAAAGTGGGCATCTTTGGAAAGCACAATAGAAGGAGTAGCTAAAACATTGCTAGAAAAATCTAAGAAAAAAGGTGCCAAAAAGTGGTTTGATGAAGATTGCGAAGAAGCACTGAGCAGAAAACTAAGGGCAAAGGCTGTTGTACTACAAACTAATAATGAAAACAAACAAAGAAATATGCAACTGAAAGAAAGGAATTCAAGAAAGCATGTCTAGAGAAAAAGAGATATAATATGGAAAAGAACTTAGAACGACTGGAAGAAGACTATAGAAATAACTTCATAACAAGTTTCTATCGGGATGCGAAAAAAGAGAAGCAAAGGTTTCGATAAAAAAAAACACCTTACTGGAAAGATCAGAACGGGAAATTAGTAACGGGGGAAGATAAGTTGGTCAGATGGAAAACGTATTTCAGCGAACTGCTAAATAAAGAGGTTGAGGACAAAGAAGCAGAGGGTCCGGTCGGCAGAATTGGTCTGAATGACAATTATGTTGCTCCGCCATCAGAGGAAGAGATTTTGAAAATCCGAATGCGAATGAAATATAAAAGCCCAGGTGGTAACAAAGTTTCCACAGAAATGTGTAAATATGAAGGAGAAGAAATTCAAATAAAGTTGTGTAAAATAATAAAGGAAACATGGGAGGCAGAAAAAATGCCCGTAAGATGGAGGGAGGCTATAATATACCCGATATACAAGAAAGGAGAGCGTTACAAGTGCGAAAACTACAGAGGCATTGTCCTGCTAGACACATAAGATTATGGCAACCTGCATCAGAAACATACTGACAAAAGCATCCGGCAGAATTTAAGGGAAATATCAGGCTGGCTTCCGTACTAACAGATCCAAATATCGATCAAGTCTACTTTCTGAAGCAAATTATTGCGAACAGTTACGAACATGGTCTGCAGCTTAATATACTATTTGTTGATTTTAAACAAGCGTATGATTCAGCCAATAAGAGCAAGCTTTATGAAATCTTAGATGATTTGCAAATTCCGGGGAATCTAGTCAGGGCTAGTCGAAATGACTCAGAGAAAAACGAATTGTATTGTTTTAGTAGACGGAAACCTATCGGATAGTTTTGAAGTCACACGAGGTCTAAGACAAGGAGACCCAATATCGACGCTCCTTTTCAATTTGGCCTTAGAGTGGATTACGACGAGAAGGAAGTTGTATACAGACAAAGAAATCAAAATTTGGTATATGCAGATGACATTGCCATAGTAACAAAAACAACAAAGGAGCTGAAAAACGTCTTCAAGAACCTAGAAAATGCGGCGAAGGAAGTGGGCCTATATATAAACGAAGAAAAGACCAAAGTAATGACAAATGCAGGAAAAGAAAGAGATACCTTAGTATTTCATACAAATTCCGGCAAAGTCTACAAACTCGAAGAAGTCTCTTCATTTAGCTACTTAGGGTAACACTAACAAATAATAACGATGAAGGACGTGATGTTCAAACCAGGCTAGCAAAGGGCAGTCGTTTTATATCTGCCTTTTATAACTATCTGAAATCAAAATCAGTATCTTGGTGAGCCAAGATCAGAGTACAAAAATCGGTTATCAGACCGGCGATGCTTTATGGGAGTGAATTGTGGACAATGAAAAAGACTGATCAGAGGCGACTAGAGATCTGGAAAAGAAGAACACTCAGGAAAATTTATGTCGGCAAAAAGACAGATCAGGAAACAAGACAGCGGAAAAACGAGGAACTAATGTGTTTATACGGAAACTATAATATTAGTGGGGTGATGAAGTGTCAAAAGTTGCCGTTGTTAGGACACTTAACGCGAATGCAGGAAGAACGACTGCCGAAAATTATTTTTAAAAGTGGAATAAAAAGAAACTAAAAGACGGAGGCATCCAAAAGGGATGTGGTGTGATGCGGTGCTGAACGATTTAGAACAGTTAAAAGTTAAGGACTGAGAAAGGGAAACAGCGGACAGAAAAGTGTGGAGAGACATCTGCAAGCAAGTCATGGACCTATAGGCCTGCAGTGCTAGTAGTTATTATTATTTATTTATTGATACTTATTTATTAATTTATATTTATTTATATATTTAAATTTATTTATTTATTTAATATTTATTTATTTATTTATTTATTTCCATGGTTACACACTACTGTCATAAAATGTCAGCAATGTAATAATGGTGTGTATTTCATAAATATTTTTCCTACATCTTATTCGAAAGAAATAAAGTATCAAAGTTTTTAACATTGACAATCTCAATAACCATTTCAAATTTAATTTATTTTGACATATAACATTTTGAGAACAGTTTCTTTGAAGTTGGATAAAGTTAAAATTTATATCTATTATGTTATAAGCCTACAAATAAATATCTTTAATTTTAATTTAAAATCTGATAAAAGTACTTTTCCATGAGAAATGAGAGGGAAATGTAAGATATTTATCTGACATTTAGACTAAGTTTACCAACTTCACAAGTTAAAAATTCCAAAAAACATTTATATAAAATTGTTCATTGTACTTCTGCTTTTGACAAAAATAGTTGTACAAATGTCACTTTGTGTACGCGAAATAGGAAAATTATTTATGAAATTGTTTAAATACTGTAATATGTTTCTAAAATCAGTTTGTTGTTTATGTTGATGTGACATGTTTCATACAATAATCGGACATTTCTGTAAATGACCTTTCCTAAACCTTTTATAAAAACATTTTTAAAATTAAATTTGTACCCTGTATGACAGTGATGTTTGCATAACGCTCTGTGTTCTACGATAAGATTATTGCAATGATATTTGTGATGATATAGTCTCTTTTCAATAGGCTGTCAAGTCTTACCAACATAGCACTTTTCGCAATGGCCACTATTGTTTTGATAAACATTTTTTTGACAACAGGTTCTATTTGATCTTTTAATTTTTTGAATAAAGTGCTAATATTCACTAAACTGTAGTTTGCTAGTAATTTACTTAATTGATAGGAGTATGCGATTAATAGAAGAAATCTTGAAATATAAATAAATAAATAAATTTCAATGAAAAATAAATTTTATTAAATAAATAAATAAATATAAATAAACCAATAAATTATATAAATACATTTTATTAAATAAATTAGTTAATTAATTAAATAAAAAAATTAAACATATAAATAATTAAATTTAAATAAATAAATAAATTTAAGTAAATAAATAATTAAATTTAAATGAATTTAAATAAATAAATAATTAAATAAATAAACAAATAATTAAATAAATAAATAATTGAATAATTACATAAATAAATATATAATTAAATAAATAATTTAATAAATAAATACATAAATAAACAATTAAAAAATAATTAAAATTAAATAAAATAAAATAAATTAATAAATAAATAAAATAAATAAGTAAAAATCAATTAAATAAATAATTAAAATTAAATTACATAAATGCATAAAATTAAATAAATAATAAATTTATGTTACATACCTGACTGTTATATAATTCACTTACCGAAGTTATTTGCCCACCCCCACCATGCTTTGAATGGTAGAGAACGTTTTAATTCTTCGTTTGGATTTTTTATTTTGTTCACGGCCATTTCACCTAACGGTAAAATGATATAGAACATTGCAGCAGAAAATGCAACTATATTTTCCAGGATAACACAGAGGTGAGCAAATCGTGCATATTTTAAAATAACATTGCGTTCCTCTTCAGAACTTTTGGATTTCTCATCCCAAAACTCGTCTTGTACTATTTTCATTAAACTTTTTAAGTCTTTCTGATATTTCTAAAATTTAAACAAACCGTGAACCTTGAATGTACACACTATTAGTTATTTAATGACTTAATAAAAAAGAAAAATTGTTGCATTAAAATAAGTATTATACATTGCACATTTTAAAGATTATATTCATTTTTCTAGATAGTAGAACATAATAATAAAGTTCGGTATAAATTCACTGTAAAGGAAATAAAACTCAGTTTTAGGAAATAGCAATAAACTAAAATCGGTCAAACATTTTGTGTATATTTTGGTTTCATTTGTATTTATTTGTGTACAATTATATAAAAATCTTGGTATTCACAACACATCCTTGCCAATAGCCGGTCTGCGCAATAGATGATTTTACTGGCTCTAACTTCTTTTTCATCTTTTATTCAAAAAGATAACAAAGAATGAAGTTGTTTAATTGAAATCATAATAAATGTTCAAAATGACCTCCACGGATAGCAACACACTAGATGTGCTTTTGTTTTTTTAAATCAAATAATTGTACTGTTATATGCTGTGGCAACATTGAGCAATATTTGATTTTCAAATAACTTCGTTACTGTTAGAAATTATAAAAATGTTTGATATAAAATTTTATTGTTTTTTTTATAGTCTATTTACTGATATAGACAAAATTTTGTTCAATCACTATCTTTGTCAATTTTCTTCGATTATAATAGTAAATGGCTTCTTTCTCGGAAACAGTTGAAGATCGGACCCAATGTTGATTAAGCCTTTTTTACTCATTTATATATATATATATATATATATATATATATATATATATATATATATATATATATATATATATATATATATATATATATATATATACACACAGAGTGTTCCATTTAAGGTACGAATGCATTGAGATCTCGAGAACCGTAAGAGCTACGAGGTTGGTTAAATTAGACAAAATTTGCCACATTAGGAGACCATTTTAATGGTATTTTGTTATTTGCGAAAAAATGCGTAGGTCACTAGATATAGGCGAAAATGTAAATTTTGCAGTTTTTTATTTTTGCAAATAACTTCGAAGTGTGAAATTATACTGGATTTTGGTTTGCACATCTTCAGGGCACTTTTTTTATGTTCTTTCGACTGGCGATGCTCAATTTTTTTTATCAATGTTGGTTTTCGAGGATTGATGTCAAAGTTTTAATTTTTATATGGACGCCATATTGGAAAGTTACGCCATTGAAAAGAGATTTTTTTAGCTTTACAATGATATAAAGTAGTAATAATTTATTTTTATAATTAACAGAGAAATTAACAAAAAATGTTATTAATACTAAAATTTAATTGAAAAAAGTAAATCGAAAGCTGCTGTTTAAGAAAATAACTATTTAATAAACAAACAATGTTGAAAATACAAAAATAATTTACAAAAACTTTACAATAAATTTTCTATTAACCCACCATTTCGTTCTACGCACTTCTGCGCCCTTCGTTCTATTCCTTCTATAACTTTTCTCAGCATTCTTGGCCTAATTTGATTCATAATTCTTACTGTGGCATTTCTTAATTCATTTTCATTCTGATATTCCCGAATAAAAAGTTTATTTTTTAATTATTCCCATAAAAAGAATCTAAAGGTGTTAAATCTGGAGATGTCGCAGGCCACTTGATTTCGCTGTTGGTCCCTATCCATTGTCCTCCAAATCTAATATTTAAATATTGTACTGTAAATTTTAGTATTAATAACATTTTTTGTTAATTTCTCTGTTAATTATAAAAATAAATTATTACTATTTTATATCATTGTAAAGCTAAAAAAATTCTCTTTTCAATGGCGTAACTCCAATATGGCGTCCATATAAAAATTAAAACTTTGACATCAATCGTTGAAAACCAACATTGATAAAAAAAAATTGAGCATCGCCAGTCGAAAGAACATTAAAAAAGTGCCCTAAAGATGTGCAAACCAAAATCCAGTATAATTTCACACTTCGGAGTTATTTACAAAAATAAAAAACTGCAAAATTTACATCGCCTAGATCTAGTGACCTATGCATTTTTTCGCAAATAACAAAATACCATTGAAATGATCTCCTAATGAGGCAACTTTTATCTAATTTAACCAACCTCGTAGCACTTACGGTTCTCGAGATCCCAATGCATTCGTACCTTAAATGGAACACTCTGTATATACAGGGTGATTTATCGGTCTGTCCTCTCTTTATAACTCTTTTATTTAAAGTCAGATAAAAGAACTCTTCAATGTATTATTGTCTATCTACGTACCATATGCATTTGCATACAGGGGGCTCCGTTTAAGCGCAACAATATGTAGCTTTATATTTCTTAATGAAACATCCAATACATATATATTTTATATTATTTCGGTAGTAAATTAGATTCCCTTTAAAAAACTATGAAGTAATAAGGGGTCTAAAATTATAAATTAAGAAGTTATTTACATTCATAAAAAATAGTAGTTCATAGTGGAAAACACCGTAATTTAATACAAAATTTTGTCACATTTTTATTAATATATTTTAAACATTACTCTAATTACAAAAAGGCTATTAAAATTTACTGACAGACTAAATAGTGCAAAATCATAATAAATGCTCGAAAACTTGTCCTTCAACTTCAATACATTTTTCTATTATTCTTATAAAATGAGTTTGTACAGAACGCACCATATCAAGCGAAATGCTTAAAAATGCTTCGCGGATTCATTCTCACATCAAGATCAACAATGATAAACTAAGAGTATTTTTAAACTTGTTTGTTTAAATTCGAAACAATTGATCAAATTATTTATAGCTTACTTTGTTAATAATAACATGATACAAACATATCTTTCTTCGAATAAAGGTAAATAACTTCTTAATTTATAATTTTAAACCCCTTATTACTTAATACTTTTTTAAAGGGAATCTATTTTGCTAATAAAATCAATAAATATGTATAGGATGTTCCATTAAGAAATATAAAGTTACATATTGTTGCGCTTAAATGGAGCACCCTGTATACTAATGCATATGGCACGTAGATAGACAATAATATATTATATAAATTATATTTGAAGAGTTTTTCTATCTGACTTAAAATAAAAGAGTTATAAAGAGAGGACACACCGATGAATCACGCTGTGTATAATATATATATATATATATATATATATATATATATATATATATATATATATATATATATATATATATATATATATATATATATATATATATATATATACAGAGTGCACATTTTATTTTGTCCACTATTGCAATCTCGAGAACTGAAAAAAGTGTACTTGATACTCATTTAAATAGTCTTGTAAAAAATAAAATGTTTGCTAATGATTAATAAAACGAATTTTACCACCTCCATTTCAACTAAAATATTCTCAAAGCAGTAGCACTTCCGATTAACCCGGAAGTAGACCCAAACTTTCTTATTTCAAATAGAAGGTTATATTTTTTATTTTAACATTGAATTCAGTACAAAATTTTGGATACGAAACAAAAAAGTTTAGTCATAATCAAGTACTTACGGCGTAATTTAACTGTTTTTGATTTTTTCTTTAAGAACGGCCACATTTTTATCACTCGAGAAAGCTTTTGTTTACACTAATCTAAATTAATAGTCAACAATTTTTGAAAAATGCTATTTCTAAGCGAACGTAAATTTGAAGTCTCAAATAGCATACAATATGTCGCTATGACACCAAGAAGTAAAAATTTACCGCGCACCTAACCAAATCTTTTGCGAGTAAAATAGTTACTTGCATGAGCTCGCCATTATTAGTTTTGTCTTTTATGGGTCAGAATTCAAAGTTTAAGTGTTTGACTATCGCATCGCGTATGTGTTATTCCGCATCGCAATTTATTAATTAATTCTGCATCTTCCGTTTATAAATCACGCTTTAATTTAATACACATTTGTCGCATGGTTTGTGCTAGTGCAAACGGACTTTATATTCTAAATATTAGTGCTGTGCATGTGCAACAATTCTGTTCAAATCAGGCCAAGAAAGAAAGCTAGAATACTACAAGAGCTCGACTACAAAATCGCCAAGAGCAATAGTCGATTTCCAAAAGTATGTTTCTTTATTTTCTTTTCTCAGAAGGCATATGGGTTTGGCAGAATATCACTCCCGCAAACTTACAGTCACATAAAATTAATTTAGAGTAGCTAACCAGCTATTTTGCCGCAACATTTGATGGTTCTCCGAGCCGGATTTTTGAAGTAAATTCATATTTTAAGTGAACGTGCACGAGGTTACAAAGTTCAAAAAAATTTTTTCGCTTCGTATAAACCGCCAGTTACAACTCGCTAAGTTATTGCAAGTGAACCGCAAAATTCACTCTCAAGACGAACGTGTTCGTGTACATTTCAACTGGAACAAAAGATTAAATTTATTTACGCAAAACTTGAAGCAATATTTTCGCTCATCACTTCTCTTTATGATCAAGCAAAAAAGGTTACTCGTAAAGAAAGTAGATCCACGGAAGATTTTATCGCACAAACTACTAATCTAGATCGTTTTTATGATCAATTTAACACATTTAATGATGAATATAACCAATATAATTTAATAGATAATCCAACACTTGAACATGATTATAAGGCATGGTTATCATATTATATTTCATATTTCATTTATTTAACTATTTTAAAATTCACATTGCTTATAGCACGTCCTTTAATACTAAAATATATAAATATTACAAATTAATTTATCATAAA
This sequence comes from Harpalus rubripes, assembly GCA_963082715.1. NCBI lineage: Eukaryota > Metazoa > Arthropoda > Insecta > Coleoptera > Carabidae > Harpalus > Harpalus rubripes. The sequence goes on along the minus strand of OY720466.1, from coordinate 11,703,927 downwards.
AATTGGTGTACTTACCCATCAAACCTAGCCCATATCACTGAATTTATGGTTGTGAAATTCGTGAACCAAATATTTTTAATAAGCAAGTTTTAATTTTCTTTTTAAATACTAACTTTTTTAAGTTTTTATTTGAAGATGGTAAAATATTACATAAATTTAAGTCAAGAGAATTCTTTTTAAATTTATTAAGCCTCAAACGAGCATTTCTCATAAGATTTTGTGACCTTGTCGACTAATTATGAACATTTGATGCAACCGCAAAACTGTTTTTATTTTTATTATATGTCAATTAACGAATTGAGTATAATAAGGGCATGGAAGCGAAAGAATTCCCAAACTAATAAACAAGGGTTTGCAATGTTCTGTGAAATCTGTTTTCAGCATAATACTAGTAGCTTGCTTTTGAAGTTACCCCATAGAATGTCGCCGTAATTAATACACGAGTGGAAGAATCCAAAATATATAAGTTTTAAAGAATCTAAATTTAATTATGGCTGTGATTTTCGTATCAAAAAATTGATGGACGATAGTTTACTAGCAAGATTTTCAACATGATTATCACAGTTCATACCATCATCAATAAGTATACCAAGAACATTTACTGAATATCCTTTTGAAATTCTGTGGGTTGAAGATATAATAATTTTTTGAGTTTTATCTGAATTTAACTTTCATTTATTAGCTGTAAACCACTGTTCCGCCTTCTGGAGATCATGTTTGACTAATTCCACCAACTTTGACATATCACTGCGAGTTTATTAAGCTAGTATCATCTGCAAATTGCACCGTTTTTATAGGCAGCATATTTATTTTATTTATTTATTTACAGGGATTCGGCTCAAATGCCCGTCTTTGTAAATGAAATACTTCCTGAAGTAAGGACGAGGAGCCCCAAATCGTGATTCTATAAGTAATTACAAAATTAAACATAGCGAAATACACAGTAAGTAATACATATTTCTCTACATGAGATGATAGTGTGCGTAATAGGTAACAACATTTGTTTAACTTATTAAACACCCTATATATGGCAGTAACATTAAAATCTGACTTTTGAGATGACATATGAAAATAAGCGTCATCAGCATAGAGAGTAAAATTGTTAACATTAGCCGGTAGATCATTAACATAAATCAGGAACAGTAATGGCCCAAGGACACTCCCCTGTGTTACAGCTCAAAGGATTAGCTCCTTTGTGGAATAATGGACGAAATTGTTCGTAGAATCACCGATTTTAATCGATTGGAGTCTTTCTGATAAGTACGAATTAAACCAAGATAATGTTATACTACGCACACCATAGCGTTCTAGTTTTTGAAGAAGTACACTGTGACTAACGTAGTCAAAGCTTTTGATAAATCGGTAGAAGCACAGAATACACATTTGTTTAAATCTAAATCACTTATTATTCTATTGTATATACAACAAATTGCACTCACAGTTGATTTTTTATGTAAAGCCGTATTGGTGTTGTGTTAAGATATTATTCTTATTTGTATAGGACAGAAGCCTGTTATAAATTAGTCTTTCGAATATTTTAGAAAAAGTTATTAGCAACGAAATTGGCCTGTAGTTCTTAATTTTTGGTGAATTATCTTTCTCGTACAGAGGTACAACAATAGAGTGTTTAAAAATCATGGTAAAGATGCCATTTTTAATTGAGTAATTGAATATATACGACATTGGTTCTACGATGAGTGCTGCACATCTCTTTATTACATGGTTCGGTATTCCATCACTTGCAAACGAGTAAGATTTTTTATTGGAACAAATGACATGTAAGACTTCTTCTTTAGTAATTGGTTCTAGGAAGAAAAAGTTTGGGGTGAGAGATCGTTGAAGAGGTAGGTACACTGAGGCGGTTTTAAAAATTGTTACTAAATTCATTGGCAAGTACTGTAACATCACCGCATGGTAGATGTTGGACGGCAGATTTTCCTTTGAGATTATTAATGATTTTCCATGTCGCTTTGGATTTGTTAGCCGAATATTGTATGTATTTAGATACGCTTTTCTGTTTAGCGAGTTTTATTGTTTTGCTCAGGATTTTTTACGGTATGTCTTGTAATAAAGTGAAAATTCCACCATCTTTCGGCCATATATAACCCTCAAAATTCTTAATAATTTTTGTTTAAAAGTAATTCTGCATGAAATAAAATAATGACAACTAAATAAGTTTTAATCCCTCAAAAACCAAGTATGGAGGTGAAGGCGAGGTGTCCGCCGTACTCTTGTTTTTCATGTTGAGGCCTTGTTGTCAAACATACCCTACATAGGATTTAAAATTTTATTAAAATGCTGAAGATGAAGGCCATTGGGCCTTCGAAACGTCCAAATTCAATAAAATATTAAAACAACAAATTTTATAAACATAAATCCCTTCCCAAAAAGGCCGGAAAAAGTCCATTTTCAAACAACATTTTATAAAAAAAGGGAAGAAAAAGTTCTCCAAAAACTACTTTGTACCTTTTAATTTGAAAACATTTTTCATAATTTCGTCTTTTTTAAAGAAGTTTAGAAATTTAACCTGAATTAGTCTAGTTATACCAGATTGTTGCCTGATTTGACTTATATCATTAGTTGTTATTGATAAAGAGGGTTTAGTATTAAATATATTCAGAGCTGTAGCCAGCAGATCTTCATTTTCTTCTTCAGTCAGACCGGTAATTATGATATTATTTGTCTTTACTTCTTTTTCCATAATATTTAGTTTATTCTGAAGCTTCTCATTTTCGCTATTTAAGTTATTTAGTTCTTGAATTGTATTTTCCCTGAAACTCAGGAGAGTTGACTCCAGAGCATTAAAGTTTTCATACATTTTTTGAAATTCATTTTTCAAGTAGAACATAACCTCATTTGTTGTAGCCATAACAGGTAGATATGAACTGCAGGTAGTACAAAAAATCTTTAGGCAGTGAATAAGTTCGCAATAACGTGTTTAATTAATTTGCAAAAAAAAGATTGGCACACTAAATAGCAAAAAATGGTTTAAAATAGCTTAACACGGCACTCCACCCACAAATAACTTTAGAGACACACTCACACTATAACAATAGTTAGGTATAGTATGTTACACAGTAGAATTTTTAAAATTTACTTTAAACTATAAGAAACGTTCAAAAACTGAGAGCTGACAAAACACGTATTGCACACAAAAAATTAAAAATATTATTATTATTATTATTGTTATTATATATATATATATATATATATATATATATATATATATATATATATATATATATATATATATATATATATATATATGTATATTGAAACTATTTCAATATCGTTTCGCGGTTTTTTTCAAAATTATCTAGTTGTTTTATGACTAATTTTATTTCTGTTGTTTCACGTAGTGTTCCGGCCTGTGCGGAACTCTAGCTCCGTTTGCGGGAGTCTCGAGGAGTCTGGGTTTTGTATTAGCCGAGTGCAGACGTATGTCAAAAATATTCAAAATTTTGCTGATTATTTTGTTTGTGTTATCTTTGATCATCCGTTGCAGTTTAAAGTTTTTCTACTTTTCATTATTTTGTGCAGATAAGTTATTATCTAATTTGGTATGTTCTGTTACTATTTTTATTAATTACCGAGTGTGGTTGTTTAACTTACACCTTGGCATGCGTTTGCGGACGGCTCGTACGAGTCCCGGATTTGTTTTTTTTTTTGTATGTAGGGTACGTATTACCCAATTCCTATATTATTCTCTTATTAAATCAAGCCAAAATTTATTTAACTTCTTAGTATTTTTTTAAGGAAATTTTATGGTAAAATTTACGATTTTACTTGTCAATCTTTTATTGTCGTACCTAGCTTTAGCTCGTTATTTATTTTGTATTCTAGAATTTTAGACGTAGCTGTTATAGCTGTTTTTATCGCCATTGGAAGGTTGGGTTATTAAAATTTTTGGTATAGTTTTTTTGTAACTTATCTTTGTATCATATCTTATGTTTAAAGTCCTTTAAGGGTTTTGGTAAGCCGATACTTCGGTTTAGTGTCTCTGTTAGCTTGTGTCGGCTGCCATGAGTACAATTTTTTCCAGGGAATTCTAGTTGAAAGTTTTTTTCTTAAAAGTAACGAGCTACTTAAATATTTATTTACTAATTACTATCCTATTTCCTCAGCTTGGCCAGCTGTTGTTTCCCCTGATCGTTAAGTGCACTATAAAACTTTCAGTGTCGACAATTAAAATTTAAACTTGTCTTCGGTATATTTTGTTACAAAAAATTTCATTTTTGGGCAAAATTCATATAAATTTTTGCAATCATAATTTCAGTGTTAAAACCCATATTTTGGGTACATTTACATTTTTTTATAATTAGTGTTGTTTATATTACTGCCTTTTTTATGCCGTACATCCCCACCTGGACTGAGGAAAGTCTGGTTTGCTGGATGGGAGACCTCACCAACCAGAGGTCGGGACGAGCTGTCTTCTGCCAGTTCCTTGCTTGAAGCCTTGCTACGTTATTGCGCCACAAACACCAGGACACCCCCACGACGTCTCTCCACCACCTGGAGGTCGTGGCCGGAGACATTTTGTTGGATAGTTCAAGCTCAACGTCACGCCAAACACGACGTCTCCCCATCACCTGGAGGTCATGGGCGAAGAGCTGTCTGGTGGCAGCTTCTACCACGGTGTGCCGCTCCGGGGTCCTAAGAGAGCGGCATCGGCCTCCGCAAGCAGGGCTCACCACAGGCAGACCTTTAGCCGTTATTCCATCCACCACGTCTTCCGTCCGGCAGCCTGGCTCCCCAAGGCCCCCACAGAATTTTTGTGTCCCCAACGGCGAGGTGTACAGGCAGTAATTTCATTCAATTTAACGGTAATTTTATTTAGTACATTTAAAACCTAACACTGTAATAAAGCATAATTTTTTTTATTTAATAATTTTTTTGTGAGTGTTGTTATGTCCACTCTGCCCATAAGGCATAACTGGCGCCCTATTTTTTCCTTCCTTCTACTTGTCCTTCATCGTACGCACTTACGACCTAGCTATACCACCTACCATAGAGCTGTCGAGGTAAGTAGTGTGACTAGTGTTTTTTATTTTGAAAAGCACTACAATCGTTATTTTTGTAAATTTTATTCCTCTTACGTCACACAATAAATTAGCGGCCGAACGTGGGGCCTTCATAATCAGTTTAACACCCAACACTGGGTCTTACAGTATACATTCTTGCTAATATTTTTTTTGAAATTCGTTTTGGAGTTGTGGTACCGCTGGTTCGTGACATTCCTTTTTTATTTAACTGTCTCATTTCCTTTCTATTTACTGCCTTCTATACTAATATTTCTCAAATTATTACTAATTTTATTAATTTATATTTTTGTGGTCAACATGGCACTTACCGTGGAGCAAATCAACCACCTCCGAGGCGATGAGATCAGCTATGAACTTCAGATTAGAAACTGTCCTTCTACCGGTACTCATGACGACAATTTAAACGTCCTACGTGGATTATTAGAACTGGAAGCCATGGGTCAAACCACTATTAATACAACTTGTTATCCGGAACCCATTCGTGACGCTCACGCTTGCCTGGAGAAACTTAAGGAGATGTCAGGTATGATCATAAATTTTATCAATTTTTCCCAACTATATTTATTTTTAATAGAATTAAATTCGCGACTAGTTGCGTTGTACCTTCGTGTTACTCGACTTCCACCACAATTTTCTAGCGAATTATTACGAGTTCTCTCCATGATTAAATCTGCTCTCTCCTCTTTGTCTTCTCCTGTTACTGCCACTCCAGTAACCAATCTCATAGATTTCGATGACGTTCCGACTAACTCCGTCCCTGTAAATCCTGGTCCGTTTGATCTAACTACTCCATCCTTACCTATGATCAGGCTACGTTAGACGAACATTGTTTAAAATTCCAGCAAAAATTAGACTCTTTGCGGTTCAGTAATTTGCATACTACAGTTCCTCATGTAGCTCCAGCTCAGTTTAATCTTCAATCGAGCCCTATACAGCACTTTGTGCCTAGTAGTACTTTATTACCATGGGTTTCCGGTTGTGATCATCATACTTTAATCAGTAAATGGAATATTACCTTTGACGGGAATTCTGGTCTTAACCAATTTTTGGAAAAGATTGAAAGTATATCTTATTCCCGTGGAGTTTTTCATGTACAATTATTCCGTCAAGCCGGGGATCTATTTACGGGTCACGCGCTCTTATGGTATCGCATGGTTGGTCCTTCCGTGTCGTCGTGGTCGGAACTAGTCACAAAACTACGTCAGACCTTCTACCCAAAATGCCCTAAAGATCTCGGTATATTCTGTTTTGCTTGTGGACGAAAATACGTTACTAAATCACGGTGCCCTAAGTGTTCAAAAAACGGCTACGGCGTCCCGTCTTCGTCAGCCGACGCAAAAAATGCCTCCGAAGAGCTGGCAGAATCTCTCCCAAAACCTCCCCCCAAACCGACCCAGTAGCGTGGTCACATTGGTTAAATAAAGCCTCTAACTTTTTTCCTCTGGTACTGTCTGCCCTGTTCTTAACAAATCCAGTTTAGATGATAGACCTTTTATCCCTATTTCAATTAATAACGTTTCTATGACCGCTCTCATTGACTCCGGTGCTAATATCTCCGTAATAGGCGGACGTGGTTTTGAACTTTTGAAAAGATTTAAGGTAAAAAGTCAACCTAGTTCATTAATGAACGTTCCCACTGCTGATGGAAAAACTCATCCTATCTTAGGCGAAGTTTTGCTTCCTGTTAGTTTTAGTAAAACTGAGAAACTCTTTCCTTTTATAATCGTACCTTCCGTTAGATATTCTGTTATTCTCGGTGTTGATTTTTGTCGTTCCTTCGAAATTACTTTAGATTTTTCTATTGATTGATGGTCTTCCCGTCATGAGGTATCTTCTATTTCTGCGGTACAAAGCCGGGAAAATTTATCTTCGGCTCAGCAGTCGACCCTGAACGCCGTGATAGCGGATTATGAAAAACTTGTTTCTCTAGGACTCGGTTGTACTTCAAAAGTTCAACATGTTATTAATATCGGCGACGCCGCTCCTATTAAACAACGTCAATACCCTTTATCTCCTGTAATGATGGAACATGTCAACAAGGAGCTTGACAACATGTTAAGTCTTGGCGTAGTTCAGCCTTCTAACAGTCCGTGGTCTAGTCCAATTCTTCTGGTTAAGAAATATTCCGGCGAATATCGACTTTGTTTTGATGGCCGTAAGTTAAACTCGGTTACTCGTAAAGATAGCTACCCCTTGCCTCGAGTTGATTATATCCTTAGTAATTAGGTAATGCTAAATTTTTATCCTCAGTTGATTTAAAAAGTGCATTCTGGCAAATTCCCTTGTCAGCTAATTCTAAAGAAAAAACCGCCTTCTCCGTGCCCGGTCGAGGTTTGTTTGACTTTGTTCGGATGCCCTTCGGCCTTCAGCGACTCATGGATGAAGTTTTTGGTCCTGAACTCGATCCGTATATCTCGATGACTTGATCATTGTAACTTCTACTTTTGAGGAACATATTGCCATTTTGTATAAAGTTTTGGATCGCCTTAAAGCAGCCGGATTCACTGTAAACGTTGAGAAATGCGAATTTTGTTTATCTTCTCTTAAATATCTTGGATTCGTAGAGTATCAACATGGTTTACGCACTGATCCTGATAAGGTGTCGGCCATAGCCAGTCTTCCTAAACCCAGTACGGTGACGGAAGTACGACGAGCTTTAGGTTTGTTTTCTTGGTATCGTAGATTCGTCCCAAACTTTGCATCCATGTCAGCTGTTATTACTGAGTTAACAAAAGGAAAAGCGAAGAAGTCGCCTATCAATTGGACTCCCGCGGCTGAAGAAGCTTTTAACAATCTAAAATTGTCCCTAATATCTGCCCCAACATTAGCTAGTCCTGATTATCGTCAGCCCATTAAACCGTTTATCATTTACACCGACGCTTCCAGTTATGGACTTGGTGCCGTTCTCAGCCAAAGAGACGAGGATGGTGAGGAACACCCTATTTCTTTTGCGAGCCGCACGGTTAACAAAGCTGAGAAGAATTACTCAGTTACCGTTGTCTTCGGTATCTTAAAATTTCGTCCTTTCATTGAAAGTCTCCACTTCGAAGTTATTACGGACCACTACTCACTTTTATGGTTGCTTCGAATGCAGGATCCTCAGTGTAAACTTGCTCGTTGGTCTGTGCAGCTTCAGCAGTTTGATTTTAACATCACACATCGACCAGGAAAACTTCATGATTCCCGATACGCTCTCAAGATGTCCTCTTGAGGATTCGATTATAAATGTCGAGAATTTTTCTAATACCCGTAACAACTGGTATTGCCGTATACGCGAAAATGTGACGCTGAATCCCACCGAGTATCCCGACTGGCGTGTCACTCAAAATCTGCTGTAAAAAAATATAGCCACTCCTTATTATCTACCTCCTAATTTAAGTTCATGGAAAATAGTTGTTCTCCGCGAGTTTCGCAAGGAGATTGTGGTCAGGTGTCCCGATGACGTCACTGCCGCCCATTTGAGGATATTCAAAACTTTTCAGAGTTGCCGCCGAATATTATTGGCCAAAGATGCACCAGTTCATTGCTGGTTATGTTAAACGTTGCCCAGTTTGTTTAGCGCAAAAAGTTCCGCAATTACCTCCCCCTGGTCTCATGGGTAGGGAAAAAGTTATTAGATTTCCGTGGCAGGCCATCTCTATAGATATTATCGGCCCTTTACCTCCCTCGTCGGCTGGAAACCGATATATTTTTGTAGTAACGGATTGGTTTTCCAAATTTGTACTCGTTCATCCCCTGCGAAAAGCTACTGGCCCAAAAATTTGTAAATTCCCAGAAGAGAATGTCTTTCTTTTATTTGGCGTACCGCAAATAGTAATGTGTGATAACGGCACACAATTCGTCTCTAAATTATTTACCGATCTCATTAAAAAGTACGAAATACCAAAATTATGGTATAATGCCAAATTTCAAACACAGGTTAACTTCGTAGAACGTGCCAATCGCGTAATTAAGACCGCTATCCGTTCCTATTCCGATAACAACCACCGAGCGTGCGATAGAAATCTTCAAGCCCTCGCTCAGGCCCTTAGAACTAGCGTCCATGAAGTAACTAGATTTCGACCTTCCTTTCTAAACTTCGGCAGGCATGTGCCACTGTCTGGAAACTTTTACCGTACCTTACCAACTAACATTTGCTCTGATGAACAAGCGCAGTACATCCATTTCTTAATGGAACTGTCTGAATTCTTTACAACAAGCATCGCCGACCATTTGAATTTAACGACGGTGTGGTATACCGCCGTAATCGCGTTCTCTCAGTAGGCCCTCGTTGTTACTCTTCAGCTCTTGCTCCTCGTTACGTTCCCTAGCTTAGTATTCAGAAAGCTCTCTCCACTAGCTTATCACCTTCATGATCTGGATGGAAATGACACCGGTATCTACCATGTAAAAGACCTCAAACCAGCTCCTGCTGATCTTGAACGATCCCTCGAGTTATCGGACGACTCCTCCCTCACCTAACAGTTTCTTTTTTTTTGGAGGGGGGCAGTGAAACGATTTCAATATCGTTTCGCGGTTTTTTTCAAAATTATCTACTTTTTTCATGACTAATTTTATTTCTGTTGTTTCACGTAGTGTCCCGTCCTGTGCGGAACTCTAGCTCCGTTTGCGGGAGTCTCGAGGAGTCTGGGTTTTGTATTAGCCGAGTGCAGACGTATGTCAAGAATATTCAAAATTTTGCTGATTAATTTTTTTGTGTTATCTTTGATCATCCGTTGCAGTTTAAAGTTTTTCTACTTTTCATTATTTTGTGCAGATAAGTTATTATCTAATTTGGTAAGTTCTGTTACTATTTTTATTAATTACCGAGTGTGGTTGTTTAACTTACACCTTGGCATGCGTCTGCGGACGGCTCGTACGAGTCCCGGATTCGTTTTTTTTTGTATGTAGGGTACGTATTACTCAATTCCTATATTATTCTCTTATGAAATGAAGCCAAAATTTATTTAACTTCTTAGTATTTTTTTAAAGGAAATTTTATGGTAAAATTTACGATTTTACTTGTCAATCTTTTATTGTCGTACCTAGCTTTAGCTCGTTATTTATTTTGTATTCTAGAATTTTAGACGTAGCTGTTATAGCTGTTTTTATCGCCATTGGAAGGTTGGGTTATTAAAATTTTTGGTATAGTTTTTTTGTAACTTATCTTTGTATCATATCTTATGTTTAAAGTCCTTTAAGGGTTTTGGTAAGCCGATACTTCGGTTTAGTGTCTCTGTTAGCTTGTGTCGGCTGCCATGAGTACAATTTTTTCCAGGGAATTCTAGTTGAAAGTTTTTTTCTTAAAAGTAACGAGCTACTTAAATATTTATTTACTAATTACTATCCTATTTCCTCAGCTTGGCCAGCTGTTGTTTCCCCTGATCGTTAAGTGCACTATAAAACTTTCAGTGTCGACAATTAAAATTTAAACTTGTCTTCGGTATATTTTGTTACAAAAAATTTCATTTTTGGGCAAAATTCATATAAATTTTTGCAATCATAATTTCAGTGTTAAAACTTATATTTTGGGTACATTTACATTTTTTTATAATTAGTGTTGTTTATATTACTGCCTTTTTTATGCCGTACATCCCCACCTGGACTGAGGAAAGTCTGGTTTGCTGGATGGGAGACCTCACCAACCAGAGGTCGGGACGAGCTGTCTTCTGCCAGTTCCTTGCTTGAAGCCTTGCTACGTTATTGCGCCACAAACACCAGGACACCCCCACGACGTCTCTCCACCACCTGGAGGTCGTAGCCGGAGACATTTTGTTGGATAGTTCAAGCTCAACGTCACGCCAAACACGACGTCTCCCCATCACCTGGAGGTCATGGGCGAAGAGCTGTCTGGTGGCAGCTTCTACCACGGTGTGCCGCTCCGGGGTCCTAAGAGAGCGGCATCGGCCTCCGCAAGCAGGGCTCACCACAGGCAGACCTTTAGCCGTTATTCCATCCACCAGGTCTTCCGTCCGGCGGCCTGGCTCCCCAAGGCCCCCACAGAATTTTTGTATCTCCAACGGCGAGGTGTACAGGCAGTAATTTCATTCAATTTAACGGTAATTTTATTCAGTACATTTAAAACCTAACACTGTAATAAAGCATAATTTTTTTTATTTAATAATTTTTTTGTGAGTGTTGTTATGTCCACTCTGCCCATAAGGCATAAGTGGCGCCCTATTTTTTCCTTCCTTCTACTTGTCCTTCATCGTACGCACCCACGACCTAGCTATACCACCACCTACCATACAGCTGTCGAGGTAAGTAGTGTGACTAGTGTTTTTTATTTTGAAAAGCACTACAATCGTTATTTTTGTAAATTTTATTACTCTTATGTCACAATATATATATATATATATATATATATATATATATATATATATATATATATATATATATATATACATATATATATATATATATATATATATATATATATATATATATATGTATATATATATATATATATAAAAGACTCAAATATACAGATCAAAAATAAAATAACACCAAGCAGGGATCCTTGCAGAACTCCATATAGTACGGCTAAAAACTCAGAACTGTTTTGCCAACATAGACACTTTGGAATCTATTGGACAGATTTGACAAAAAAAATTAAAGTAACGTCAGAAACACCATATCGTTTAAGTTTACTAATTAGGAAACTGTGAGAAACACTGTCGAAGGCTTTCGAAAAGTCACAGTGTAATTGCAGAGTGAGAAACCTTTTCCCAATTTTGTATAATGTGTACGGTAGATAAAACAGCTTGAGTAGTGCAACGATTTTTCCGAATACTTTTTTTTGGGTTGGAGAGAATGCTTCATGCACACCTGACATCGTGCTCTATCGGGTAGAGAATGTCCCCGTAGGTAAAGGGTAGTGCGGGACTTTAACACGCTAAACTCTCCCGTTCCGATCTCTTGCCATGGCCTCGGCATCCGTAAAAAACATTGCTTCAAGGGTGGCTTTCTTGGGGTCTCCCATTTTTCCTTTCAATCTCTTACTATCCTATTCGGGTGTTCTGCCTTCACGCGTGTCGATGATTTGCTTTATATAGTTGTTTATTGTCTCCCACCTTTCTTCGCTTTTAAGCATTTGCGGGATTAAGTTTTCTGGACAGAAATTGCCATTTTTATCTGTCAGGTCCTTTCTAGTCGTCTGCCCCTGGTGGCATATGAAAACGGCGTGTTAAACTGTGTCGTTTGCACAGAAATAGGTGCAATCCGGCCTCTCCCGTTTTTTAAATCTGTGCAGGTAACTGTTGAAGCAGCCGTGTCCTGACAGCGCTTGTGTTAGCTGGTACGAGATATCTCCATGCTTTCTGTCCACCCAGATTCTTATATTAGGTATGAGGCGTCTTGTCCACGCACCTTTCTCTGACGTCTTCCATCTCTCTTGCCACCTGGCAATCATATTTTCTTTCCTCTGGGCCTTTTCTTCTTTCGTAGTCGCCCCTCTACTCTCTGATAATAGGTCTGTGGGCGGTATTTCTGCTATCACCAGCACACATCCTCCGATATAGTGCGGCAAGCGCTACTTGTTCTTATGGCTAATTTTCTTTGAACTTTGCCCATCTGGTGATAGTTCCTTGCCATTCTGAGTGCTCCGCACCATATTGCTGCCGCATATAACATGATAGATTGTGCGACGCTTGTCAGCAGTTTCCTTTTACAAGGACGTGGTCCTTTAACGTTCGGCATGATTCTTGTTAGTGCCGCCGTCATGCTCTCCGCCTTTGCCGCCGTCTTCCTGATGTGTGCCGTGAACCTAAAACCTTCACCTATGGTGACTCCCAGGTATTTGATCTCCCTGCTCGATGTCACTTGATGGCCGCCTAATGCGAGTGTGATTCCTCTGGCTTTTCTTTCTCCCGTAAGGACACACATTTCCGTTTTCTCAGGTGCTAGCGAGAGCCCGTTACTGGAAAGCCATTCGCCCACCATTTCAAAGAGTTTTGTTTCCTTTCTCTTCAACTTCTTGCTTTGTCTTCGCCACCACTGTGATAGCTAAGTCATCGGCGTAGGCTGTGGTGTGGGCATCAGTTGGGAGGGCCAGTCTGAGGACTCCATCGTAGAGGATATTCCAAAGGAAAGGTCCGAGTATAGACCCTAGAGGAGAGCCCGCTTTCATCTGGAACTCCACTGTCCCATCTTCCGTCGTAGCCTCCATTATTCTATCACTCAGGTATGACTTAATAATGCAGGCTAGGTATTCCGGAATTTTTTCTTGTATCCTCTGAACGATCCTTCGCCATGGTGCGGAGTTAAATGCGTTTTTTATGTCGAGTGTTATTAGTACACAGATCTTCTTATTCCTCGCCGGTTCTACTTTGGCTTCTTCGGCGTGATTAAGAACGCTTTGTATGGCTGAAATGGTGCTCCTCTTCTCGCGGAAACCATGCTGTGTCTCTGCTAGATTGGTTTTTTGCTTAAGCCTTGCTAGGATGAGGTGTTCATATAGTTTTCCCGCAAGGTCTAGCATGCAGAGGGGCCGGAATGCTGACGGGTCTTCTGCTGGTTTGTTGGGTTTTCTAATAAGTACTAGCCGTCCCCGCTTCCATTCCTTCGGGAACTCTCTGGCTTGCAGTGTTCTATTGTAATACTTAACTGACTGTCACTGAAAAAATTGTTAACCTCAAAAAAATTAAGCAATTTCACTTTAAAAATATTTTCAAAAATCTTGGCAAACATGGAAATGATCGTTATTGGCCTGTAGCTGTCCACTTTTTTTATCGCCCTTTTTATACAAAGGAAAAACTTTAGTAAATTTAAGAGAGTCAGTCATTTGAAGACATATTTTCTCGTGTAAACCATATTAAATTAAATGTGTTGAAATCTCGCAAAACTACCGACACTTCAACGTCCGCTAATAAAAAATCGTATATACCAATTAAGTTACCGTCGATAGAAATACCGAATTTTGACGGTAAGTCCGAGAATTGGCCATTGTTTCACAATTCTTTTAAGAGAAATATACATTAAAATATAACACTTAGTGACGCACAACGTGTTTAGTCGGCAAATTAAGTGGCCAAGCCCTCGCGGTCTTTGCAGGTACTATTCCAAATGAAGAAAATTATTCCAGTATTTCGGAAAGTTTAGTTACGAAATACCAAGATAAACGCGCTCTAGGTACCCATTATCTAAACTCGATAATTGATAATAAGTGTTTCTCTAATACCGCTAATAATTTAAGTAATTTTATAGAACGTTTCGCTTCCGCAAAAGCTGCACTTGAACAATTACAGATTTCAGATCAAACAGATTTTATCTTTATGCATATCACACTAAAGAAGATTAATACACAAGTAGTTCAAAATTTTGAAATCAGTTTGAGAAAAAGAAATTTTCAAATGTTCTGATTTGATTGAATATTTACGTCATCAAGTCAAAATACTCGAAAGAAAAAATGCTGGGTCGAGTAATTCACATAATATTACTTCGTTTAATAATAAAACACACCGCAAATAGTTAAGTCCGTAACTAGTCCACGTAATGCATCGGTCACGCCCTGTTATTCGTATGTTCTAACTACCAATAATGATAACAAGTCGTGCCTTATGTGTCACAAAAATGAGCACTATCGCCCTTATGAATGTCCGAAATTTCTAGATTTGTATGTTAAAGCCTGTTTTGACTTTATTAAAGATAACAAATATTGTACCAATTGCCATCACACGCTCCTACACTTTGACAAACTAAACGCCGGTCCAGCGCGCAATGCCCCTACGACGCCGCTGAAAGCCATAGCTCCACTCTCTGAGTCGCGTCATTTGACCATCTTCGGTTTTCGCCTCGCTCGCTTTAGAAACCACTCACGGCTATGTTATCATGGGAGAAATCTCTACTTCTAAGTTAAATACCTCCGCATAGACTTTCGGACCTTTATTCTCTGCCGATGCCCTGAATACGCAAATAAACAAATTTTGGGAACTAGAAGAACTTCCGTTTGCTATGTTTAGGCAGTGTGAGAATTTGTACAGAAAAACTTTATCTCGCGATGATATTGGCAGATATTTAGTAGCTTTGCCATTTAAGCAGAACCCAAGCTCGTTAGGGAATTTTCACGCTATAGCTAAGCGAAAACTTCTTACTTTAGACCTCAAATTTAAAGCTAGCCGCGAATTACGTCATGCATATAACACAGTTATTCAAGACTAGTTAGAGAAGGGTTATTTATCGGAATTACAACACAATGACAAGGTTACCAACGATGGATATTTTACACCGTGCCATGCAGTTATCCGTCCGGATAAATTCACAACAAAATGCCGTATTGTTTTAGATGCAAGCGCATAAACCGATATCCTTAACCGATAACCTTGTCATTGTGTTGTAATTCCGATAAATAACCCTTCTCTAACTAGTCTTGAATAACTGTGTTATATGCATGACGTAATTCGTGGCTAGCCTTAAACTTGAGGTCTAAAGTAAGAAGTTTTCGCTTAGCTATAGCGTGAAAATTCCCTAACGAGCTTGGGTTCTGCTTAAATGGCAAAGCTACTAAATATCTGCCAATATCATCGCGAGATAAAGTTTTTCTGTACAAATTCTCACACTGCCTAAACATAGTAACGGCAGTTCTTCTAGTTCCCAAAATTTGTTTATTTGCGTATTCAGTAAACACAAATATAAAGTAAATATAGAAATAATAAAATAAAACATAAACAAATATATTTTCTAATCGATTTCGATGTTATTCACCACCATCAGAGATGTACAATATATATATATATATATATATATATATATATATATATATATATATATATATATATATATATATATATATATATATATATGTCGCGGGGTAGTATCACTGGCAAACTCTATGTCAACCAACACTATTTCAAACCATAGCGATAATATAAACGTGATGATCTCAGCGAAGCGGACCTGCACTCAGTCCTGAGCGCCGCTACACACTGATTCCATCCAAGCATTGTAAGAATGCTTGACGTTTCGATTACGACAATACAATTAAAAGATTATAACTGATTCATGTAATACTTGATTCATTAAATGATCGTTACGACATGCTTTGATATTACAATCTCCGACATATATATATATATATATATATATATATATATATATATATATATATATATATATATATATATATATATATATATATAATATATACTGTTTGAATTATAATTATAATAATTTTCATAGGATATTAGTGAAAGAGCAAAAAGGTATAGCTCGTTCTGGATTATTTCATCAAGCATTCTGATTTTATTTTAATCCTTCATCAAGATGCTGTAGAGTTATACATAAATGTAACAAAGTAGATTATAAAGTAGTTAACATTTAGTATGAAAACTTGCAATATGTGAAGTTGAATTTTACAATAGCCTCATTGGAAGACATGAGAATATGGATGGTTTACTAATTTCAATTGCTGTATATCAAGTTTAAATAAATATGGAGTTTTTGTAGTAGAGCACATCTTTAGTACTGTGGGGTTATTCTTTCAACAGGTAGAAAGTTGCAGATGTTTCGGTGGTGGGAGAATGGCGCTATATTCAAAACCAAGGCAGTGAAAATAATTAGTAGTTGTTACGCTCAAGAATTTGTTTGAGTATTGTTGTTATTTTGTTATTGGTTTTTCATTATATCAAAAAGATTTATGTATATAGAGCTCAAGCTATCTATGTCTGTTTTTTTTATTTATTGTGTAGGGTGTATTAAAGATATGGTACATTTCTAAAAAGGTTCGTTGGTGTATGTATCTAAAATTTAGATGTTTTGATAGTCCATTGTGTGTTTTGTATTGGTGACGTATAGAGAAAGTGCTGAAGAGTATGGTTTAATTATAGTTTCACTCTTATGTAATGTTATTCTACTGGACAATTGTCGTGATGTTTGGCCAATGTAACAATGTATGTGTACATATAACTTGTAATTTAATAAAGGAAGTATATATATATATATATATATATATATATATATATATATATATATATATATATATATATATATATATATATATATATGTTACGGCAAATAGCTGGTTAGCCATTCTAAATTACTTCCTTTATTAATTTATAAGTTGTTGTATGTATTGTATTTCTTGGATGATGGTGAATAACACCGAAATCAATTAGGAAGCATATTTGTCTATGTGTTTTATTTTATTATTTCCATATTTACTTTATATTTGTGGTACACATCAAAAGAATGTATTTAAATAAATACTTATATACTTCAAATTAATTTTAAGTGGACTGCAAGTTTACGTGAGCGATATGCTGCCAAACCCATATGCCTTATAGGAAAAGAGAATAAATGAGCATACCTTTGAAAATCGACTGTCGCTCTTGGCGATGGTGTAGTCGAGCTCTTGTAGCAATCCAGCCTTCTTCCTTAGCCTGATTTGAACACAACCGTTGCACATGCACAGCACTAATATTTAGGGTATACTTAAAATATATTATTTATTTTAAACATTTTTCTTTACTTCTGAAATTTTACAAGATAAAGAAGATTCAATAAAAATAAATGAAAATATATGCCTAATGTAGATACCCCTAGAACTGACTGTTTGACTCGGGAGTATGACGTCACAAATAATTTCATACATTTAAAAATTCGCATCTCACTTACTAATTCGAATTTTAACATCTCGTTTTCATTAATATTTTTAGATCTTTACATATCAGAAAAAATATAAAAAATTCGGTGGAATACTCCATTATACGTATATAAATTATAATGACATACCAAATAAATACATAATTTGAATATTGCATTTATAGACGCCATGAGAGGTGCTATGGCGTACACAATTTCTTCTAAATTAGCAGGATATGCATCGTGAATAGTGCATGACACATCTAAAATAGCATATAGACAAAATATTATAAGTAAAATTCCATTCCTTCTAAGAATTTTTTCTGACTGTTCTCCTGCAAAACCAACACAAAAAAGCAAAAAATACATTGACTTGTAATAATATTTCAATTTCTCTTTGTACTGTGTCATCTTCGTCAAAAGTATAATTGAAAAATGCAGGTATGCATGAGTGTCATGGATTTATATACACACGATAACAATTCGATATATCCCAGTTCGTACCAACTACAAACAGCTTAAAATTAATAATAAGGAAAATATTCGTATCACATATGAATATGAATAAAAACACGGCTTCCATATAAGTATTTCATTTAATGTAGATTATTAGCTAATGTTATAAAAGTTCTATTTTTTATAATGGTGTAGTTTACATACAGAGCTGGGCAAAGTACCGGAAAGTAGTACTTGAAGTACAAGTACCAAGTATCTTGATGTTTTTAAAAGCACTTGAAGTACAAGTACTTTTTTAGTTTCTAAAGTACTTGAAAGTACCAAGTACTTAAAAAAAGTACTTGTAAATTTGGGTGCAAGTACTTTTTCAGATAATTGATATTTTTCTGATTATATGGACCTTAAAACGTGATTGTTGACAAAAATTTCAATATGCGATATTTATTTGGTTATTTACGTCTCATGACGTAAAATTGACGTCATATAGCGATGCGAGAAGCTGTACCGAGATGTTAGAATGACGTCATTTTTACGCTATGCGATCGCCACGCGATACGTAAAGTCCTAGCACTGTAGTTAGGTTATACAAACATTTATGTGTATGCAATATGCGCAGGTTAGAATTAATTTATTTATGCCAAAAAAATTGCAAATATATCTTTACTTTCATATTATCGCTGAAAATATATTTATTAATGAAATTCACATAACACCGCACCTCTGCAAAAGAAACATTGACAGACAAACAAAGTAATTCAAGTACAATTAAAGTAATTCAAATAAAATAAAAATAAAATAAATATATCATCACGGCTTATTACCCATTGCTGGGTGTGCCAATCTGCTTTGTAAGCAGATATTAGTAAAGATATATTTGCACCGTGCGGGCGCTTACCAGGCGCCACCTCTGGGGCACTCATTGCTGGCGTGGAGAGTGCATCACAGGGGTCAATTTTGTGCCATTTAAAATTGGAAATAATTGGCGTCGGTCGGGATCGAACCCGATTCCCCAGATTCTCAACCTGATACTCAGGCACGCGGCCACGAGACCCCGTAAAGTAATTCAAGTACATTTAAAATACTTCAAGTACATTTAAAATACTTCAAGTACATTTAAAGTACTTCAAGTACATTTAAAGTACTTCCAAGTATTTTTCATTGTACTTCAAGTATTTTTCCAAGTATTAAGTACCAAGTACATGTGAATAGATATACTTTGTCAAGTACAAAGTACTATAAATAGAAAGTACTTCAAGTACAGTACTTGAAGTACTCAAAGTACTTGCAAGCCTAATAAAGTACTTTTCTTGCAAGTATTGCCCAGCTCTGTTTACATATTTTTTAAATATTCTAAAAGAATAAAAAAATAGAAGTAAGCTTTTCCCTGTGTAAATCCTAGAGAAATACGCGTTAAATGGGATGAACCATATTATATAAATCAGTTTAAGAAAATAATAAAAAACAGGCATAGGCCTTTGAAATACTTTACGACCTGGGCCCTTTTTCTTAAATCTTCCTCTGCTTGTCACCGAAATCAGATATAAGTAAGAGTTTTTGAACTTTTTGTCAGTCAAACTACTTCATTAAATTAGCTACAGCTACAGTCATTGGTGGGGAATGATGTCGACGTGACGACTTTCGATGTGACGGATTCCGTAGCTACGGCCATTCGTTGGCGTTGTTTTCGATTGCACGACATTCTCCTAATAGATGTTAGACTGGGTGGTTTCCTTTTATCGACACAAGTCGACAAATTGACTTGAGACGACGCACGTGCTTTCTATTTGTTTTGAGTCGCTGTGTGTCGGCGACTACCTACCCTCACCACTGGCCGTAGATACGAAAACATTCTCATCGAAGGTCGCTTCGTCGACATCACCCCCACCATTGACCGTAGCTAAGATAAATAAAATCACAACATGCCCCCCTCCCACCTAATTGACACTTGGTTTTTAAAAGCATCAATTCAGCTGATTTGCTAAAACATAATTTATGTCAGGTGACACCGCCATGTATATCATATGTCATTAAATTTACTCAAATGATTAAACGAAAAAAATGTCAATTTTGTGGTACATCTTCTGGATAACTAATTGCTAGAAATATTTTGTATAAACAATTAATTTCTTTAAGTAATTCACTCTAGATTTTAGTTTTTAATGGTGTTTAGATTTTAAAACAATCCTTACAGTGTGTTTCTGGTTTGATCTAACATTTATTACAAATTTAAAAATCAGTATTATAAAATGGTAAATATATATTTCACCGTTATATACGTATCTATTTTGATACATATTTACACATACATATATACAGATTGACACACCTAACAATGGGTAATATGCCGTGATGATTTACATATTTATTTAGTTTTTTATTTATCAATTTATTTATATATATATATATATATATATATATATATATATATATATATATATATATATATATATATATATATATATATATATATATATAAATTATGTAGTTACCGCCCTAATAACATAAAGAAATGAGATCATAATGAAATCACACTTGTTATTCAAAAACAATACTATTTTCTTAATTTGCATAATTTAAGTACAAAAACATGTTTTTTGTAGAAAGCACGTTCAAGAAATAAATCTTTAATATAAATAGGTGACATCTTGTATTAGGGGACATTCACTGTTCATCGGTCCATGTACACGCATATTCTTGTTGTAACTTGTCTCTCATCAAATACAAAGTTATAAATTGTAATAAATAAACTTTTTAAAAACCAACTTTCGTAATCAATCAATATAAATGGCGCAGTCTTAACGGATTTTTGTGAAGTCTTCGAATCGAAATACCTACAAGTTTCAATTCGCTAAAATTCGAAGTCGTCGATTTTAATCGTTTATCACGAAATTAAACCTACTAAGTGCAACAACGAAGTGTCTGTACGACCACGATTCGGCGAGTCAATCCAGAGAGAAGTACCTGCGAAACCTGACCGACATCGTTCAACAAGTGAGTCCTTCCTTGGTTCCTGAACGAAAATCAAGATCAAGAAAAGTCATCATATTTCTGCTGCGGGGCAACAGCTGTGCAGTTCAACTTTCCGATCTAGTCTACGGTCTCCACATCGCAACTCCTCCGAGTGCCCTCAAGAAGTCAGACTACCGCACCTTCTATGCTTAGAAATCTAGTACTTATATTGTAAGTACATTTTCTAAATTATTATATATAAAAAAATAAAAAAACTGGAACAACTATTAGAAGATCTCATAAATCTGTCCATTAGCAACATGAATCAGCCAACCGCAACTGCAAACGCAGGAAACATTTTTGTGAATGTTAATAACGACATTTTTAAGCTATTAGATCTTAACTCCTGTTTCGATGGCGAAATTAAAGCCCTGTCGAACTTTGTCAATGCTGTTGACGACATTGTTTCATTAATAAATCAATCAAGTCCATCCGAAATAACAAAAAAAGTAGTTATTTTAACTTTGCAAAATAAAATTAAAGGTACTGCAGCCCAATATCTCAGTACACAATCTATAAGCTCTTGGCGAGAATTAAAATAACATTTGGTACAAAATTATGCAGACAAAAGTTCAGAGCACACATTGATGTACGAATTAACAAAATATAAACAAACTAAAGACACCATATTAGAATATTTTTCAAAATTACATGACGCATTCTGAGTATACAAATCAAAAATTGAATGTAAATATGAAGGACATAATAGCAGATTATTAGTAGAAAATGCGAAGGTATATTTCACACATTACTTTATAAATAACTGTAAAGAACCGTTTAGATCTCAATTAGCTGCAAGAAACCCCTCTAATTTATCAGAAATATTAAATTTGATTACCAATGACATTCAAAATCAAATTTCCCAAAACCTCCTCAACATATTCCTATCAAACAATCCATCTTGACCTAATCCCAAGCCACAAAACCCGCAACAAGGATCATTTGCCCCCAGTGCCAACATTAGAAACGCTATACAGAGACCAAACAGTACCTCTATGACTATACAGAGTAATCTAAACTCTTATAGAAACCAGCCAAGACGAGAACAATTACACAATATCGAAAGTAACATACAAGACAAGGACGAAACTAATTTAGAAAACGAAATAGAAGACGATAATATTTTTTTAGACATAGGCCAGAACGAACAAGAATCAAATCTTTAACCATAAATTTTAGTAAAATTATCATTTATTAAAATTTCAAAATATAAAATTTTATTAGATACTGGCTCGACACAAAATTATATTAACCCGAAATTATTAAAATCTGATCATACAAAATTTACAGAACTTTTTACAGTACACACCTGCAACGGAAAATATTCAGGCAAAGAATTTACATTTTTTAAATTCAAAAATCACAATATAAAAAGTTACATATTTCATTTTTATAAAGACTTTGACATTCTTCTAGGATTACCCGGCATAAAATTATTAAAAACTAAATTTTATTTTATTAAAGAAGAAATTACATTTTTAAACTAATTCAAATTTAAATTGCAGTATTTTAATTCACATGAAATAGAAAATTTTAATACAGAATTCAAAATTCAAAATGAGACGAACACTTAAACTCGGAAGAAAAAGAAGGCCTATGCAATGTGTTAAATACATACAAATCACTTATTTTACAAGAGAACGAGAAATTAACTTTTACGAACCAAATTAAACATCAGATTAAAACCACAGATAATATCCCAACTCATACAAAACAATATAAGTACCCAATAATTTATAAAGAAGAAGTTGAAAAACAAATAGATAAAATGCTGAATGATGACATCATTCAACATTCGTATTCTCCATGGTCTGCCCCAATTTGGGTTGTTCCTAAAAAGATGGATGCTTCTGGCAAACAAAAACTTAGAGTTGTTATCGATTACAGAAAATTAAATGAAAAAACTATTGATGATATATTTCCAATTACGGACATTACTCAAATTCTCGATAAATTAGGCAAATCAAATAATTTCACAACTATTGATTTAACATCCGGCTACCATCAAATTGAAGTTGAACCCGCAGACATACCAAAGCTTTCTCCACTGATTCAGGACATTATGAGTTCAAAAGAATGTCTTTTGGTTTAAAAAATGCACCATCCACTTTTCAGAGGTTATTGAACTTTGTACTAAAAGACCTAGTTAATAAAATTTGCTTTGTATATCTTGACGATATTATAATATTAGGGACATCATGACAAGAACACTTACAAAACATCAAAAAAGTTTTTGAAAAATTAAAAGAGGCAAATTTGAAAATACAGTTAGATAATTGTGAATTTTTAAGAAAGGAAATCGCTTACCTAGGTCATGTAATTACTACTGAAGGCGTTAAACCAAACCCCGATAAGATAAAAGCAAAAAAAAAAACCAATACCTAAGACGACGAAAGAAATCAAATCATTTCTTGGATTACTAAGCTATTATAGACGCTTTATAGATAACCTTGCAAAAATAACTAAACCTACGACTAACTGTCTAAAAAAGGGACACAAAATTGATACAAAAAATCTAGAATATCGAAATTGTTTCGAAAAATGTAAAACACTATTATAAAACGAACCGATCTTACAATACCCAGATTTGTCAAAAATGTTCTCACTCACTACTGATGCGAGTAACTACGGAATCGGCGGAGTTATGTCACAGAAAAACGAAAATAACAAAGACCTTCCCATAGCATACATATCACGGACTCTAAACTACCACGAAATAAACTACTCTACCATCGAAAAAGAACTTCTTGCAATAGTATGGGCAACGAAACAATTCAGACAATTTTTGTTAACAAAAATTTACAATCATTACAGATTATAAACCTTTAGTCTGGTTAAATTCTCTTAAAGAACCAAACCAAAAATTAATAAAGTGGAAACTAAAATTAAGCGACTACAATTTTCATATACAATATAAAAAAGGATGCCAAAATATTGTAGCGGACGCTTTATCCCGAATTAAACCCGATTTCAAAATAGTATTTTTAAATACAAATATTTTTGAATCTAATAGACAACTTGTACAATGTATTTCAAAGGACATGGCTATGAGTAAAGGATTTGCTCTCAAGGTTAAACAAAAGTACCCTTGTGAGAATTATTATAATTTAGATAATAAAATTTTTATTGAAAAAGAACCGAGACTCATACTTCATTTAGTAACTAAAGAATTTTTTTTGCGAAAAACCAAAATTCCGAAACATAAAAATTTGTTTAGAAGAATTACTAGATTATTGTACTCAAAACGAAATTAATGAATTAGATATGCCAAATATATGCTCTGGTTTAGATAAACAAAACTGGACCAAGATTGAAAACTTAATAAGAGAGATATTCAAAGACTCTAATATCCAAACTAATATTTATGAAAAATCTAGTAACTAGTATCTTGTAAAGCAAAGAACATAGACATTGAAAATAAGGAAGAGCAGCAAATTACTATTAAAAATTATCACGAAGGCAAAACGAACCATAAAGGTGTCGTCGAAACCTTAAGAAGTTGGAAACAAAATTATTATTGCCCAAACATGCAACGAGATATTCAAAATTTTATAAATAAATGTAACGTCTGCCTGACTACAAAATATGAACGAAACCTAATACAAATTCCGAACATACTAACACCTACTGCAAACAAACCATTTGAAAAAATACATATCGACATTCTATCCCTTAAACAAAATAAAATACTGACAATTGTAGACTCTTTTTCAAAATTCGCAATAGCATACCCTATAAACAACAAAAATGCCATAACAATTTTAAACAAATTAATTAAATACTTTACACGCTTTATAATTCCAAAAGAAATTGTTTCGTACAACGGTCTTGAATCTAGCAATAAAACAATAAAAATTATCACAGTCTAAGAAATATAAATATTCATTAAATTTCAGTCGATAATCCTAAAAGTAATGGTGTAGTTGAAAAATTTCACTCATCACTAATTGAACATATAAGAATTTTAAATCAAAACCCTATAGTAAAAATTTATCACTAAAAGAGAAATTAAACTATGCACTAGTAGCCTATAATAGTAGCATACTGTAATGTGCAATGCCCGTCGTCGCCGCCACCGTTACCGCCTCTGTCCCCGTCGCTGTCGCCGCCGCTGTCGCAGGGACGAGTGAGTGTCTATTGTTAGCGATGACGCAACCGACTTGTCGGAGCCTGCTTAATTACGCGGTTAATGTAACCTATTGTGTTTTATCTAGAAGTGTTCTAGTGAGTTCTCGTATTCAAATGCCGGGGTATATAAGCACCGTTAGCGAAGGCATTGGACAGTCTGATATAAATAAGCGTTGCGTGTTAAACAGTTAGTAATATAAACAGATAGTAGACAAGTTCGGTTCGGCGTGAGGAAAGAAGAACACCGAGAACTATTCACCGTGTCTTCAGATTATTCCCTCGGTCACTGCGTATCAGAAGACTTAAAGATGTCCCGTGGCATAGCTTCAGCCTTTAAGGCGAAATTTGGGCGACAACAAGAACTGGCCAACCAACGCCCAACTGCTGGGAAAACGCTGTGCCTGAGGGATAGCAATGCAAACCATCAACGGTACATCTATTACCTGGTTACAAAACTACGCTCGTACCAGAAGCCGTCGTACCGCAACCTGTGGAACTCGCTGTGCGATTTGAGGGATCATCTGCTTGAGAATGACATTTTGTAGCTAGCCGTACCGAAGTTAGGCTGTGGTCTAAATGGTTTAGATTGGAGGATTGTTAGGCACATGATAGAAATCCTCTTCCATTATACCGGTGTTGAAATTCTCGTTTGTAGCTTTAACCCTAACGGACATAAAGAAGAAGTCGAGCGGACCATCGACTGTCATTTCTTCAAAACTTCGAAATGCACCAAGGGTAATGCATGCAGATTTCGTCATCACAAACTGTTCCGGGACGAAACAGTCTTAAGGAGGGGGCAGTGTAATGTGCAGTGCCCGCCGTCGCCGCCACTGTTACCGCCTCTGTCCCCGTCGGTGTCGCCGATGCTGTCGCAGGGACGAGCGAGTGTCTATTGTTAGCGATGACGCAACCGACTTGTCGGAGCCTGCTTAATTACGCGGTTGATGTAACCTATTGTGTTTTATCTAGAAGTGTTCTAGTGAGTTCTCGAATTCAAATGCCGGGGTATATAAGCACCGTTAGCGAAGGCATTGGACAGTAATATATAAATAAGCGATGCGTGTTAAACAGTTGATGATATAAACAGATAGTAGACAAGTAATGAATATAAATAAATACAGTTGTATAAATAAATAAGTGATCTATATATTGTTTAAATAAATAATCTTAGTGTTTAAGTGTTTTATAATTTTCTTAGTCTTAATTAGTGTTTAATATTTGTTTAATCGTAGTGTTCGTTATATTTATCATCTTTTAATTATATTTAATATCTATTTATCGTTATAATAAACTTTTATTTTAATTAATAATAATTGTCCAATATTTACACTTCACCCAAATAAATAAAAACTTACAATACATTCGATAATAAAACGTACACCCCAGGAAATTGTATTCGGACAAATTTCTAATCAAAATTCAAAACCCCAAGAAATTCTGGTAGATGAATACTTACAAAAGCACGTACAAATACTAAAACAAATAAATGAACAAGTTAAGGTAAACATAGATAAACGTAAAAACAAATATTCGGAAAAAATAAAAAAAGGAATACAATATACCAGAACAGGCCTTTGTCAAAATTAATAAAAGAAATTCTGGAAAAATCTAAAAGCCCAAATTCAAAATTTTGAACATTAAAACAATAAATAATGAAAAAGGGCTAATTGTGGACGAGAATAATAAAAAACATACAATTTCAATTTTAAAATCACCACGCATTGTTACAAATTGATTCATTTTGGAATCAACCAAATCATTCAAGATGACATGAACACAAATTTTCCTTACGAGTTTCATAATGTTTAAACATAATGGCGTAGGCTTCCACACTCTGAGTCATGAGAAATTTGTTTAATTTGATGCCTAGACTAATGCAAAATGTTATATATAATAAAGGTTATTCGACTACATATATAAGTGATTAAAAATGTTTATTATTTATACAATTTATTTTATTTCATAAATTGTTCATTTGGTTAAATATTTTTTAACGTGGGTAACTCTTTAACAGTTCTTGCTTAAATAATGTGAGAAATCTTCTTTGTATAAACATCGACAAGGTTCAACGTTTTTTTTTAAGAAATTTTCGAGATTGGCTGCTTTTTTTCGAGAAAATGGCCTAAAACCAAAATGTTACCAATTTTTCAAATTTGCGGGACGCTCCAAGGTTCCGAGTTCCGGAATCTTTTGATATGTTCTTCTGTATAAGACTCCGTAAAAACGCTTTTGTTGTATTTTGTATTATGTTAATTCGTAAATTCCTTGGCCTATTTCTAGAGACCCGAGATTGTATACATAATTGGCTTTGCTTTGAGTTTACTAAAGATATAAATTTAGGAACAATTACGTGACACGAACGTGACCCGTCAGACTGAGTGCCAAAATAATTTTGTGAGCGCGAGTGACTATGAATGAAACATAAATAGTTCTTCATGATACGCGGTAATTACATTTTTAGTTCCGTTAAGCTTCCGTGATCGTGAGCAAAATGTATCTCACGCACGCGCCTTTATTTATTTATTTATTTATTTATTTATTTATTTATTTATTTGTGGTTTGGCCACTCAACAGGACCAGGTCCCAATAACAGAGTGGCACTACAAAATTCTGATTAATTGACATATGTTTGATACACAGTAAATGTTCTTAAATGTTATGAAATCAAATTTTGAACAAATAATAGCAGAAATTCAAGAATATGTATGTGTTTATATAAAACACATACATACATACATACATACATACACACATATATATATATATATATATATATATATATATATATATATATATATATATATATATATATATATATATACATTCATATTTTATAAAAGAATTCTTGTAATTTGACGTTTAAAGATTAATAAAGAAACATTAAATATATCAGGACAGTTCTCGTTTTCACATAATTTATTGTAGGTGCATTTTAACCTGTTCACAGAAGAATTTGCCGCAGAGTTGGTTCTGAAAAAAGGGATATCAAACAGAATGTTAGATCTGGTAACATAACCTGGCACTCGAAAATATAGCTGGGAAATAAGGAAGGGGGAATCAAGTGAATTATTTAATAATTTATGTAGGAAACACATATCTGAAACCATTCGTCGTTTTTCCAAACTAATTAAATTGAACGTTGAACTATAAAATTTTCGATGCAAGTAGGATAAAAATTTATTTTGTATACTTTCGAGTCTGTTTACGTAAATTGTATAGTTGGGATTCCAACAAACTGAAGCAAATTCTACGTGACTTCTAACAAATGAACAATATAATTTTATTAATGTAGATGGATTCTTAAATTTAACACAAGTCCGTATTAAAAATCCTAACATTCTGTAGGCTTTCTTCACTGCATTGTCAATATGTACATCAAATAATAATTTTTGGTCCAGTGTCACACCAAGATCTTTAATGAGCTTAACATTATTAATATTGTTATTATCAATGTTATAATTGAAATTTACTTTAGTTCTGTTTCTCGTGAAACTAATGGAAAAACATTTATTTACATTAATATATAATTTATTTTCATTTGCGTATGTGACAAATTTATTAATGTCTTGTTGTAATAAATGGCAATCAAATTCAGATGTTATAGTTCTGTATAGTTTGAGATCGTCAGCGTACATAACAAAATTAGAGTGGGAAAAACATTGAACAATGTCGTTGACGTAGATGTTAAACAATAACGGCCCTAAATGGGACCCTTGTGGAACGCCAGATGTTACGTAAGCATCATCAGAATGATAACCATTTACCACCACACATTGCGTTCTGTCGGTCAGATAAGACATGAACCATTTTAATAAGTTACCGTTCACACCAATTTCAGCAATTTTCTTTATCAAGACGTTATGGTCAATTTTATCAAAGGCTTTGCTGAAATCGGTGTAAATGGCGTCAACTTGTATCCTTTTGTCCATGGCCTGCAATATGTAGTCTGTATAATCAAGTAGGTTAGTTTCCACTGATCTGCCAGAAAAAAATCCATGTTGTTGAGGAATTATTAAATTTTTAATGCTGGAGAAAAGTTGTTTATATAATATGGATTCAAACACTTTTTCCATTATACATAATTTCGATATAGGCCGATAATTTTCAACATTGTTTTTGTTACCTGTTTTGAATATAGGGACTACATATGCTTTTTTCCAGATTTGTGGAAAATGTCCCTCCTCGAGCGACTTGCTAAAAATAATTGCAAGGGGAATGCACAGGGAAGTGGCACACTGCTTTATAAAGATACTTGGTATATCATCTGGACCAGATCCTTTATTAACATCTAGTTTCAGTAATGTATCTAGAACTATTTGCTCATCAATGTATATAGATGAAAAACAATTACTGAAATCAGATTGAGCTTGCAATGAACTCGCTATATTGGTAACTAAGGAACCATCAGTGTATACAGATTTAAAATAATCAGAGAAAAAGTTACACGTTTCAGTACCATTGCTCGACGTCAGATTATTATACTGCATTTGCTGTGGAATGTTGCTTTTCTTAAGTGACGTGACATAAGTCCAAAATTTTTTACTATTAGTGGATATTTGTTGTTCAACATTACTAACATAATTATTATAGCAAGTATTAATTAGTGTTTTCACCCTTTTCCTCAGTAGTGAAAATACATTATAATAAATCTGCGTTTTAAACTGTTTGTACTTTTTATGAGCTTTGTCTTTTTCTCTGATTAATTTAATTAGATCACCTGAAAACCAGGGGGGATAACTGTTATTAGTGTACTGTTTTTGAGGAACATATATGTAAATGCCTTCCCATAAGATTTTGTAAAATTTATTAACGCAGTATTCAGTATTTTGATTGCAAAAGAGTTCATTCCAACTGACATCGTTAAAAAAAGTATTAATTTGATCAAAATCTGCATTTTTATATAAAAATATTTTTCTGTTTTTTTTCCTCATATTTACAGAATTTTTCAAATCAATACTTATTTTAAAGGGAGGATGGTGTTGCGTATCAATTTTTGTCAATGGGTCATGACATTCTGAAACAGTTACCTTTTCATAATTTGATATAATTAAGTCTAGAGTCCTATTGTTTGCATTTTTTACACCGTTGAACTGAGAAAGTCCACAATAA
Organism: Harpalus rubripes; assembly: GCA_963082715.1. Taxonomy (NCBI): domain Eukaryota; kingdom Metazoa; phylum Arthropoda; class Insecta; order Coleoptera; family Carabidae; genus Harpalus; species Harpalus rubripes. The sequence continues at coordinate 11,673,628 of OY720466.1, read as the reverse complement.
GTAATAATATCAACAAATTCAGTAGATGGTCTGTTGTAAGAAGGAGCTGGCAATAAAATATTTGTTTTGTACTCATATTCCCACTGCAGATAAGGTAGATTGAAATCGCCACAAATAATAAATTTACTGTCTGGTTCTTTTTCAACTATTGAAGAAAGTTTGTGTAAAAAAGACATCAAGGCTACATTATCATCCGGGGGAATATAGACACAGCAGACATAGAAACGATTATTGTTATAATTAACACTTATCCAGATGTCTTCAGCACTCGAACGCCAGTCATCTATTTCGAGGTAGGAAAGAGTTTTATGGACTCCAATCAGCGCACCGCCTCCATCAAGCTTTGATGACGTATCGATACCCCTGTCGCGTCGAACTATATTGTACTCACTGCACAAAATTTCAGAGTCATATACCGAAGAATTTAAAAAAGTTTCTGTCAAACAGATAATGTCAAAACCACACAATACAGAATTTAGACGAATGTCATTTGTTTTAGAACGAAGACCTCTTACATTTTGGTAATATACCGATAAGTTCATATTTGTAATGAAAGATATTAATAAATTAAAGCGAAATTTATTTTAGTCTTTAAATTAATTTATTTAAATCCTGTTCTGTGCGAATTAAATATATTTGAGTAGTTTCATTTTTACGGACGTAAATTTTACAATTTCTGGTCCAAATAAATTTGAAATCTTTCGATTTTAATTGCTCGCGGCATAATTTAAATAAGCTATTATTTTTTGGACTCAGATGCTCATTGACAAAAATTTTATTCTCAGGTTTATCAGGAAATAGCAATGTTGTTTTAAGATCTTTTTTAGCTTTTACTGCAGCTAAGAGTTTATCTTTAAGACAGCGAGTCGTAAGTTTTACAACAATTGAACGCGCTGATGTTTTTGTATTTTGTGGAAGTCTGTGCGAAGCATCTATATTGAATTCATTTAGCTCAACACCGACTGCTTTTGCCAGATTTATACTAGACTTTATGATGCGAGATGCGAGCATAAGCAATAACTACAGAAACAGACAATCTGAAAATACACTGTTGCATTAAATTAAAATATATTACTGAGTAACAATATAATTATTCTATTCAACTGCTCAAAATAAAATGTATAATAATTAAATGTTAATTAAATCGCGCTCCTCACAAAATACGGCAACCCTAATCATACGTAGGTACTTTTAATATAAATAAATATGCAATGTCTATTCATTATTTACTTTTCTATTTCTTTATTTCTATATAACAGTAAAATCGATAATTGTGAAAGTTTTGAGAAGAACGTGATCATAAAATGTTTAGAATAAACTACGGCATATTAAAGAAAATACAAAACCGAAAGATAATGTAATATAATAACAGTACATAACATAATTTACTCATTCTGACACTTCAGCTATTTCGTACTTAGTAATAGATAGTATGTAATAAATTTTTGATTAAAATATAAGAAAATATTACCAATAATTATTAAAAAATACAATGGTACATTGAAATGAAAAAAATAAAATAATATTTTTATTTTTAAAAATGGATACAGTCCATAAATGAAAGGGGGGTCAGTCGACCCTTTCGACCCCCCCCCCTGTGGGCGCCTATGTTGGCTTCCTTTCTTTTTTTAATAAACAGACTTACTAAATATCGTTTAAAAAGACGATTTAAAACCGAACTAAACTATATAAAAGAAATAGCTTAGTACAACTGTTTCCCGGTTAAACCTATCGATAAATTAGTTCATAGATTTAAAAATCGCCAATCCATTTCTAATTTTACAACGTTAACACCATCCAATAATAAAAATATTAACAATATATACATAACATTACCGTACGATAAAGCTTTCAAAAGTTTAAACAGAATTTTTAAACATCAAAATTTAACCGTGACTTACAAATCAGATAACACCATTAAATCGTTATTAGGTAACCAAGATAAAGTAGATACTAACAAAAAATCCGGTATTTATAAAATTAGTTCCAATGATTGTAATCAAGTTTACATCGGTCAAACTACGACAAATTGTCTGTCGGTTTAAAGAACATTTTTATCATTCCAAAGGCGGTAATTCGAAAAATCTAGCGTAGCTCAACATATATTCACTAATAATGACAAAGTTAACAATTCTAATATTAAACTTTTAAAACATATTAATAATGATAGATATTTAGATGCATACGAGAGTTTAATAGTTAATAAATATAAAAATAATTTGATGAACGCAGATCTAAGTCCCATACCAAACTCAAAACTTTTCGATTTAATACAAAATTAAATTTTATTGGACGAAATTTATAGGTAATCATTCACTTGTGACTCCCGTCCCTATATAATACCAGTTCTAATGGTTGACATGTTGAGTAATTTTGACTACTCTCTTTAACTTCCCTTGTTGTACTACTGATGATGAGAACTTAGTTCTCGAAATACGTGTTTAGTTTTATTAAAATTAATTTTAAAGCTATGGGGCAATTTTATTAGTTTTAGTTATATGTAACCTTAGACTCCATCTAGTTTTAATTTGGAATACTTGATAGCGTTGAGAAGTAATGGGAAGCTAGAGCATACGGGGACAGTAACGGCGAGTTGAAGTGGATACTCGGATTTGATGTTGAAGAGTTGTGGCATACTGACAGTTGGTGATACTGAATCGGTAGTAAGTAAGCTTGTGGTGGTGAGTTCAGAAAAAGAGTTGATAGGAGTGAATTCTGTCCGGGCAGTTGAGTATACAGACGCTGTGGTAGTCAGTTGACTATACAGAACATGTGGAGGTCGGACAGTTTAATGTGATATAAATAAACAATGATATAAATATACAGTGATATAAATAGCGTAAAAATAAATAGTGCTAATTGTTCCAATGAATAAGTAGTCTTAGTGTTTAAGCATTTAATTATATTCTTAGTCTTAAATTAGTGTTAATATTTGTATAACAATAGTAACCGTCATTTTATTATTGTTTAAATATTTATTTTAATTAATAATAATTCTTTGATTTTTACAATTAACCGAAATAAATAAAAACGTTATAATATATTTTATTTATTTATTTATAATATCTGTATGCAGCAAATACATAAGCAATTGTATTATGGTCAATTTGATACATATAAAAATATCTTTTACAATCAAAATCCACCTGTCTAGTAAACCAGGCTCTATAATTTTATTGGTATTTAATAAATATGTATTAATTAGGCGAACTCTGAAATAAGTAAAGAATAATAAATTGTAGTTTCTTTGTTACTGACTTCTGTAAATTAGTGACTAGAGACCAATATGATTTATTCACGACGTTGATGCTATGTTGATAAATAAGATACCTATTAAGAATTTATATATGACTTGCAAGTTAAGCCATACTTACTTTTACATAACCTGAGATTCCAGGGATTATTGATGTAATTTATAAGCTTTTTGATTATGAACAAATAATACGAGTATATTTGAGCTTACTACTTACTAATTTTGTAAATGATAAGTAATATGATATATAGCAGTTTTTTTAATCGACTCAGTCAATTTGGCACAAGTAGTCCCCAAATATTACTTTTTGCGCTTCTTTTAATAAGAAGTTATTAATATATTAATTTAGGAAGGGCTAAATTGACATTTTTTATTCTTTATATTTTTAATGCAATCAAATGTAGGTACAATATGCTTTTTAGACTCATAAATATTCATTAAATTATAATTAAAATTACAAGTTAAGAAGGGCTATATTGATAATAACCTTCCCTTTAAAAATTATTAAATTTTCTACATTGTTTGGATAGGTGAACACATGCGCTTTTCTGTGCAATTGACATAAATTATTGGACTTGCATACACTTTACTGAACCCTTGAGGGGGCATGCAGGTGCAGATGTGCTACCAGTACCTACCAATTAAGTTTAAAAATCTCATGTTTGTAAAATTGCAGTACTTTTTTTGACCAAAGTAAAATTTGAGCTATAGTTATTAAATTGTAAGTGAAAATATAAAATTTTATCATAATTTTACTGTTAAAAATTCGAAAACAGCTGATTGGCGAAGAACTTGGCAAGTATTTATGTTATAAGGCTGCGAAGTTAGTTATAGTTGGCGGCAGAGATCTATGAAACTCATTATAGAATCTGCCAATTGGCCGTTATAAATTTTTATGGACCTTGTGGTAAGGGTTCCTGGGGCCAGGTAGATTTTATTGTGCTGGACCGTACCAGAAATTTGCATTCAAAATGTTTCCTAATTATGTACTTTTAAATCTGTATTTCTAACATAAATATATATATATATATATATATATATATATATATATATATATATATATATATATATATATATATATATATATATATATCATCACGGCATATTACCCATTACTGGCTGTGTCAATCAGCTTTTTATACGCAATTTCGATATTGATGACATATTTTTATGGTGCGGGCGTTAACCAGGCGTCACCTCACGGGCACTCGTTGCTGGCGTAGAGAGCAGCACAGGGGTCACTTTTGTGCTATTTAAAATTCAAAATATTTGACGTCGAATTATAATAAATACACACAGTTATTGGAAATTTTCTTTTGAGCTACCTACATGCAAAAACCTTCGTTGAAAGTCATCAAAACGAAACTTCGTTTTGTGCTTGTTTCAGAAGTGTTTGAATAAAATTGTGAATATGTGAGTAGGATTTTTTTTATAACGGGCTGTTTCTTACCCTCTAAGTAATGCAATTAAGTTCGAATAATTTATGAGTACTGACCGCAAATAGGTCCAGCCCTCCATAAAAGGTTGTAAACCCTGCATAAGTCAGTTTCATAGATCGCTTCCTCCAACTATATTGAAATGAATACCGTAATACTACTTCACGGCCGTATGACGTAAATTTTATTTCATACTGTCTACGGGGTTTTAAAATTTATATTAATTCAAAACTTGTCTATTTAAATTAAGTCACATCATCATTGAATTTGTGACATTTGGTGTGTATTTGTGTTATTTGTATTTTTCATCTTGATTGTCAAAATTGACATTTCTACAAAATGCGGCGAAACTACGATGAAGCTTGTTCAGACCAAGTTGTCGAAAATGAATATCGGTTATTTTGTGAATGACGGAGTGTACAATTTTTTACTCGTAAGTGCTCCAGGGTCTATCAACATCATGAAGTATCCACCACCACATGAGTACCGATGGGGCATGTGAACTTTCTAATTGTATCATATTAATCGTTCATAAGTTCCTAATTGTATTATAATAAATTATTTTTGTTAAAAATAAACAGTCCGGGAAATGTTTTCAGGCAACACTTCCCGGCCCCGGTACTGTAATGTGCTATTTCCCGGACTCAAATTAGCAACGAAAAGTAGCACACAGTGGACAGAATGAGAAAAAATTATTTTTTTTGAATTAAATTTACTTGTATATTTTATAATGTACCACACGTTTTCTTTATATTGAGCATTTCAAATTTGAATTGAGAAATTGCGCGGTCTTCATCACATGCGCGCTGAATTTCTGAAATGGTCTGTTAGTCTAATATAACAAATAGTATTAAGAATAAGATCGTTCTGTAGTATGAACTCGTCAAATGAGTAAAATAAACTGTAATGTGTATAGTGTTTGTTGTATTATTATACACGGCAAATGTTTATCACGACGCGTTTCGACCTTTCGGTCATCATCTGGTGACTGGTGTAGAAGTGTACGTGGATTAACTTTTCAACAAAAGTTTTAACGGTTGGAAAATCACATCCAATTGACTGTTAGTTTGGATATTAATGATTGGTTTATTGTTTTTTTTAAATGTAGATTTTCTTTCATATTTAATCTATTACTTTTTTTGTAGTTTGCATATTCACCAAAGGCGTAATGAAGTAAAATGTTAAAAAAAAGATCTCTTCTCTAGAGTCTTCATTAAACTTTCTTTAACTAGAGATGGTATCAGTGCTTAATGATGGTCTTAATTATGATGAAATTCAACAACCTTCTTTATACTTTCTTTAACAAATGATGGTCTTTTTCAAAAGTACATGTGGCAACATCGCACTGGTCAACCGCCATATTGATTTGATTGTCAAATACATTTAGCGCGCAAACATCTGGCTCTATTCTGTTGTATTAACACAAGAGAAAACAGATTTTCGAAAGATTATAATTGCAAGTATTAGTATTATAACGTTTTCCTGAAATGAAATTATGAAGAAATCATAATAATCTAACTTATGTTTCTATATTTTAGATGTCTGATAAAAAAAGAGTTTCAAATTTCTCTAAAGAAAAAAATAGTATATTATGTTATTAGGAGTAGAAAGCAGTCTTTTTGTGTTGAACCCAGCTATTGCGGCCGAGGCGCTAGCCGAGGCTAGGCAAGCTGGGTAAAACACAAAAAGGGCGTTCTACTCCGAATGACATATACTATTTTTTCTTCAAGTATTTCAAATAATTTTCGACATTTTTTTGGAATTTTTTAATTGTAGTGTTTGCAATTTCAGCCAAAGCTGGCTATGTACAATACAAAACAAAAACGACACAACTGCCAAATAACAATTTTCAATATAATACGTCTTGCTGTGACAATTGCCGCCGCCAGCGGTGAACTAAGACACTAACATTTTTTTACTAGTACAACAATAACAACATTTTTGTACTAGTAAGACAATGAACATCTTCTATAGTGTGTGTACAGGAGCATAATATGAATATTATAATACGCTTGAAGAAAAAATTATATTATTGCTTTTTACTAATTCAATTAATTAGTAAAAAGCAATATAACTATAATAGAATCAAAAAGCTACGACCCAAAAACATTTTCATGTAAAATTGAAGCCTGGATAGACATTTCCAACAAACTTAAAGCTTGCGGGTACGAGCGAGAGCCAAAAAAATTAAACAATTGTTTTTCCGGATGAAACAACACGCGGAATGTGTCATCTCAAAATATCGAAAAGGTATGATGAAGACTGGAGGAGGCACAAAAGGAACGAGTGTTCCATCAGAAAATGATTGGGCAATACATGACATCTGTACAGCAGATTTTAAAGATGTTTCCAATTTCGATTCTGATGCCAAGGTATGAAAATTTTTGTGTAAATAAGAATATTATACATAAGGTACTTATAGAAAAGAAAGTGCACTGAATCACATGAAAATTTAACGGAACCAAGTTTGGAACTAGTGGAGACGATGGTGCAGCCCTCGGTACAGCCTATCGAACTTGTATACAAGAATTATATACAGCTGACGAACCTTCTAGACAGTTTGTAATTCTGGACAGTGGGTAAGTATCTCTTATTTTCTATATAGATACGAAACTAATGTTAGTTGCACCAGTGTAACTTAAATTTTAAGTATTCCATAAATTGACAATTTCGTATTGTAATTAAATGTTAAAAATAGGACGTCAGCAGTCATGTGCCTGTTGACCTTGGGGACTCGAGTCAGAATGACAGCTAGTGAATATTTACAGAACCTACAAATGTTATAATTTTTTCATTCAAAATTTCATGACTTTGATTTCATGTGCACTACTTTTCTCGGCTAAATTACACACTTCTGATAATAAATAAACCACATAGAATGGGAGAATAATAAAAATTTTATTGGGAAATAACATTTTTAAATTATGTATATAATTACTAACTGTCATTGTGACATGGGCCCCCATATCTGCTTGCCAAGGTCAAGAAAGTCTCATGATTGCTCGCCTCTTATGTTAAATAAATTGTTGAATTGGCGAAAAAATTCAAAGTGGGTGGCGTCTGGTGGCAGTTTTGTGAACTAGAGGAATAAGGAAACGTTGGTAGCATACATTGAAACGTATGTAATTTTAAACAGGTTTAATTTATATTTGTTGTAAAAGAAAGTGACGTATATAGTAAATATTACATTTTCAGTTTTAAATAATGATCAGTAAATGCCATAGATACTGCTCAGTGCCACAATGCAGTAATTACAAGTCAAAAAGTGTAAGTTTACACTATGTCCCAAGTGACAAAATATGATCTTGAAATTTTTTTTCCATATAGCTTTGACATCTCTAGTCGGTTCTATTTTTTTCTTTTTTAAAACATGATGGCAAAATTCTTCTAATTTTATAGCCAAGCTATACTGTTTATCATCCTTTTTAACAAGTTTTCCCCTTACTCGTTCCAAACCGATACAACTTAATTTTCTATTTCTTCTGCTTTGTAATATACAAACCCATAAACAAATAAATTAATAGCATAATAATAATGATAACTTTTGTTGTAAAACAATAAATATACTTTTGATTTTTACTAACCTGTTTATATGCAACAAAACTGTAACAATATATTTGCATTTGCCTCCAAATCCTGCTCTACAACTAAATTTTGCTGTCCAGTAATTTATATTCTCATTTAATAAAATTTCAATCGTATGAGGATCTCCGCTCAAATGACTGGTTTTTGAACAAGATCCCAGTATTGTACCTGATCCATCATCTTTTATTCCACAAAGCAATGCATGTCCTGCCTTAAAAACTGCTTCGCCTTCCTTTAGAGAACGTGCAGAAGCAATGTATTCAAAAATATCACCTAACTTTATGTTAATTTTTTCCATATTAAATACTTTGCACTTTGAAATGCATATTGTCAGCAATAAGGAATGAGAGATCTATCCTTATTCCTCCGCCATCTTGCTACCGTCCGGCCTGCCATCTATAGTTCAATTTTTTCGCCAATATTGCTCTCAAAATTTTTGTTTTAACTTTTCGTGGTCGAAGCCGCATGCTTTTAATTTTTGGGCCGAGATATTCAATTCTTTATGAAGTAGCTGTTTTATGCACCAAACGGACTCCAACAAAGAGGTGAGTATCTCAATTTAGTTACATATTCATGCATGTATATGTTGTACGTAGTTACTACTACCAGTGTTTAATTTAATATCAATAATGAAATATGATAATTTCAACAATCACGTAATCAGCATATTTGTTATGGTTCATCTAATAAATCCAGTTTGTATTAATAATTAGCGGATATTATTAATACTAATTAAACTAAACCTAACAGTTATTATTAATAATACCCCGGTAAGTATTAATAATTCCCAGTAACTATTAATATAAACCAAATTTATTAGATGAGCTGTAACATATACACAAAAGTACAGCAAGTGGGTACAATATACAAGGTGTTTCCATACTTTGAGCAAAAATTTTTGCTTTGTATTTAAAGTGAACATTTTTTTAACTGATTAAACATTCATGTCACTGTATCATTCATCCAACGTGCTACATTAGGTCTGTTCGTTTGTATTACACTAACTTGTACAAAATAGTACACAATTATTTTCTAAATACAAACGAACATAAATTAGACAAGTTAGTGTAGATTTTACGTTAACTAGCAAAAATAATAATGGTTTTCATTGGAAAGGAATTTTTCATGTTCATCTCTCATAAGAAAACATTTCTTTTGATTCATATTAAGAATATAATTAGATTTTTGGAAAAATTATAATGCCATGTAGCCATGTACAAGTTCACAGCAGCCTGTCTGTCAAGTACTGTGACGTAATAAACTGCACCAAGTGTACTAGATCGGGAGGTAGTACAGTTCTGACATGTTAGTGCAATATGCACGACCACAAACGAACACATTGCAGACAACTTATACTCTATCCGTTTTAACTATAGACTAGATGGCGTTTCGAGCGCAGCCGTTTTTACATGTATTAAAAAAAATCAAAATTTGGCGCCATTCCTGGATTTAATTTTTTTTTCTAATTGACATTTTTAAGTAATTTTGTCTTGGAGGTACATATATGCATATACTTATAATCTCCGTACCTTTCTCTACATTTCGGCGAAAGGGGCATGCATAAATGAAAACCACATTATTCAAATAAATTTTGAAAAAATAAAAATATAATTTACCTTTGAAATATAAATATTTACACTCTAAAATATATACATTATATGTATGAACTATATAGGTACACCGTTAACTATGAACCAAATAATGTTCTAAACTAATTTCTTTGTTCCTGGGAAGATCTGAAGTTTTCCTTATGTTCTTTTATAGCTTTCCAAATATTACATCGTCCTATGCCCAGTTCTGATGCCACAATTTGGACACTTTCTAGTTTGGAATATGCATTCGTGGCACGATATGTGCAGTATAAATTATACGCCATTTTTTTCCCGCTTCGGAGGGCCTTTCCTTTTGGAAATCTTAAAACAGCAGAGCCAGGTTCAAGATTTTTATCCCTAATATTAACGAAGAGAACAATAACAAAACTAACGAACTACTAACTAAAAACTAAGAAAACGCGCGCAATGAAAACTATGTAATATGAAATATAACGACAAAACACTATGAAAATTATATAAACGGAAAAAACAAACAGAACTGAACAGAAATTGATAATATGTAATAAATCGTGTACTAAATTAACTATGTTGACATTTATATATTTTATGTCAGACAGCAAAATAACTGATACAGTTGTCAAGCAAATTTAAATTTCACGTCAATTATTTTACTGTGTAAACTCGGTTCACGTTTGGACCAATCAGAGAGCTAGAATCTTAAGCCCTATCTCACCTAATGCTCTATAGTTAAAACGGAAAGAGTATAGAACACATTAACGAACATATTTTTTTACAAAATTACAAGTTCGTGCAGCTAGAACCATACAAACGAACAGACCTATTATGTGTAGCAACGAACGGTGGAAATTTTGAACAATATTTGTGATTAATATTAACATCGAATTATCCTCAAAGGTATGTGTTCAGTTAATTTTACTAATATCTCAAATTTAAATACAATGCACTGATATTTAATATTATCGAGTATTCAAAACAATTATTATTCCTAAGTTTAATGAGCATTATGTAATGTAATATTGATAATTAATTTTAAGTATGTTGCTTTCAATAAAGTACGCTACTTCAGTGGTCCTGAAAATGTTCACTTTGAGTAAACCAACCTTAATTTTGCGAATTAAAAAAAATCTCTTTGTTTCATGATCAGTATATCTTGTAGTAATATACCTTCTAATTTTTTGCTCAAAGTCCTGTATAAAGACTATATTTTTTTACAAAATATATTTTCTCCTACAGGTGTATTCATATAATGGTTGATAATAAAGGTCTTATTTGTAATTTGCCGCTATATTAAAATTTGGCCCAGAAATTGGCTCAATTTCGTTAGAAATAATCTCAATAATAAAATTAACAGCTTATTTTGACAAACGATATAGTTTTCTTAATTTCTTTTCGGTATATTTTTCAAATGGATTTTCTCTTGGTCGAAATTTTTTTACTTGCACGTTATTAATTCCAAATCCTTCGCGAATATTTATCACATTTTCGATATCTCTTGCAAATTCCGCCTTTTTTAATAACCCTAAATTATAAAAAAATGCAAAATATCTATTTTTATGAATTCTTTAATGAGGTGTTACAATTTTTTTCTTTGCTTTAATCAAAAGAATAAGAAAAATATTTAGCCCCTATTTTTTATTTTTTTCGTATTATTCTTAATTCGTGAGAAAATTGTCTTTGAAATTACAATGTTCGAATTTCCGCTTCCCCTTTCGCCTGATGACGTTCGAAAGGTCCTAACCAATGAGGGTGTGGCTTACATTTGCTACCGACGGAATTTAAACGTGTGACAGTCATGACAGCTGTCAACTACTACTAATTTTTGTATTTGGAAATAATCAAACATGGTTTTAAAAAAATGTTTTGGGCAGTGTGCCCAAATAGAACTGATAATAGGGAAAACTATTTCTAGTAGTGCCTCAAAACGAAGAATGAAATGGTTGTCGCAAGTAAAGATAAAAACATAAATTCAAAACTTCTTTGTTGTAAAGATCATTTTGATGTAAATATAAATATATGTTTATAATTAAATAAATGCACTCAGGCTACGGTTTCTTATACCGGCTAATACTTGCACTACTGGAGCATAAAAGAGATTGATAAATCCAGTATAAAACATTACTAGACGGTATTTTTTAATACCACTACTGACGATAATGTCAATCTCTAACTGAAGAGGATCTGTTCCAAACAATGTGTCGCTGGAAAATGTTTTATATATGTTCTAATAAAATTGTATTCTGTATGTTCCTGACTCGAAATAAATCCAAGTCAAAATAGAAAATAAAGTGTGTGCGTCATAAAGTGTCAGGTGTCAACTAAAATGGGAAAGGAGAGAACGGGGGAAAATTACTCAGAAATAGACAAGGCAAACATGTTGGAAATAAATAAAAGTAAAAATAATACATGGGATGAAATTTGTAATGAATTTAATTTAATTAATGTTGACATGTGTCAAATTTATTGTACAGAATTAAATTTACGTCCTCGAACATCGGTGGAGTAATTTATTCTGTAGATTTACTTAGCTAGTATGTTTATTCTTGTTTTGACGAAAATATCTCGAATAAACTATTTTACTTCAGGAGTAAATTTTACTTTGCTAGTGCTTTACTTATTTATTTTTTAAAATTCTGGGCATTAAACTATGAAATATAACGCTATAATATAATAATAAATAACTAAGAACTACGCTAAAGAACCAAAAATCACGCTGCACTATAAGTCAGACCTTATGTCACACAGTTGTCATTAAAGCAATCACTGACGTTGATGTATGATACATTTTGGTTTTTTTTTGTCTTTCCATGTCACTGTTATTATAAAATAATATTAAATAATCACACTGTGAAGTTAGAAAGGTAATAAAAATTAATTTATTTAAGAGATAGACAATTATTATTAAGACATACATTTAGAGGTAATATAGAATTATATGATATGTGTTGTTATTATTACCTCGATTATTACATCTAATTTAATATCACTAGTTCTTATTCACATAATAATTATATATTCTAAACTTACCTTTTAAAAATTTAAATAATTGTGCTTAATATTGGTAATTTTTAGTTGTTTTCAATATGTCAGTAATATTAACAATGAGATAACAGTTTGTAAATATGAAATAAATTGTGAAAAATTGTCAGCCATCGGGATTCGAACCCGAGATACCTATCTTGCCGGGACAGTGCTCTAACCAACTAAGCTATTGGCTGCTCTCCTCTCGATGCCTGATCAATCTTTCACTTTTAACGTCGTATAACTGCTGAGGATATTATTAAACGTCACATGATTAGATGTGGGGTTGCCAAGCTACCACTGCCACGAGTTTTCTTCTCTATCTCATTGCGCTGTTCCTCAGTTACTTGTAATGCAGTAACTTGTGCCCTTACGAGTGCAGAGACTTCAGCTTCAGGCAAGTCAGGTTGTTGGGAATTTGACCCATAATCTTTACATCCTGTTGAGTTTGATATTGTGGGAGTAGGAAGTGAAAGTATAAATCGGCTATATCGGTATCGATGAGCGTAACGCCGACAGCGTTCATTTGATGCCTTTCGCCGGAGAATCATTTTTTTTGTTGGAGAACCTGGACTCCTCCCTAAGCACTTTTTCCAGGCTATGTGAGACCAGTCTGGACCATACTGGAAGGCGAGGCCTGCTCCATAACACCGTATATTAAAAGAATTGCGCCGACCGTAAAATACCTGTTTGCCTCCATTCAATTTAGTAAGAATATGCATATATTCTTCTGCTGAGTTACTAGTTGCATTCTGAACTAACGATTTGGCTTTGGTGGACAATGTGCCAATTATATTATTCAGACGAGCTTTTGCTGTAGTACTCAGTTTTGTAAAACCACTATCAACTATGCTAGTGCCAGCCTTATCACACACATCTTTACTGCATGCACTATGTTCCCCGAATACATGGTTAAGAACATGGGATAGGTTGTCTTTTAAATGGGAAAATGATGGATCTGGCAAATTTCCATGGTAGATTACTAATCTACGACAATATTTAGTCAAAATATTAATTTTGCGGTCGGGCAATACTTTCCTATGGGCAGCATTTTCAGTAGAAAATCTGTGAAGATGTTTTTTCACATTTTTCAGCAGATGGTTCGTGCAGTCGACTTTTGTCACGTGTTGGCTGTACGAAACTGAGTCTTCTATTCTCTTTCGGACGCTGGAATCACCGTCGCCCAATTAAGTTGTATAGCGCAACTTGAACATAGTTTCACTGGTCTGAAATCCTTGTACAATAATATCTGCCTCCATTGCAGAAGATGATCCGTTCCAGATCTTATAACATGTATGATTCTGCACGTCCTTATTTCGTCTTGCAGCAATTGCGCAAATACTGCAATACTTATTGCGCACACCAAGGTGTAAAATGTGCTTTGTGTGCTGCCCTATAATTACAGCGACCCCAGATTTTGCAGTATAGCTATGCCCATAACTGCGGTGACTCCAACCGCCATCCACTGAAACTGCAATCTTGCCAATATCGCCGTCCATACTTCCTGTACTAACTGCATGAGCATATTCGGCTGCTGCAGCGTCTTCAATTGCCCTGGTTAAAGACCGCAACCATACCTAAAATTGTAATATTGAATTGTTAATAATATTTTTAAGGAGAAAAAAAAAAATTGGAAATCAGATATTCGTATAAATACCTCTCCAACTTGCGTATGGTATTTCGCAAAAGTCTTGGAGCTCATGACAGGGACATTTAAGGAAGAAAGAAATTCTTCCATGCCGTAATATACTTTCCCCGTTGAAACCGTGCCCCGTACAGCCGAGAAATTAATATTCTCTGTGTCGTTTGTACAAGGATTTGTTACGATTGTACGTCTTTCCCCACATTTTATACATTTAAATACTAAATTGGAATTCATTCCAATTTTATCCTAAAAAAATAATTTTGCTATTAATGAAATATTGAAAAATAGTGATCTGTACCTCCTTAAAAAAGGACATATAACCCGACGGATTAGCGTGACATTCGTGATTTTCTAGCTTCCTGGCCTGTGTGATTAGGTGAGCAATGTTCACTATTCTACGTCCCTTCAACGACTCCAAGTTCGGATCTTCCTGACCAATAGGACGATAAAATTCCGTTTGTAATGGCGCAAATTCTTCTTCCATTGAATAATGATGTTCAATGAAGGAGTATTCATCAGCCGGCATATTGGACATATCCGTAAATGATTCCACTCTCTTTCTTTTTACTGGAGTTGATGTTATGATGGGAGACGTTAAAGGTACATCTGGAGATGATGTACTCTGTAATCCAGATGCAGTAGTTTATGCCGAAGGAGGTGAAGGACATGCCAGGGAACTATCACACAATCCCGAATGATGCCTGATGTGATTTTCAATATTAGCTTCTGAACGAAGCTTTCTAAAAATGAAGCACTGTAGGAAAATGTAACTCCTTACTATAAGGAATATATTATCTTTAATTATTTTATACAAAACTAATGTAAATGTCTGAAATATGCGCAAGAATAATCAAAATATATTTATATGAATATAAAAATATCTGATGTGGCCAGCATATTATATCTCGCCAAGATTGTTATTAGTACTCATATATTTAATATTGTAACGTGGAACGCCTGCCGTCGCCGCAGCAATGAGTGAGTGTGTATTTATAGCGATGACGCAATCGCGCTAGCAGCCGGGCGACATAAACGAACAGTAGTGACGTATTTAATTACTTGCGGTCGCCTGAACCTTTTGTGTTCATTATTATTATGCGGTCGAATAGTCTAGAGCTTCAAAGATATGAATGATAAATATAGAAATATATAGAATTAATTTGTATAAAATAAAATAATAAATAAATTATATCATCAAATATTTGCACCATGCGTCACCTCACGGGCACTTATTGCTGGCGTGAAGAGTGCACCACAGGGGTCAATTTTGTGCCATTTAAAATTCGAAATATTTGGCATCGGTCTAGATAAAAATAATAAAAATAAATATATACTCGTATGTATCTACATTAAGAAAAATCGTCGAAAATATCGATATATGATTTTTTCACGATCTCTATATCTCCCTTATCTATGGTAGTCGGGAGGTACATATCAGCGAGAGGTATTATGGTAGCCACAAAAATGTACGTGTATTACTTTATATTATTTGTATAGTACATCGTTTAATAGCATGTTATACTTACCCTGTCTTCACGAAATTTTGACCTCGTTTACTTAATTTGCGAGGTGCAAAATAAGGTAAATTGTCACTCATAGTGTCAGCAATAGCAAAACTATAAATATAAAAAGAAGTTTGTAATAAGCGAGTTGCTGTACCAGTGATGCACACTCTGCACAACGACAAACTAAACTGAAAATTTATTAGGAAGGATAAATTGCCCCGACCAATGAAATTTCGGTACCTGCGAGGAAATTATGTTGTAAACAATTCCCTGAAATTAGGGGTGAAACTGAATACATTAGGTAATTCTCCGAACTTACGCAATAGGTGTGACCGACAAAAATCGCTTATGTCGAATTCGTGTAAGTCGGGATACAACTTTATAATATAAATACATGCATTACCGCTTTTTTTTTATAGAAAAATACGTGCCGGAACGCATATTTTATTAACTTTTTTATTGAGAAAAATAGAACAGTACATAACATGCGCAATTTATATTTCCACAATTTAAGAAAAATAAATAAAATAGTAAACAATTCAAAAAAATGATAAAATAAAATCGGAAATATCTTCGAAAATAGATGCCGGAACGTTACGTTACAAAAAGTCTTGTGTATTACATATTTAATTGGGACCAAGGACTAAAAAACACTAGTTTAGAAAAAATCTTTAATAAAAATTATAATTTTATACATAATACTGGAAAACAATAAATAGCTAATATAATAGTAGCAATGTGTGTAACTGCAACCATAATTTATTCATAAATCCTGTTTCACTTTTCATAAACATTTTGAATCAGGTAATAATACGACTTTACATTAACTTTCTGTTCGCGGCAATATAGGAACAAAATAGTCGGTAATATAGTATTAGTAGTACCACTACTCCACACATGGCTACTCGTGGCGCCTGATACCTGCACAAGAATTATGAAAATTTCTGTGACTTTGTAATAATTTTTTTACAAGTACCAGATACAGTATTAAACTTTAAAAAATCTCTACTTTGAAGATAATAAAATATATTTTGTAGTAAAAATTGTAAGATTGCAATTTTCATTTACGTTTCAAAGAAAAAGTTATAAATGCCTTATTTTTGGCAAACTTTGCCTTGTAACAAAAAATTGTAGTGCTCAAATTTGTTTTAAAAAAATATGTGGATAGAGCGCGCGACCCTACATAACATAACTAAAAATTTTAAAAATCGTTGCTTTTGTTTTTGAAATATTAATTTTTGTCAGCTTTTGTGCCAAAAATAACACGTTTTCTTTAATTACACAAAATTTTCATGTTCAATTCTAATTAAATTTTATATGTGGGTTAGTGGGATACTTACACATAACACACAAAAAACAATTAAAAATCGTAGGTTTGGTTTTCGAGTAATTAATTAAAATTTAAAAAAATATATATGTTTGCCCATATATCTACAATTTTACTGAAACTATCATATATGTCGCATTTTCAACAATAAACATAAACTATCTTCTTCATCATTTTAACAAAAAAGAATATTAATTTTATAATTTTGTTGTTAAAATAATTAAAATCATTTGTCAGCGTTCTGATCAACGTTTGAACGCGCGCCACTAGGGGTTCCGTTTAACCTTGGAATTTTGAAATGTGTGCCGTAATACTATTTCACGGCCATATAAAATATACGTAATTTTATACAGTCTGCGTGTTTTAATTTTTTTTATTAATTCATTATCTCTGAATTTATAACATTAGGTGTGTACTTATTTTATTTATATTGTTTGTCTTAATTATCATAAATGACAGCTGCATATTCTTTTGAAAGTGTGTTATTTAATATAAATATACCAAAAATTTTAAATTGGCGTTTCTTTTTGTTCAAAATAAACAGTCAGGGATATGTTTTTAGACAACACTTCTTGGAGTGAAATCCAAAAACTACGCTATGATAGCGTAGCGATAAATAACACTTTGTTTCCCTAACAGCCGTGGAAGTTAATAAGGAAACGACATGTTATTTATTGCTACGCTATGATAGCGTAGCCAAAACTACCCCATACGTTTCACCTACCTTTCCCTATTAACTTCCACGGTTGTTAGGGAAACGAAGTGTTATTTGTCGCTACGCTATCATGGCGTAGTCTTGGGATTCCACCACTAGTACTGTAATGTGCTATTTCTCGGACTCAAATTAACAATGTAATGTAGTATACAGAGGACAGTATGAAATAAAATAATATACGTTTTCAATTTTCAAAAATAACATCTTCATCAATAATTAGATATAGGATCTGATGTGAAATAATAATATAACTTAATTCTAGATATTAGGAATGTACAATACCAAGCATGCCGACGGAAAATATGGAGAACTTAATAACTGCATATTAAAATATATTTTTAATGTAAAACCATTTAAAAAATAAACAATCAGAATTAATTTTTTTAATACCTGAAGATAAATTTATTAAAGACACGAAGTGTCAATATTAACTAAAGCATGTATATTATAATAAGACTAAATAAATGTTTGATTATTGTAAAGTTGTAAAGTCAGATATTTGGTGACTTTAAAAACAACCATAGGAGCAGCTAGCCAGCGACTAGCATATTTTGTTATTATTTAATTAAAGCTAAAAGATAGCTATGTATATTTAATTTGTTAAAATCACAGGCTTCTATAAAAAAGGAATGCAACAATAAAAAGCTTCATAGCAATAAAACATTTTATAACAAAAGTAAACGCAAGTCGGTAACGAGCCAAAATATGGTTCGGACGTGTTTTAGTTCAGCTCTGTAAATCTTTCATTCTTTTCATTTTTGTACTTTCCTTTGGGCCTAACATTTTCTTAAATCAAAATTAAAATAAATTCCTATTGAAATCGTGTTATTACTGAGTAGTGGGGACAAAATTTATATTTCAGAAGTGTAAGTTTTAAAGTGCATTTGTGTTTGTGTTCCGAGACCGCTGTTGTACTAAACAGCGGACAACCCTAGTCAAGTCTACGGATCGGACCGACCGTGCTGTCGCCACTTGCGGCTTTCATCCGGCGAGCTACGCCACACTTCTACATTGTCCCCCCCTCATCTGCCTCCCTGGTGGATCCTGCCAGTATCCAGCCCTGCGCCCTTTGATTTCGCCTTTTTGCCAGCCTCACAACCAAGTGAGGCCTGACAATTTTATAAAATGTTAAGCATTTATTTATTTTTTGTTCAATTCCATGGCTGTCGATATTTTCAACGTAATTTTCGACATGTTCATATTTAATTTCTGTCGTTACAAAGCATGTAAAAGTAATTCTGTTTATTGATTTGGATGCAAAATTTTATGCCTTAAAACTTTTATTTGACGCATTTTTGCTTAAAATAATTAGCCGAACAGGGTGTTAATACTAAGTTGTAACACCCGAAAACGGCAGTTAGAACTCATTGAAACAAACAACTTTCCTTAGTTCAATTTTTTGATTTGGAGCTCCAGTTCATAGTTATTGGCGTTCTTTTGTTTTTCGAAAAATCGTCATTACTCCCTTATTTTAAGGAATATTTAAAAAATACAAAAACTTTCTGCATTTACTTTTGGTTCTCTAAAACATTTGTATTTACAATTATTTTCTATTTTATCAAATAACAAAATGGCGACCGATTAAAAATTTCAAAACAAGATATTTTGAAAACCATTCGATCGATTTTTAAAAATAAAACATTTATAAAATCCTTGAACTATCTGCTATAACATTTGTTTGAAACATTTTTGTCCGAAAAAAGTTTTTATTCAAATTGAATTACAAGATAAATTTTAACAAACTGCAACAATTATTTAAAACAAAGAAGGCTTCCTGCCATTAAATAAGAAAATTAAGCAAGAAAAATAAGAAAGAAACAAACAAAAAAAATAAAACAATGAAACAACAACCGATTGAATGATGAAAATTATTTTACTTTCTATTATATTATATTAAAATATGCTATGAAATTAACAACGTTAACGACTGTATTCATTTGCAAAAAAACATTGACAACATTCAGGAATGGTGTACGATAAATAAACTTCCACTAAACATAGATAAATGTAGCGTTATGACATACTGTCGTAGAAAGAATCCAATTATCTATAACTACAACATAGAAACTGTCTCATTAAATCGATGTTCAAGTAAGAAAGATTTAGGTATAATGTTTGACCCGAATTTAACGTTTACTTCGCATATTTACAACCTAGTGTCATCTGCTACGAAAATGCTTGGCTTTATTATTCGTAATTGCAAACATTTCTTCAATGAGCAGGCCTTATTAACCCTTTACATTGCCTATGTTAGATCAAAACTGGAATATGCCATTATAATTTGGTATTCACCCTATCACACTCACAAACATGCTTTGGAAAATATTCAAAGAAAATTTTTTAAATATCTGTGGTTCAAGCGCTATTCATGTTATCCTGACAGAGGCATTGAACAGGAAATATTATTAAGTTCATTTGGTTTTGAATCCATCGAAAGCAGACATTCATATATTGCTATGACCATGCTGGTCAACATTTTGCAAAACAAAATAGACTGTCCAGATTTATTGTGTCATCTTCCATTTCACGTCCCTCGAATAGCATCTCGACTGCAATTTACATTTTATTTGCCTAAATATAAAACGAATGTTTTAAGTAAATCACCCGTCTATGTCATGTGCAAATTATATAATAATTGTTTTTGTTAGTTTGTGATATGTATTTATCTTATAGTAAGATGTTGTGATGTATATTTCTCTACTTTTATTTGTACATTTACTTGTAATGGGTTCATCCTTTTTAGTAATAAATGATTATTATTAAATAACTAAATAGAGAATATCCGAATAAATGGATTGGGAGAGGAGGTGCTGTTGCGTGGCCAGCCCGGAGCCTCGACCTAACTCTCCTAGATTTCTTTTTCTGGGGTCAGATGAAGACCTCTGTGTATGAGAGACCAGTAAACACCGAATTAGAACTGGTGGCTAGAATAGTAGCTGCAGCAGAAGATATAAAAGACAAGCAGGCAGCTCTTGCAATTGCAAGTGTCTCTTCTAATATTAAAACACGCTACCGGGCTTGCGTTGCTGCGAATGGTGGCCATTTTGAAAATCAAATTTAGTCCCCTCCCTTGTTTCATTGTTCATTGTTTTATTTTTCTTGTTTGTTTCTTGTTTTCCTTATTTAATTTTCTTGTTTAATGGCAGTAAACCTACTTTGTTTTAAATGATTGTTGCAGTTTGTTAAAATTTACCTTGTAATTCAATTTGAATAAAAACTTTTTTTGGGCAGATCGAAAAAAATGTTTCAGGCAAATGTTATAGTAGATAGTTTAAGGATTTTATTTTCAAAAATCGATCGAGTGGTTTTTAAAATATCTTGTTTTGAAATTTTTGATCGGTCACCATTTTGTTATTTGATAAAATAGAAAATAATTGTAAATATAAATGTTTTAGAGAACAAAAAGCAAATGCAGAAAGTTTTCATATTTTTTAAATATTCCTTAAAATAAGGGAATAATGACATTTTTTCGAAAAACAAAAAAACGCTTAATATCTATGAACTGAGGCTCCAAATTAAAAAATTGACCTAAGAAAAGTTGTTTGTTTCAATGAGTTCTAACTGCCGTTTTCGGGTGTTACAACTTAGTATTAACACCCTGTACATATATATATATATATATATATATATATATATATATATATATATATATATATATATATATATATATATACAGGGTTTATATTTTAATGGACCCAGCAAATATCTCGCTTATTTATTAAGTAGGCAATTTATTTCATATAACATTATTTATACAGGAACATGTAAGCTACTTGATGACGGATATACATTCCTGATACCACTTCCGGTTTATGAGTAATTAATATCTACTTTGAAATTTCAAATAGAACATACTATATTTTTTTACAAATTTGAAAAGTGCATCAAATTTGCTTTACAATCATGTGAAATAATCCATATGTTACATTATTAAAAATTAAACTGGCGGGCACTTTTTTATACACCTAATTGGAAAGAGAATAGTGAGCCATGAGTGTGGCTTGAAATAAAACAATTAACTAAAACAATTGTAACTATTATTATTAAACGAAATAATATATTTTGTCATAATAATACAGAAAATAAGAATAAGGAACACAAGCTACAGTCATGGCTCACTATTCTCTTTCCAATTAGATGTATAAAAAAGTGCCCGCCATTTTAATTTTTAATAATGTAACATATGGATTACTTCACATGATTGTAAAGCAAATTTGATGCACTCTTCAAATTTGTAAAAAAATATAGTATGTTCCATTTGAAATTTCAAAGTAGATATTAATTACTCATAAACCGGAAGTGGTATCAGGAAGTAGCTTACATGTTCCTGTATAAATCAAGTTATATGAAAAAAATTGCTAACTTAATAAATAAGCGAGATATTTGCTGGGTCCATTAATATATAACACCCTGTATATATATATATATATATATATATATATATATATATATATATATATATATATATATATATGTGGTCCATAGGAAATACAATAGTAAAATTTTCATAGTGCTGTAAATCAGTGTAAATACAAAAAATGTTCTGAATTAAAAACTGCATCTAAAAAGCCCAAAATTATTGTTTGCATGCGTTTCGTTTGCGAAAGAGAGGCAAAATAAAAGTAATAATTTTTAGCTACTTACAGAGTGCCATGAGCACTATCACAAAATTTTAAACAGTTGTATTGCTTGAATTCGACAGATGACATCTGTCATAAAGTTTTTAAAATTATTGAATTCATTAAATTATTTATCAGTAAGCATAGATACATTTGCCATCGCAGAAAAAACTAAATGGAACAATATGAACAAGTAAATATCAATTAATAAACTTTTATCTGTCAAAGTCAAATAATATGACTAATTAAATTGCATATTTTGTCTTGCATGGCACTCTATAAAAAGCTGAAAGACGGATATTTTATTTTACGTTTATCTCATGGCAAGAATCTATTATATCATCAAATTTAGGCTAATTTGATGCAGTATTTAATTCTGAACATTTTTTATGTTTACACTTAGTTCTAAAATTGATAGGGCAGAATTTACAGCCATATGAAAATTTTACCATTGTATCTCATATGGTTCATAAAAAAAAGTAGACACACGGTATATATATATATATATATATATATATATATATATATATATATATATATACAGGGTGTTAATTAAAAAGCGGGCCATAGGCGTATCACATAGAAAATCGGTTTTTCTTGTATAAAACTTCCCATTTAATTTTAGACAAAAAAGTTTCAAATAAATGAAAAAGAAAATTTAATTCTACACCTAAATCACTAATCAGATTTTATTTTGCATGTTTAGTAACCTGTAAAATCCCATTTAAAATTTTAGAAATGTCGCTTATTTGTAATGATAGCCATGGAATTTAAACAAAATTTTAAAGAAATGTATTATTATATGAACGGTCAGACATTCCATTTTCAAATAAAAATTACAGTTATTATATTCTACACCTTTTTTTATTTATTTTTATTATGTAACCTCCAAAATTAAAATTCTGACAATTCAAACGCTCGGCATTTCTTTGTAATTTTGTTTAAATTCCATGGCTATCACTGCAAGTGAGCAATATTTATATAATTTCAACTTGGAATTTACCGCTTATTAAACATGTAAAATAAAATCTGATTACTGATTTAGGACTAGAATTTAATTCTCTATAACACTTATTTGAAACATTTTTGTCTAAAATTAAATGCGAAGTTTTGCGCAAGGAAAAACCGATTTCCCATGTTAAACGCCTATGGCCCGCTTTTTAATTAACAGCCTATATATATATATATATATATATATATATATATATATATATATATATATATATATATATATATATATATATATATATATATATATATATGACACAAAATCTGACAGTCTCGTTATCGTCACTGATAATAAAATTGTCAAAGGAAATAAAAATGACAAGGATACAATATTGACGACGAAAACAAATACAAAAAAGCATTTTATTATAACTATTTGACATTTAATATTTTTTGACATTTACAACTAACAAAAAAAAATTGTACTACACTCGAATGAGCTATTAACAAACTCTTTTGAGTATTGTAATAGCTTAGGCGCAAAATAGGAAAAATATTTTCAACAATTTCGTACACATTAATCACAAACGGTCAGTTGTATAAAATGTTGTTAGCTGATTACCGGCTATATCATGTAACACATCACTTATATTAAACAGCGTAGTTACATATTTTGACAAATAGAAACAAATGTAACAAGTGACACTAAGTGTTTTTCATCACAGCCATATATTTTGATTGGATAACATTGTTAGCTATGTCGTTTAATATAAGCGATGTGACACGTGATACAGCCGTATGTGTTTAACTGCATATTGCAACAATGGATACGAATACTATTCTAATCGTATAGGTACAGGATCACTACTAAAAATTACTTAAAAAGTTCTTCATAATAAACATCTTTATGCATTTTAAAGGTGAAATACTTATAAACTAGTTACATATCTATTTAAGTATTCCCAAGGGACTTTTTTTATTGATACTTACACCATTTTAATTACTACTAAGTACAAGTATATTTAATGAAGTGCTTAAAAATAAAGTATTTCAGGCAGTCCCTTATGTACTTAAATGATCTACCAAGTTTGGCGTTCTACTTATACTGGTGCTGCTCTTATGGTATAAATGTATTAAGTACTGTCCCGCTCTGGTATAAACCTGATATACTTTGTTTTTCATAATCTTCAGAGGCGTTGGATACTTAAGCTACCGGTATGATGGTGTAAAGCAATTGCAGCAAACCACGTCGAACACCCGAATCACTAGAATTGCCCTTAACATGGAGTACTGCAATAAATACACATATAATTAATGTACTAAAAACACTATAGGTACCGTATAAAACCAATTTGTTTGTACAACATATTATGTCGCCTTACGCCAAATTACTAAGTTTTAGTATTCATATCTTACTTATTGAGATGAATTTTTAAAACTCGTTTTTGTTCATTACAAAACTTAAAAAATTGAATGATATGATTGAAGTGAATTTTTATCTTCATATCTTACTTATTGAGATGAATTTTTAAAACTCGTTTTTGTTCATTACAAAACTTAAAAAATTGAATGATATGATTGAAGTGAATTTTTATCAAAGAAGTAAGAGAAAATTATGAATAATTAACCTGGTTAAGCCATATCAGGTAGGATGTAGAAACAGTTAAGGTAATAATTGTTTACCGTAACAAAGTTATTCCTTGTCAATTATTTTTTTGCCATTGTTATTATGTTATGATCAAATTGTTTTGGCGTTGTTCGATAACGAACCCGGGTACTCAGATTCGCAACTAAATATTCAGGCAAACGGCATTATATTTTGCAAGCGCCAAAAAAACTATTTGTGCGAATGTCAATTGTAGTTTTTGCACTATTCCAAAAAATGCTTTGCGTTTTGTACAGTTGCTACGTTATAAACAATACTTAAATGACCTATTTTTCTACAAAAAAAATTATATAAAATAGTGTCATGTTTATACGGTTGAGGAAACGATTTGAATAATATCAAATGGCATGGATTTACAAACATAACCTAAAAAATCAGCAAACATTTTTTATTGTTTTTGCATGGCAAGTTCACATAAATGTAATTAGGCACTTACATTTACCTTTAAAATGTGTTCATTTAAGTTACAATTAACAATTCAGAATTAAAAGTTGTAACATTTTGCTAACTCTTGTGCTGAAAATACTTATAAATTTAAACGACCCAGTTCCAGTTGTTTCTTTCTATGTTATGTCCAATAATTCAACTGCCCTCGTAGGTGACTATTAATTACAAAATATTGAATAACAATAAATATACCTTCTGTGAGGCGGATGTGACCCCCATGATGCTGACGTGCTTTGGGGCATCGCTCTAGTCCTTTGCCCCATAGAAACTCCACCGCTTCGGGCCAAGTCTTGCCCTTAACGCTGCCTGGTGTCTCACACGTCGGAATGTAACTATCATAATAATACATTTTACGGTGTATCACAAGATTCATCAATTCACATATGGTTTCATCACAATGCACGGGATTGTTATAAAAGTGCAATTCTTTTAAGCTGCTCAAATCATCTATGAACCTTTCGTTAATTTTAGTGAGACGATTATGACTAATGTCTATAAAATTTAATAGTGGAAGATTTACAAAACAGTTGTCATCAATGGAAGTGATCTGATTCCTATACATCCAGACTACTTCCAAATGCTTCAAATGTGCAAATAAATTTTTTGGTAATGTTTTTATTTTGTTTGCTTCAAAATTTATTGTTTGTATGTTTATTGTATTGGAGAACAAAGAGTTTGGCAAATCTGTCAACTGGTTGTGTCTTAACCATATATGCGTTAAATTTTTATATGGAATAAATTCAGTACCTGCAAGTGACGTTATATTTCCTCCTAAAACAGAAATTTAAAAAATAATATTAAAATACACGATAATAATAGATATGATTATATCAAGGCTGTAAAAGTGATCTGCTTTGTCGAACATTAATTTAGCAGCCGAGGCCAGAAAATCAGATAAGTAATTTTTTTTTACCCGATGTGCACACAACATGAAATTGAATGTAATGTATGTAAACGCATAGAAAAGCAATTATTTAAATAATTTTAACATGAGGGAGGTAACTTTATTTTACCCTAAAACAACAGTTTATGTAATAGCCGCGTAAATTTTTTTTATTATAAATAATTTTTAACGTAGACAAAAACTGACGGTAGGTTATGAAAACGGCTATAAAATTACTTAAAAATAAAAAAATAGCGTTGATTTAAATGGGGAAATATACTTTGAATGCAGTCAGTTCTCAAGTACGATCACAGACAATACCTTCCATATCTAATAGGTGACGGAAGGTAAAAAAGAATTAAATTTAAATGATATGCATAGGTCTTGTGATGAAGGTATTTAATTTTCCGTTTAACATTGTAGTCTTGTGGGTAAGAAGTTAGTTTTTTTTGTTAAAATTTAGTTATTCAAATCGAGGTTCAAACCCCACAAGTAAAATTGTGGTGTTTGTATTTTTATTATTTTGTATTGAATTAAATTTCGCACATAATGTAATTGTTTATTTATATTGTATGTCGTTTGTAGTAAAATATATAACAATACAATGTATTTTGTTGGGAATGTCTTCAACCCTCGAATATTCAAAACCAGAATATGCATAGACAGAATCATTCAGATTCCGAATATTCAAAAAACACAATCGCGCATCGGTAGAAAGCGCTTCGCCCGAATCCTTCAAAAACAGAAAACGTGGGCGTGGTCAAGCAGAGGTCACTCTAGGTTAGGTTATTGTTGGATTTGGTAAGATACTACTATTCTAAAAATTATGATTTTTACGTATTCCTTTTCCTTGTATCAATAAGCAGACGTGATTAGATTTTGGTTATAATTGGTCAACCCTTACTAGAAGATTTTAACAGTTTTTCTTGAAAAAATGCTGTTAAATATCATTTTTTTAAATATTTAATGATATTATTAGTATTAATAGTTGTTTATTATACAAGCGGTTCAAATGGATGGTTAAAGAGTGGTAAGTTTAAGCACGCGAGGGGCAAAGTCGCTAGCGTCTTAACACCGCGAGTTAAACATTCTTTTTAAACGTCAATGTAATACAACTGTTTATTCAATTCTCCAATTTGAGTGTAAGATTTTTATAAATGAAAGCAGAAGCTTGAAATGTCACTAAACGCTTGCAGTTATCTAGTCGCTGAGTGTCAGTTTATTTGACGATAATAAAACTGATGGTGATGGAAGGTAATCTACTGAAAAAATAGCTATTTGTGTATTAAGAGCGCAAAATGGGACATTGTCGATTGAGAGGTTGTTGCCACGCGACGCAGGAGCGAGGCATTCTCTCGAAATCGACAATGTCCATTTGCGCTCGAAACACACACAAGATTTTTTCTACAGTCGCCACAATGGGGTCCTCCACCATAACAAAAATTTATTTTTTATTTATTTTTACTTTTCGGTATTTTCCATTCTTCTTGAGCTATTGCTTCAATCTAATCTAAGAATTTTATACTTTCTTTTTTGTAAATGAATGCCCTATTTTATTTTCACAGCAGTGCGGCATTTTGTTTGGTTATGTAAGTGGGTAATGTGTAACTACAGTGTCATTAATTCCTGACTAAACGTTTCCATTAAGAATGTAGCCAAGTAACATTTCTCAACATTGTATAGTTAGAAATTTGAGGAGCGAGCGTTTTTTCTACTTTGTCGCTCTAGAGCGGCAAAGTGACATTTTGCGTTGACAAAAGAGAGCGCAAATGGCTACTTTGTATATAGACTGTAGAAAAAGAATCTTTTGCAATAAATTTTCTGTATGGAATTTATATAAAATACATAGAAATGACGCAAGTCTCTCAAACTAACTATTAAGGGACTTAAAAACTGACTAATTAACTGCTAGTGATTTAAAAACTACCAAAGATATCAAAAAAATTACTGGGAGTGTTAAAAATGGTCAAATTATTTTTAGCTGACAAAGCTGTGAAGTAATGATTCGAAAGTGTTCACTCACTGATTAGTTTCATATTTTTAGCCCCATACTTAAAGCAATACTTGAAAATATACAGGGTGGTGCGGTTAGGGGTGAACATGGGGATTTAACATGGGATTTTAGTTTTTTGCAATTTCCTGCTCTCCTGTTTATTTTACAGCAAAAACTGTAGAGTAAGTACAAAATTGTTCAGATTTAAAAATTGCATACAAAAATGTATTTACATTTATTATTATGTTTTTCTATAAATCTATTAAAAGTGGGCTTTTTAATGTTTGTTTTTAGCGTTAAAAATGTCATTTTGTGACACTAGTGTTAAAAGTGACAGATCATTGTTACTTTTGACACTAGTGTTAAAAGTGAATGTCAAAAAATTATTAGAAATACAAATTTAAATTAAAAAATAGTGTTTGCGGAAAAAATAGTGTATGATATACGTGTTAAAAGTGACATTTTATTTTGCTCGAAGGTTTGGATCACTCCGCTTCGCGTCGTGTTCCAAACTTCCTTCTTACAAAATAAAATGTCACTTTTAACACTTACATCATAAATAACTATTTTGGTTTCTTCACAATTTTAAAAAAGAATTTCAAAATTTCTGTTATTTTGTAGCAATAGCCATGACTTATAACTCAAATGTTTAAACATAATAATGTCATTCAATTTCTGTCAAATTTTCGAAATTTTCTCATATATAATATCATAAGTGGTAAATTTTTGCCGGAAAAATTTTCAGATTGTTACGAGAGCCGGTTGCCTAGCAATTTATTGAGTGGCATTGACAAAAAAATTACGAGTTGTCAAACGATCAATGTCACGAAATAAATTGGCAACAGGCTCGAGTAAAGCAATCGGAAAATTTTTCCAGGTTAAAATTTAACCACGAATGGTATTCGGATGACTATTTCCAAAATAAAAATCAGGTAATTATTTATATAATTTTTTTCTTGACAAAAATCTTGTAAATATTTATTGTGTTTAGAGGTATTAGGTTTCAGTTTGCTTTTTCAACGTTTTAAATAGATTCATGTCCAAATCGACTCATTTTTAATAAAAACTGATAAGACTGAAAATATACAGACTTTGACAGGTATGTAAACAATATGTTTCTAAAACGTCAAAAAAATTTCGCTTATCAAAACTCACTTACTTGTAAAAATACGACATCTTATTGGCTTAAAGGGTGTGAAAAAACTTTTTTGACGCTGTTTTGTCGAAATGAAATTTGGTAACTAGGTAGAATCCTGAATTTGGATTGGTTTATATATTTATGAGTGAAATAGTCTAATAAAAAGTTAATTTAATAATGAATGTTTATTCGAATAAGGAACGAGTTTTCATTATAAAAAATTATTATGGCGGAAATAGTTTTAGAAGAATACGTGATTTGTTTTCCATAAAGTACGAAAATACACCAATTCCTATGATAGCAACAATTTCTAAACTTGTTAAAAAGTTGAGAACACAGCTAGTGTAGCTGTGAACGAAGGTAATGAAGGAAATAATAATAATAATAGAAGACGTCATAACGAAGTGAATGAAGAAATGGTATTGGCTATGATATATCAAAATTCTACTAAGTTGATACATTTGGAATTGGTTTATTATTAAATGGTATACCTAATAAAAATGCGTATTAAAATTAAAAGTTGTTTGTTTTTATTTAATTTTTAAGTTAGATTAACGCATGGTTGACGTTTATAAATAATTTTTGACAACCAGAAAAAAATAAATTCCATGGCTATTGCTACAAAATAAAAGAAATTTTGAAATTTCTTTTTAAAATTGTGAAGAAACCAAAAATATAATAATAAATGTAAATACATTTTTGTATGCAATTTTTAATTCTGAACAATTTTGTACTCTACAGTTTTTGCCGTAAAAAGAACAGGAGAGCAGGAAATTGCAAATAACAAATCCCATGTTAAATCCCTATATTCACCTCTAACCGCCCCCACTCTGTACATATAATCCTCTTTACTATAGCTATAGTAATGGGATGTAAAATAGCAAAACAAAAAAGAATACTCCCTTTACTATTAGGTGGCGGGCGGTAAGACGTCGTGGATGATATTATTTAAAGTGACTTACCTTCAATATCAATAAACTGTATCTCTGAAGGAAAATCTGATGGCACTGATGTCATACTATTTATCCCAATACATTTTGCGGATTTCAAATTCGTAAATGTAGCGTAATTAGTATAAAATCCTCTCACCAAACAATTGCAAGGCGTACATTTTGGACTCCATTCGGCGCTTGCACTCACGATCAACAAAAAAATTAATATCAGCATGGTGTTGAACCGACTATAAAATGATGAGTAAAAATATTTACTTACTTCTTCATCTATTTATACTAGTTGTAATGAAATGCTTTTTTGTATTTGTTTTCCTCGTCGATATTGTATATGTTTTCCTTGTCATTTCCTTTGATAATTTTATTATCAGTGACGATAACGAGACTGCCAGAATTTGCGTCTTATTAAATAATATATATATATATATATATATATATATATATATATATATATATATATATATATATATATGTATATATATATATATATATATATATATATATATATATATATATATATATATATATATACACAGGGTGTTTCACGGATATGGGACACTCCAATTATTTTCTTAATTATTAGGAATAGAAGAAAATCATTCAAATAAAAGTTACAGTAGATCAAGAGGGACATTCACTTATTATATTATTTGAAAATTAAATAAATTTTATTTAACATTAGGCCATGATCAATAACAAAACAATAAACTTGTATTTAATTTAACAAATAATTTTTAAAATTGTTTCCATTATTTTCTAAACATAAATAACAGTTTAGTATAAATTAATTGTTTTGTTATTGATCATGGCCTACTGTTTTGTGCTATGTTAAATAAAATTTATTTAATTTTCAAATGTATTTTTCTCAATATTTTTATTATGCAAGAACATTAAATATTTATATGGTTGAATTCAGAAAAAAATACTCTGTCAAATGAGCTTAAAAAATGTATATCCCATTTAAAAATATAACTTTGGTTTGTAACTTGAGAACCACTGGTTTAATTTTTTTTCTTCAATAAGTAAATGTCCCCCTTGATCTACTGCAACCTTTATTTCAATGATTTTCTTCTATTCTTAAAAATAAAGAAAATAATCCGGGTGTCTCGTATCCGTGATATATATATATATATATATATAGAGGGTGTAAATGAAATAAGTGCATTAAATTTAACCAGTAATGTAACTTGAGGAGAGCAACAATATTTCTTAATAACTTTTTCTCGAAATCGCATATTTTTACCACCCCGTAAATTGACGAGTCGTTCCACGTATTTTTCTAATAGTAATATGCAGTAGCAATAGCTATGAAAATTTTTGTTTTAGCAATTGACAGTTTTGTCAGTTGTTGGAATTATATTTTGACATTAGTAATAAACTTGTTTATCAGGTAAAATTCTGTCAAAATGCTTATGTTTACAAATAGCGAGTACACAGATATTGTAATTACTTACCTATGGTTTATTTATTTATTCGTATCTTTACTACATTTTAATTTGTGGTTGATATAAAGACAGTATTATAAAGTTGCCAACGCATTTAGACGGAGCGTTTTCAAATCATACTGTTCCTAATATTCGCACATTTGTTAATCTTCTACATCTTTATCACAATACGAAGTGTCACATATGATAATTTTAAATAAAGCAACAGTTGTATCCATATCATGTGCAAAAAAATCAATGTTTTCAGCAGACTTCAATTTTGGGAATGGCTCATAATGTTCATTAATGAGACTGAATTAACTTGGGAAGGTGTATTTATTATGCACAATACTCATTTCAACAGACGAAAATGCTGTAAAAATTTTCATTAAAAAATGTTTGAGCGGGAACAATAAATGGACGACTAATTATTGGTAATCATGTACCTCGTTTAAATGGACAAAAGTTTGTACTTACATTTTTTGAATAACGTATTTAAACTATTATGATTTGTCGACGATAAATAATCATCTCATAACCTAAGAACTATGCTTTTGCTCTTCCTCCCCTCGTTCCTCCTTGTCATCCTCTATTCACAGGTTATTAAAGCCTGGTTTAATACACAACTTTATAATTTTGGTATCCAAAATTTAAATTTCTTTATTTTAAAAATTGTACTATTAAGAATTAATTAATAATAAATGTTATTTCCGTTGATTCGTTTATTAATTACT
Organism: Harpalus rubripes; assembly: GCA_963082715.1. Taxonomy (NCBI): domain Eukaryota; kingdom Metazoa; phylum Arthropoda; class Insecta; order Coleoptera; family Carabidae; genus Harpalus; species Harpalus rubripes. Next base: position 11,640,768 of record OY720466.1, on the reverse strand, counting down.
GTGACTGCAAGTGTAACCGATAACCGACAATTTTTGAGCTGTTTGTATCCCACTTGAACACGGCACATTTGTTCTCCATGCGCGGGTAACGAAATATGCAGCAAATGTTTAAAGAATTTTAACTCAAAATCTAAAAGACTTAGAAAAAAAAGTTATTAAGAAATATTGTTGCTCTCGTCGAGTTACATAATTGGTTAAATTTAATGCACTTATTTCATTTACACCCTATATATATATATATAAATATATATATATATATATATATATATATATATATATATATATATATATATATTTATTTATATTGGATATCTACTTTATTTCCCGAACATAGGAAATTCAATATTATAATTTTAATTTGGCGATATCTCTTTACCTATTAATTTTGAAAAAAAAAATATATAATAAAGTAAAATGTTCAGAATGAAAAAGTGCATCGACGAGTACAAAAATTGTTGTTCAATTGTTCCTTATGTACGAGTTAGGGCCACTTTTACAATCATTAGATAAACCTCGTACAACGCTATACCAGGTATAAAATTGGAAATTGTATTTTACAAACCTCAGATAGAATAAACACCAGTATTTCTTATCCCATGGAAATCGGTCGTATAAACTTTATCCCTGGTTCTTATGGATACCACGTAAACACAAACGATGTTTTGTTATTCATACGTTTGACAGATGTCAATCAAGTATTTCATCGTCACTGTCAGAATCAAAAATAACATTTATATCATCTAACATCGTGAAAAATGCAAATTAGAAAGCAGAAATAATAAGAACAATATTGAAGAAAAATAGTCTAACAAGAAGATAATTTTATTGTGCCAATACCAACCTTAAGTGATATAATGTAATTTATGTTTGTTGTTTTTCATATATTTGACAGATTTGACATTTCTTTTGATTTTATTATTATTGGAATAATAGGAAGAAAATATAGAAGTAAAAAATTAATCACAAATTCTAATAACAATAATAATAATACAATCAAATGAAATCTGTTAGATATGTCACAAACATCAAACATAAATTATTTTATTTTTCATGGCACTCTGATAATTGCCTTAAATCGAGTATTTTAATTGTAATTCGTACATAAGAAACAAATGAACAACAAACTTGATGCTCAATGCACGTTTTCATACTGAACATTTTTCTTCATTACACTTTATTTCAACATTGAATTTCCTATGTTCGGGAAATAAAGTAGACACCCGTTATATATATATATATATATATATATATATATATATATATATATATATATATATATATATATATATGTATATATAATATATATATATATATATATATATATATATATATATATATATATATATATATATATATGTATATATAATATATATATATATATATATATATATATATATATATATATATATATATATATATATATATAATGGGATTTCATGATGTAACCATCATGTTCGAACAGGAAACAGTTATTTAATTTTTAATTTAATTAGTTGGATGTATTATTCAATTTTTATATTTTATTATCATTTAATTTTTGATCTAATTGGTTGAAAATGTTATTCAATTCTATTATTTTTATTAGTTTTACGTAATTTATTACTAGTCGCCCGCAGTCGTGAAGTGGTACGTTTAATATTCACTTTGACGCTTGTAATGAATGGCCGCTGATTATTTTGTAGTGCTGTATATCTTATCTCGTGGGGCGAAATAAAAATTGTTAAGAGTGTTTAAGAAAACGTGTGTTCACATCTTTACCGTTCTATTTCAGGACAGTAAGAGAACGGGCACTCAGCTGTTTCCGGTAACCTTCGAAACAGCTGATCTTGTTGCCCTAGCCTGTAAGTGACTTTCTTGGCGCTAATTCAAAATCTGAAGTCAGTTTGCCTTACATTATGGTGAGAACAACAAATTTTTCTAGTGTTTCATTGTGCGAGCTTAATAGGTGGATTTTACAATGTCTATGTATTTCAAGAAGCTATCACCTGATATGCAACTTCGCTATTCAGCTAATATCAAGTTAATTAGTAATATTGAGCTGTATGATTGCAATGAAAGTGAGTTTTCATAGGATATATCGGATTTTCCGAATATTTTGCCAATGAATGTAATCAATTATCTTATTACCAACAAAGTGTTTACACCCAAGAGTAATTAAACGCTTTTCGGATTTAGAAGCATAAAGTTTTATCAGAGCAGTTGACGATATAGAAATTTGAAAGAAATGTATTAATTAAAGGATAAGGGAGTAATTTAATATTGAAATGAAGTGGAATATTTATAACTTCTATACTCCAAATACAATATTTTATCTCATAAAATGAAATAAATCTTTTAGTTTTTCTAGAGTTGTTGCGGGGTCATTGACCTCTAACAATTAAAATTTGTCTAGAATTATAAATATTAGTCTACAAATTACTTTTTCGTGAAATTTTTCCTCTAAATAGGTATTATATTTTCAAAATATTCTTTAATAAAGGTATTTATTTTTAGTTTGAATTTTCGTTTATTAAAGTAACAACTTCACACTGAACAGGGCAGCAAGATCAGCTGTTTTGAAGGTTCACGGAAACAGCTGAGTGCCCGTTTTCTATTGGTTTTAAGCAGTGCTGTTTGTTTGGTGCTGTTTTTGAGTTTTTTTCTTTTTGGTTCTTCTCTACTTCATCATTAAGAATATATATTGTGACAAAGTCACATATTTTTTTCCATTTTCTTCAAATTTCCCGGAAAAGATGACACACAGAGCCATAGTAACTCCATAGACACGAGTTGGTCAAATCTCCAAGTTCACAGTCTTCCCAGCGATTTCCATTCTTCCTAGCCGATCCGTGGGCTTTGTAGTCAACGTATAGAACGCCATTCAACACTTTTCTCTAAGTTTTGCTAAAAAATCGGGATGAAAATAATGTTTTTTGTCAAAGCTACTGCCAGCCGGCATACCCATAATCCACGGGCCGGGCCTAACTGACTGGGCAACAATAGAACCCTTAACGACACGATTCCATTCCCAGAACTTGGAGAAAATCACTGGGAAATCCATTTGACAACTTCCACAGCTGAGCGATGCTAGCGCCACGGCCAGCCACGGACTTCAAGGGAAACAGACTTTTAATACTGATTATTTATTGTATTCATGTAATATTTAATTGTATATTCTACCTGGCAATAACTGTCACAGAAAAGTTGGAAAATTATTTTTTGCTTATATTTTAAAGCCACAAAATAAACATGTTACAAACCCAGGCTTCAGCCAATCAGACATCGCGACACAACTCCGTCTCCGCACCAATAAGATTGCCGGTAACATCTCCCTCTTCCAACGCGCAAATTTCAACCAAATGTAACCAAATTTGGGTACAAATATCACTTCTTGCAATAGTTGCATCGGCACGCCTCATTTTTATTATATAATTGAATTCTTCGTTAAAAAATAAGGGGTAGTTTATGTAGTATGTCCTATGTTGAAAGTTGACAAATTTTTAGTATAATGAAAAATATGTAAATTGCATTTATTTATGTTAGTATGCAGTGTGGATATATTTGCGTTGGTAAACACGATTAAATACACAGTAATTCACTAAACTTATTTATTCGATTTGAAGTACAATTATATTGTGTAAAAAAAACATATGAATTAATTGAATTCCTTTTTGACAGCTCGTTCAATGTGAATACGATAATAAAAAGAACTCATTTCTATGCCACTAGATTGGCGACATTTATAAGTCTGAAATATAGTACAAAAACATGTAAAACGGGTTATTTAACAATTTACATTAGTTATTAAATTTAATTTAAGTGGGCCATGGTGGAAAAAGAAAATTATGTTTAGTACCTATTTATTAATTTTATTTTAATGACTTTTTTTAATTATCATATTAAATGCAAAATACGAAGAAAACAGAAATAGAAAATATAACAAAGCCAAAACAAACTGTTCATAGCCAACTAAAGTAGACTTGTAAACAAAAAATAATACATGCAATTTAAATATTTTCCATTTTACTAAAGAAAGATCTATCAACTTTCAACATAGGACATGCAACACAAACTACCCCTATTTTTTAACGAAGAATTCATTTAAATAATAAAAAAATAGGGTATTCCATTTAAAAAATGAGTTTTTGAATTTTGTTAACTTCAACTTTACGTTCACGTAGAAATTACAATTTTCAAAAATTGTCGATTATTAATTTGTATTATTGTAAACAAAAGTTTTCTTTATAAAACTATTTTAACAGATTATATTCATTTCCATTCTCGAGACAAAAAAGTGGCTGTTATTAATGAAAAAATCAAAAAAGTTGAATTACGCCGGAAGTGGTTGATCATGACTATTTTTTATGGTTTCATATGTAAAATTTTCTGATAATGAAAATAAGAAAGTTAGTATCTACTTCCGGTTAAACCGCAAGTGCTAGCGTTTTGAAAATATTTTAGCTGAAACGGGCATGTCGGAAAACCCCTAGATACTAAATATCAGAAAATAATATAGAATAATTTTTAAAATAACGATAGCGTAAGCTCGACCTGGGACACCTGTATAATATATTCTATAAGGTGTTATTTAAATAAGTGTACAACGCTTAACCGATGGTAGAACTGACCCCATAGATAGTAAATCTGGCAATAATTTTTGTTTTACATGCTTTTTATAAGAACTAAAGACCCTTAAGGCTCACCAATTGGTCAATTTTTGTCCATTTAAAATTCGAAATAATAATAATAAATATTTATTCCAGAGACCAAAATAAGTACATGGCATAGGAAAGTCATATATTACATAAAAAATACAATATTTAGAAAAACATGTATTTATTAAAAATTAAGGCTTATTATAAACTCGTCTATGTTATAGTAACATTTATTAAGAAAATGGGTTTTTAAACATTGCAACGTTGCTTAAACTGTAATTTCGATTTAATATCTTTAAATTTTAATCCGAAGTAACAGGCATTATTTCTTGTTTTGTTTAATTTTATATTAGGAACGGTGATGTTTGTTTTATCGCGAGTATCATGATTGTGTATATCACTATGTATCGTGAAATTATTTTTGTTATTGTAAATATATAAACTAACAGATGCTCTTCTGTCAAGTTGATATAAGTATGTTACGTACTGCAGTTTTTTGTAGTTTAAAAATGCGTTTGCCATGGGAGAGCATCCCCAGAAAATTATACCATAACTTACTATGGAATGAAAATTACCATAATAAAAAGTTTTTACAGTAAATACATCAGAAAGTAGCATTAGTCTCGTAATAAGATAACATAAGGTGGCAAGAGTATTACACATGATATCAATATGCTGACACTTTAGTACTTGAGGTAACGGTTGACCATTACAAAAAATTGACATTTTAGTCATCTTTCTTTCTGTTTGAGAAGCTCATGACAAAAGATTTACTAATATTTAACGATAAATTTAAAGAAGCAAACCAAGACGACAAACTTGTAGCTATTTTTGATATTTCATTAGCATCCGATAATAAAATAGCTTTTTTAAGCCATTAATATATAAGATGAACAATATAGGGCCAGTATAGAGCCTTGAGGTACTCCAAATGTAACATTCTGAGAATCTGAAATTTGATTATCGTAAAACACAACTTGTTTTCTCTGTTGTAGATATGACAAAAGCAGGTCTGCACATATACTTCTTAAGCCATAAAAACTTAGAATTTCTATCATAGTGCTATGATTTACACAATTAAAAGTTTTTGACAAATCTATAAAAAGTCCGTATACAGGTGTAACAGCTAAACGAGCTACCTCAAATAATTTTTATATTATTAAAAATATAACAAAACACTATAAGGCAATCTTATAGAAGACCAAGGGGGACATCCGAATATGGAAGAAAATATTTTTTAAACCAGAGGTTCTAAAGTTACAACACAAGGTTATATTTTTTAAATGGGATGGTATACATTTTTTACGCCCATTCGATAGAGTATTTTTTTAAAATTCAACCATGTATTCATTTTATATCCTAAGATAACATAAATATTGAAAAAAAATTCGATTGAAATTTGAATTAATTTGATTTTTATAGCTATTTTTCAGTAGGCTATGTGTGAAAAACAATAAGTACCAGCTCTAGATTTGAATTATTTATGATAGAAAACAAATAGAACATTACTTAAGTTATTAACAAATATCTGTTTTATTTTAATTTAAGTTCAATGGGGTGTGTGACCATATTCGAATTTCAATATATATGTCATAAAATATAAAAAAACTAACCAGTATAGCTTCTCACTATAATAATAAAAACTAAACATTAATTTGTAATAGTCTTGTTATTAACAATTTAATGTTTTGGAGAAGGGATATATGCTGTAAGTATGTTAGAATCATGGACAAAGACAGATAGACTGCGGGAAGGAAAGAGACAGTTATAAATCAGCCTATCAGCGCCGCGTTTATGTTGTGGTAGGTGTGGCAGAGCGAAGCATGATCACATCTGGCTATAACTATCTCTTTCCCTCCCAGTCTAACCGTCTTTTTTCACGCTTCTACGTTAGTAGATTATTTGTCCCTGCTTCTACCATTGTCACGTCACAAATCCCTTCCCCACATTTTTAATAATTATTTTTTCGTAAAGTACGAATAATTAATCGATGTAAAAAATACGGGTATTTTTTTTGTCTAGTATCATATTATGCAAAAATAAAAATTTGGTCACATACCCCATTGTTTTTCATCCATAGCCTACTGAAAAATAATTATAAAAATTAAATTTATTTAAATTTTAATTGAATTTTTCTCAATATTTTTGTTATGTTAGGATATAAAATGAATACATGGTTGAATTCAGAAAAAAATACTATATCGAACGGGCCATCCCATTTAAAAAAAAAATTAACGTTGTGTTGTAACTTGAGAACCACTGGTTAAAAAAAATATTTTATTCTGTATTCGGATGTCTCCCTTGGTCTTCTATAAGTTTGTCTTATAGTATTTTGTTGTATCTTTAATAATACAGAAATTATTTGAAGTAGCTCGTATAGCTGTTACATCCTGTATATTATTACTTTTGTCATCTGCATTGTAAACATGGTTGAAAAAATTCACAAAGGCGGTTGTTGTGCTTCCCAATTAGAACCATATTCTTATCTAGAAATGAGAGAACTCTTAACAGTATTACTTTTTCATAAATTTTATGAAATGTAGAAACCAAAGTTATTGGTCTATAATTTGATACCAATTCTTTGTCTCCGTTTTATGTAAAGCTATAACTTTAACATGTTTTAGAAGATCTAGAAATTTACATTCTAATTAAGACAAATTAATACAATAACATAAAGGAGCAATTATCATTTCATATCAATTTTACAGTAAATTGTTCGAAATTTCATCTTCAGTAACGGGATTTAGAAATATTGATGAAGAAATATTATTACCATCGAGATAAAAGTTAGAAGCAGGAGGCAGATATCTTTGAATTTTATGTGGCAAATTAATAAAATAGTTATTGATCATATTAGCAATATCTAAACGGGTTATTTGCAAATTCACTATTACTTCTTAGTTTATTAATTTTTCTAGATTTGTCAGTACTATTTATATTTAGATTATTGTTAATTAATTCCCAACTTTACGTATATTATTACTACAGTTTTGCACAAGTTTAGAATTGAACTCATTTTTAGTTTTTCTAATTAGTTTACGAGACATTTTTTTAATCTTCGTGTATTCTTCCTTAGTGATAAGCCCTAACTGACATAAGTTATATAATTCTTTCAGTTTTTTTGACAATTTTTTTATTTCATTGGTTACCCAAGATTCGTTTTTGGTAATGCCGTTGTGGCTGGGAACCTTCATTTTAGGAAGAGTAATATTAAAATGATACATAAATAATTCCAAAAAAATTTTAAAACATCTATCAACGTCGGTTTCTTTAACAACTGAAATTTAAAATAATCAAGATTAGATTTGGAAAACAATATTTTGACAGTTTTTGAATAGTTTCCAGCGTTAGAAGTTTCATTGTTAATACAGATACTTTGAGCAGAATGATTAGAAATATTTTTGTGTATAACAGTCACTTCATAAACGTTAATATTTAAATTAGTAAAAATATTATCAACACATGACTTGCTATTTTGAAAAATACGTGTTGGTTCATTTATTGTATGGTGCAGATTATAAGTTTTCATAGCATCTGAAAATAATTTCTTTTCTGTACTATCCTTTAAAAGGTTATCTTCGTTATAATTTTTGACAAACACATATCCAAATATTTTAAAAATTCGGATATATTTGAACTAGGCGATCTGTAAACAACTAAGATATAATTGATAGTATTTATGTGAGTAAACTTTAAAGTCTGTAATGAAATCTACGTTGTCATAATTAAATCGGTTGTTACAGTAGATAATAACTCCACCATTAGCATAAAATTGTCTAACAAATACGCTAGCTAAATGAAAGTCTTTAAAAGTGTAGGATAATTGTCGAAGCCAGTGTTCTGAAAGAGTCGCATGGAGGATGCGATGATACGAAAATGTCAAGTTGTTCAATTTTGTTGCGTATACACTGAATGTTCTGATGAACAATTCGAACGGGCGACTAGATGGTTTTTGAGACTGTTGAGCCAGATGTCACGTTGGTACCTGATGATTGTTGCGTCGTTGAAAAAACCGAGCAATGTATGCTCCGTTTGGCCATCTATCTGGTTTCACAATTTCTTCGAAATTGCTAAATTTAATACTTGTGTGAAACATCAACGGCAACGGTCAAAAGAGAGTAGCAAAGTGCACTGCAAGGCGTACCGTTACACTAATTCGTGCATAACCCCAAATGCCAGCAACGGAAAATAGTATTGATATCACTCGCAATAATTAAATCATTTCTTTACATAATACATGTTTATAGTTCATATTATTACTGTTTAATAGTGTACGTGTTAAAGACTCAAACGCAAAATGTTACGAACCAGACAACTAATGACATTCTACACAATGTGTTACGAGGCGTGGGGGATGAAATAGAATTATTTTTTATTCATTTTGTGATTATATTTTCGACCATTTATATATATTCAAGCAAATAAACATCACTAAAAAAATAATAATAATAATTTTGTCCTTATATAATGAAATTAAAGTCAATTGCCAATTAAAAGAAAAGTTAAGTAGCTGCCATTCTAGTGCCAACCTACTAAAACAAAAAATTGCGTATCGAAATAGGTTGCGTATCGAAATAAACGCCATTTGTGAATTTTAATTTATTTAAATGAAAAGTTATTTACGTAATAAGGCTGAGAAGCCAGTGATTACTGTACGAATGATAGAAGTTTAAGGAATTTCGAAATTAGTACCGTAATACTATTTCACGGCCTTGTGAAATATATTTTATTTGACCGAAAAAATTTACAGGTTATGGTAGCAGATAATAAACAAATGTATTTATTCCCTATATATCTTAAGAGTGCCGCTTTGAAATTATTATAAATAAATCGTATCTATTATAACAAATATACTCAACTCATATATATTTTGTAATAGCGCCACCCGTACTGCATATAATTTTAAAAAAATGCGTTATATCCTATGTGAATATATATTTTTAGATATTTGCTTTAAAAGTCCGCGAGCCGCTTTGGAATTATTATAAATAAATTGTAGGTATTATAACAAATTATTTAATATACATTTCAATATAGATACTTAGATATTTCCTATATAAGACCGCGTGCCGCCTTAAAATTATTATAAACAATTAGTATGCATTATAATAAATTATTTAATATATATTTCAATATAGCGCCCCCCGTAGAAAGGTATGAAAAAAAATTCATAAATATTGTGTGATCCGACCGAAAGTGTAAATAAATTTATAAAAACTATTTCTCTTCGTAACATTGAATGAAGTTCGCTTGGTATTTATGAATATATAACATTTATAAAAAAATATATAAGGACTAACAAAACAAATTTATCGAGTGTAAGTATGACCTTTAAAACGCGGAAATTTTAATAAATTTTAATTTGTGTAGTGTTTTCCTTGTACATATATTTTTTTCATATATCTCATATGAAATATGAATCACTATAAATAAAAAAGTATAATAAATTATTCAGTGTTTTTGTTACACTGTTACGCAGGGGAGGTACGAAAAAATAAGTTGTTTTCATTCATCACAAACAACAAAATATTTGGAAAAGATTTACACTAAGCTTATCTTGTTATATATTTATGAAGAAAAGAAACATGAACATTGTTTAAAAGAAATGCTACGTTCATTATTAATAAACTGAACTTTTTAAAACAGTTAAAAATATTTTTTTATAATAAAATAATAAATTGTACTATAATTTCCCTCTAAAGATTAATATACATTTAATTATATTAATTTTATTTATTTACGATGTTATACTGATCTTTGACTTCTGTAAATTATAAAATGCGGGAGTAGCTCACGTGGGCGGTAAAGTAGAGCATAAGCCCGGTGACTGGTAAATAAAAGGTCAAAAATAGAATTGGAAATATAATAAACACTCTTGTTTTTTAAATGATATCAGTTCCGCTAACCCTTCACTAGATTTTATTAGAATTGCTTGAGGATTTTCTTCAGAGATTGCATTCAAGCTACAAGCTTGACATTTAAAAAAAATTCACATCACGTAACCAAATAGTTAGCATTGCAACGCATCGCCTTATTGTTTTGTGTCATGGCCACGTGACCATGTAATATTTTCACATAGCAACAAGCTTGCATTTAAAAAAAATCTGATGTGGCCAGTAAATTATCTCCCGCTCCCGGCATGCAATTTTTATTTATTTTCATAAATAAGTACTTACATGTTTACTAATAATGCAATTGTTTTAATAATATAGCTATTGTTTATATTTTCTACTTCAAAATTTGAACATTAATTCATTTTTTTGCGATGCTGATGTTTATTTCTTGTAATTTCAAATGATTAGTTTTTTGACAGTGACATATATTTGTCAAATACATACATATGAATATCTCAAATGTGTAACCAAGATGTTTATACCATAAATCGCGAAAAAATAACAATTAAAGTTATTTTTCTAGGAAAAACTATTTTGAGCTTCAAGGAAAGTGCCACGTTCGGTTAATGGGCTCTTTCCATATTGGAATAGTGCAAGAATATATGGCTTCAAAATTTCTGAATGATACAATTTGAATTAGAGCGTATAGAGGATCTACACACACACCCACACACATCATCGTGAAAATGTTAAAAACGGATTCTAGGAGACCTTAAAACATGCTTATTTACCAAAATCACAATTAGCGATTTATAGCACGATCCCTATACCTCCCTTACCAAAGTACAACAAGGGAAATTTAAACAGAATAATCTTGACTACTCTGTTTAACTTTCTCTTGTTGTACTACTGATGATGAGAACTTAGTTCTCGAAATACGTATTTAGTTTTTATTAAAATTAATTTTAAGGTTAAGGGGTAATTATAATAGTTTTAGTTCTAATAAGTGATGTTCGTTTCGTATTCCCAGGCATTATTGTAAACTTTTCTGCTAAGAAATGCTCAAAAGTCTTCCATCTGTCGCGACTGAGAAACATTTGGGGGATTATGCCCTCTCTCTGTTTCATAAAATGTTGGTTCCTCAATGCTCTGCAGCATCTGAACCTTCGCTCAAGCTGAGCCGCTGACTACTTGGATACATTATTTCTTTTTCGACATTTTAAATCATTCCTGACCAAAGTTCTACTAACAATCATTTTTAAAATTCTAAATCATCGAGTTAATTCGCGTGATGACGTTCTAACTTTGTCTTGGGTACTTCGAATGAGACTGCTGATTCGATTTGGGGGCAAAAGTTCGGGTCGCCCACTATTTGGTAAATTAAAATATACTACACCTTCTTCACATTTCCGTTTAGTTTGATCCGTAAAGAGTCGTCTGTCTAGTATTTTGATCTCCAAAAACGTTAACAATTTCACGTTTCAGTTATCTGTCCAACTAACCTATAGATAGATTTGCGTATTTCAAGTTTGTATAACATCTATCGAAACATTTTCTGGCAATATTAACATGGTATTTATATTGTAAAACAATTATTATGTATTTATTATGTCCAGTGATAACTAGATTAGACCTTATTTCGTATTAAAATTTGGAGCGTAAATTTTTTTTCAAAACTTTTTTACATAATATATTATAAATAAATGAGTAGTTTTAGACAAATCTGAATAATAGTCCAGTAAATGAAGGATTTTATCCTACAAAAGGTCGGGTAGTTCTGAATTTTTGATATGTTGTATAGGATGGTTGGTTAATGAAAAATCCAAATTTCCACAAATCCCCTTCCTCCGCTCCCTCCGCCATCCTGTAAAAACAACCAGAAATCGGCACTTTTTCAGTTTCTCACCTATAACTTCTATCTGGTGAACTACCCGACCTTTTGTAAGGTAACTCCCTTTTTCGACCTCTTTTCACTGGACTATAAATTTCAGGCATTCAGGGAGTATTTCAAATAATTTTAGGACGTCCTGAATTACATAATATTTCAGTTTACTTGATGAATTTGTGTAAATAATTTAGAAATTGCAATATGAGGAAATTTGGGAGAAAAACATTAAAAATAGACCAACATAAACATCTGTTTGATACGACATAGATGATAACCTTGACTTTTTTGCGTTATTAAAGATTTATAATATTAATTTATCTTTATTTTGTTTGTTTCAGAATGTTTTTGTTGGATAGGATCGTCATGCTTATATTGTACAGTTCTTTTTTATATGTTTTATATAATTTAAATATACATTGTTTTATACAGGGTGTCCCAGAACGAGCTTACGCTATCGTTATTTTAAAAACTACTCAATATTATTTTGATGAAATATGGTATCTAAGGGTTTTCCCACATGTCCGTTTCAATTAAAATATAAAAAATCAGTAGCACTTCCGGTTTAACCAGAAGTAGACCCTAATTTTCTCATTTCAAATGGAATACTATATTTTTTATTTTACCATTGAATTCAGCGGAAATTTAATATACGAAACAATACAAATATTTTACTCTAAATAAATCACTTCCGGCATAATTAAACTTTTTTTTGATTATTTCGGGAAAAAGGCCACTTCTTTATCACTCGATATCTCGAGAATGGAATAAAGTTTCCATAATCTGTAAAGACAGTTTTATAAAGAAAGCTTTTTTACGCTAATATAAATTAATAATAGTCAATTTTTGAAAAATGTAAATGTGTGTGTGTTTGTGCGTGTGTGTGTATGCGCGCGCGCGTGTTTATGTGTTTGTGTGTGTGTGTATGTGTGTGTGTATGTGTGTGTGTGTGTGTGTGTGTATGTGTGTGTGTATGTATGCGCGCGTGTGTGTGTGAGCGCGCGTGAGTTTGTATGTATGTGTCTGTGTGTGCGTGTGTGTGTGCACGCGTGTGTGTATGTGTGTCTGTGCGTGTGCGTGCGTGTGTGTGTGTGTGTGTGTGTGTGTGTGTGTGTGTGTGTGTGTGTGTGGGTGCGCGCGCGCGTTATTGAGCGCGCGTGTGTGCATGTATGTGTGTTCATGTATGTGTGTGTGCCTGTGTGTGACAAAAATTTCGCCTGCGATAACTCTAATACTACAATTCCAAAAGTTATAATTCTTTCGTATTATTTTATGTTACATCCATATGAAGAGCTGATTAGATTTTGGTTATAATTGGTCAACCGGAAATACCCTCATTTGAAGATTTTAACAGTTTTTCTTGAAAAAACGATTATAAATATCATTTTTTCACATTTAATGTTATTATAAATATTAAATAATATTTTATTCTCTATATGATTTGAATGCATTTTACACATCCTATTAAATGAATATATAGTTAGAAAATTATAAAGAAATTAAATATTAGCCAGCTATGCTATAACTCTGGAAACAGCTGCTATATTAAGAAAATTCTGATTGAAAGGTGTCAGTATCAAGTGCAAATGATAGTATGTTTGTGATATAATTTTACTGGAAATATAGGATCTTTTGCTAGAAACTTTCTCTATGGAATTTGTTTAAAATACATACAATTGCCTTAAGGTAATATACAAGAAATAGAATCTTTTGCAAGGAACTTTCTGTATGACATACAAAATACATAGAACTAACGGAAGGTAATGTGAGATTTTAGTAAAAGTCTAGTTTAGATGGTTATGAACATATTGTTTTAGATTTATATTTTCTAATTCTGTCGCCTGTCTTCGTATTTTGCATAGTAAACATAATTTTCATCTTTTTATATTATATTTAAATGCAATTTACATATTTGCCATTTTACTAAAAAAAATTTAAACCTTCAACACAGGACATGCTACACAAACTACCCCTATTTTTCAACGAAGAATTCATTTAAATAATAAAAAATGGGGTTTTTAAAAAACCTGAGTTTTTTGAACTTTTTGAACTTGAACTTCACGTTCACGTAGAAATTATATTTTTCAAAAATTGTCGATTATTAATTTATATTAGTGTAAACAAAAGCTTTCTTTATAAAACTGTTTCTACATATTAAACAAATAGGATTCCATTCTCGAGATATCGAGTGATAAAGAAGTGACCGTTCTTACAAAAAAAAAAATCTGATGTGGCCAACACATAACCTCTCGCCAGATATTTTACCTGGTTGTACGCCTAAAACGAAAAATATGTTTAAATACAAATACATATATTCATGTCTGACTACAAAATAATTATTTTAATATAAATTATGTACAATACATACATTTTCTTTATATTCAATATCCTGAAATTTTCTTTTTCTACTTTCCTTTTCTTTTTCTTTATATTCGTCATTTTTTCGCAAATTCCTTTTATATTCTTTTTTACGTATATTCTTTTGCGTTGTTGACTTTTTTTATTTTCATAATCTTCATAATAATGTACGAATATTTTTGACAGAGGCATACAAATATTTTTGACAGTGACATTTATGTGTCAATTACAAACATTTGAATTTCTTGCCTTGTAGTAGTTTAATCTGAGATTTTTTACATCAAATTATTTTATATGCCTTTCTTTATCTCTAAATCTATAGAAGATATAATAATGAATTTATATTTATCGAATAAAGAATTTAACGTTCTTTAATATAAGTATTTACATAAATTTTCGATAAATAATATTTAGATAATTTTTTTCTTGTAACTACTACTTCCGGTTGTCCAATTGTTACCAAAACTGACTGGACTCTTCCGATTATTGTTAGATTGAGGAATCCGTAGTTAAAAATGTCTTAAGTTTTATAGTATTTGAGATAAAGTGAATCCAACATCCACACACACATCCCCACACACACACACACACACACATACGGACATCATCGTAAAAATGTTATAATCGGATACTAGGGACCTTAAAACGTGCTTATTCATTAAAATCTGGATATGCGATTTTTAGCATGAATACAATACCTCTCTTAGCGAGAGGTAAAAACAGTTGAATTACGCCGGAAGTACATAAAATTTTCCACTGAATTCAATGGTAAAATAAAAAGTATAGCATTCCATTTAAAATAAGAAAGTTAGTGTCCGGACGTGCTACTGCTTTGAGAATATTTTAATTGAAACGGACATATGGGAAAACCCCTAGACACCAAATTTCGTAAAATAATATTGAGTAGTTTTTAAAATAACGATAGCGTAAGCTCAATCTGGGACACTTATTTGTATATAATTATTTAAGTAACAAGTTAAATTCTTATATTAATACAAAATATTTAATGTAAACTGCAACTTTATGCTATAATATTTTTTTTTTAAATATGTTAGTTATACAATCATTTTCATTTTCCAGCGAATTTTAATAATTATTTACCAATAGGGGTCGAAAGAAAGGACGAAATTTGAAGCCCGATGCATAACGGAGGGATTTTATTCGTCCAAAGGTGTAAACTTCTTTCGACCTGAGATATATGTAGGTACAACGTTTTATGCACTACTGCAATCAAATATGATGTTTTTAAATTATTTTTATCTCCCGCTACCCTTGGTAAGGGAGGTATAGGGATCGTGTTATAAATCGCTAATTGAAATTTTGGTAAATAAGCATGTTTTAAGGTCTCCTAGAATCCGTTTTTAACATTTTCACGATGATGTGTGTGGGTGTGTGTGTGTGGATCCTCTATACGCTCTAATTCAAATTGTATCATTCAGAAATTTTGAAGCCATGTATTCTTGCACTATTCCAATATGGAAAGAGCCCATTAACTGAACGTGGCACTTTCCTTGAAGCTCAAAATAGTTTTTCCTAGAAAAATAACTTTAATTGTCATTTTTTCGCGATTTATGGTATAAACATCTGGGTTACACATTTGAGATATTCAAATGTATGTATATGACAAATATATGTCACTGTCAAAAAACTAATCATTTGAAATTACAAGAAATAAACATCAACATCGCAAAAAAATTAATTAATGTTCAAATTTTGAAGTAGAAAATATAAACAATAGCTATATTATTAAAAAAATTGCATTATTAGTAAACATGTAAGTACTTATTTATGAAAATAAATAAAAATTGCATGCCGGAAGCGGGAGATAATTTACTGGCCACATCAGATTTTTTTTAAATGCAAGCTTGTTGCTATGTAAAAATATTACATGGTCACGTGGCCATGACACAAAACAATAAGGCGATGCGTTGCAATGCTAACTATTTGGTTATGTGATGTGAATTTTTCTTAAATGTCAAGCTTGTAGCTTGAATGCAATCTCTGAAGAAAATCATCAAGCAATTTTAATAAAATCTAGTGAAGGGTTAGCGGAACTGATATCATTTAAAAAACAAGAGTGTTTATTATATTTCCAATTCTATTTTTGACCTTTTATTTACCAGTCACCGGGCTTATGCTCTACTTTACCGCCCACGTGAGCTACTCCCGCATTTTATAATTTACAGAAGTCAAAGATCAGTATAACATCGTAAATAAATAAAATTAATATAATTAAATGTATATTAATCTTTAGAGGGAAATTATAGTACAATTTATTATTTTATTATAAAAAAATTATTTTAACTGTTTTAAAAAGTTCAGTTTATTAATAATGAACGTAGCATTTCTTTTAAACAATGTTCATGTTTCTTTTCTTCATAAATATATAACAAGATAAGCTTAGTGTAAAACTTTTCCAAATATTTTGTTGTTTGTGATGAATGAAAACAACTTATTTTTTCGTACCTCCCTGCGTGACAGTGTAACAAAAACACTGAATAATTTATTATACTTTTTATTTATAATAATTTGTAAGCGACACACAGATTCATATTTCATATGAGATATATGAAAAAAATATATGTACAAGGAAAACACTACACAAATTTAAATTTATTAAAATTTCCGCGTTTTAAAGGTCATACTTACACTCGATAAATTTGTTTTGTTAGACCTTATATATTTTTTTATAAATGTTATATATTCATAAATACCAAGCGAACTTCATTCAATGTTACGAAGAGAAATAGTTTTTATAAATTTGTTTATACTTTCCTTTTCTAGGTCGGATCACACAATATTTATGAATTTTTTTTTCATACCTTTCTACGGGGGGCGCTATATTGAAATATATATTAAATAATTTTGTTATAATGCATACTAATTGTTTATAATAATTTTAAGGCGGCATGCGGTCTTATATAGGAGATATCTAAGATTTCACATGAATGATAGGTAACAATATGTTCATGAATTTTTCTCATGCCCTTCTACGGCGGGTGCTATTTTGAAATATATATTAAATATTTTTTTACGGTGCATACTATTTGTTTATAATAATTTCAACTTTCAAGGCGGCACGCGGTCTTATATAGGAAATATCTAAGTATCTATACTGAAATGTACATTAAATAATTTGTTATAATACCTACAATTTGTTTATAATAATTCCAAAGCGGCTCGCGGACTTTTAAAGGAAATATCTAAAAATATATATTCACATAGGATATAACGCATTTTTTTAAAATTATATGCAGCACGGGTGGCGCTATTACAAAATATATATGAGTTGAGTATATTTGTTATAATAGATACGATTTATTTATAATAATTTCAAAGCGGCACTCTTAAGATATATAGGGAATAAATACATTTGTTTATTATCTGCTACCATAACCTGTAAATTTTTTCGGTCAAATAAAATATATTTCACACGGCCGTGAAATAGTATTACGGTACTAATTTCGAAATTCCTTAAACTTCTCTCATTCGTACAGTAATCACTGGCTTCTCAGCCTTATTACGTAAATAACTTTTCATTTAAATAAATTAAAATTCACTCAGTAACTAGCTATCATTTTTGACAGTTCATTTGAATGAAGACGTATGTCTACTATTATTTTCTTTCAACCAATTAAAGGACACTAGATTATCGACTAGCCGTACGCTAAACCATCGGTGGACATGCGTTGAACTACCTGTGTGAAAACATCAACGGTAACGGTCAAAAGAGAGTAGCAAAGTGCACTGCAAGGCGTACCGTTACACCTCAGAGTAAGGAATAACCTATATTATTTTTTTACTCTGAGCTATGGCCGCAGCTAATTCCAAAATGGCTGCATCCATCCTTAACAATGAATACATCCATAGAACAGCCGTCGACAAGCCATTGCTACAGACAGGTCCAAAAATAATCACCGTTATCACATAGGTGATGCAAATACACAACTTACCTGTACAAATACAGACCTATATTTAAAAACAATAAAAATATACCTGGTAAAACAATACATTTTAATACCTACTCCAACCTTCACCTTAAGATAAGCCAAATACCTCCTCTAATAGGTTACAAACAAACCTACCCCTTCAAATCTATAGGGTACACACAAGAACTAGCCTAAGAGGTTACAGGGGTTACTAAAGAACTACCCATAACCTAAAAACACCGCCTAAAGGGTTGCTAAAAAAGTACCACTAAAATCTAAAGGGGTTGCTGAAGAATTACCCTCATAGTACACCCTCATGGTAAAAGATACAAAAAATGTCATTGTAACACAAGAGCGGGTTTACCGGGTGTAGAATTGAAATAAGTAACATAGGGAATACAATGTTTACTTTTTAATATTGAGATTGTTGCTTCTCTAGATCAAAAGTGCGAATACAAAAATATTTAAAATTAAAAATTGCATTTAATGAGTACTTGTTGCTCAGTGTTTTTTTTTTTGCCCGAGTAAGAAGCAAACGGAAAATAGCTTTCAACGAAAAAACCTTGAAACCCTCAAAGGACATCGCTGCTAGAATAAAGGTTTGAAATAATGTGGTACTTCTTTTTGGCCCGACTGTATTTGTATTGTATTTAAAAATCTGAAATATATAACATATTAGTAATAACTGTTAATAATTAAAAATGGCTACTAACATGTATTTTAGTGTTCAAATTAGGTTTGTGTAGGAAATAATTTTTATTACTACAGAAGTAAATGGATTTTTATTAAAATTCTATACAGTTTACTTTCATATCCTTGGTTAAAAATCGATTGTAGCCAGCACAATACCTCTTGCCATCTCCATTTTATGTTACATAAGTATTGTAGGTATTTAACATTTCTTATACAAATAAAAATTCTAATTCTTTATACAGATTTTTTTTTATAATATTAAATTAATTCTTTGGGGAAGTTTTTTCGTTGTTTCTCTTCTAAATGTTCGAGATCCTTCCAATTTATTGACGGGATTGGCGGTATTTCTGAAGAGTAATGTAATATACTTAAATAAATAATTAATACTTTCCAGGAAAAGCCTTCAGTAATAATAATTTTAAAACCATGCTCGCACTACTGCCCAAGAGGTGTGCAGGGATACGGGACATGTCGAATATTTTCTTTATTATCAAAAATAAAAGAAAATCATTCAAATAAAAGTTGTAGATGAAGGGGACATATTCACTTATTGAAAATAAAAATCTTTTAACCAGTGGTTCTCAAACTATAACCCAAAGTTATGTTTTTTACCTCCCGCTACACTTGGTAAGGGAGGTATAGGGATCGTGCTAAAAATCGCATATCGAGATTTTGGTAAATGACCACGTTTTAAGGTCCCTAGAATCCAATTTTAACATATTCACGATGATGTCTGTGTGTATGTGTGTGTGTGGATCCTCCACTCAAATACTATTATTCAGAAAATTTTCAAACCTTGTATTTCGAACTTTTTCTATTATAGAGGCCATTAGATTTTGATATAAATCGGATAACAGGAAATGACACTTTACTGGAAGCTCAAAATAGTTTTTCTTCAAAAAATACCTTTAAATGTTATTTTTCTACAAATCTATTAAAAGTGGGCTTTTTAATATTTGTTTTTAGCGTTAAAAATGTCATTTTGTGACACTAGTGTTAAAAGTGACAGATCATTGTTACTTTTGACACTGTGTTAAAAGTGAATGTCAAAAAATTATTAGAAATTTAAATTTAAAATAAAAAAGTGTTTGTAGAAAAAATAGTGTATGATATACGTGTTAAAAGTGACATTTTATTTTGTGAGAAGGAAGTTTGGAACACGACGCGAAGCGGAGTGATCCAAACCTTCGAACTTATATCATAAATAACTATTTTTCGAGATTAACGTTGTTATAAAAATTAAAAATTATTAAATTTTCTACAGATTTGCATTAATACTTTTTCTACATATATTATGGATAAAGTTATAAGATTATCTATAATTTTAATGCCAGAGCCTGCGCTTTAAACAAACAAAACTCCTTACGCAGTTATTCAAATGTGTGTAACTGACAGATAAATGACACTGTCAAACAACTAATCATTTCAAATTAATAATAGTAACTTTTTAAAAAGAAAAAAGTAAATATAACAATAGGAAAGGAAATCAATACAGTGTCCAGCAAAAATTAACGATTCGCGAAAAATAAGCTAATTTCCATTTTTGGATTAGTGAATTCTATTTTATCCCTGGATTTCAAATTTACTCTTCATTTTATTATCAAAAAAGTAATTACTTGGGTTAGATTAGACTATATTTTAAGAAATAAACTGCCAAAATAAGATTAAAATTCGCTAATCTAAAAATAAGGATTAGCTTAATCTTTTTTTGTGACAACTATAAAAATATAATTTATTTAAATTTCAATTGCATTTTTCTGAATATTTTTGTTATGTAAGGACATAAAATAATTACATGGTTAAATTCAGAAAAATACTCTATCGAATGGGCTTAAAAAATATATAGCATCCCATTTTAAAAAATATAAATTTATGTAATAGTTTGAAAACCACTGGTTAATTTTTTTCTTTAATAAGTGAATGTCTCCCGTCTATCTACTTCAACTTTTATTTGAATGATTTTCTTCTATTTCCAACAATAAAGAAAATAATCAAGGTGTCCCGTATCCGAGAAAAATATGTTACATAGTGGAATGATGTGCACATTGCCGATAGATTTATAATCGGCGTCCCATTATTATACATAAAAGAACATAAAACGTACCCGGAATTGTTTGAAAGCATAATTTGATTCATATGATCCTAGTAAAGTACTGAAATACACTCGTGTGGAATGTATATTAGCCGTTAAAGAAAATTAGCCACTCGCCCTGCGGGCATCGTGACTAAACTTATTCTGTAGTGACTAATATATTACATTCCACACTTGTATAATAAATAACTATTTTCTATTTCTGTCTTTATGAGTTAATAAACTCATAAAAACACGTCATTAAGAAGATTTATAAACGCACTCTTTTTGGCGTTTTTAGTTTTCTAGGGGTAATATTATATATGATTGTTTTGTTTTTACAATGAATTTTTATCATCATATAAAATGGCGGTGCAGCAGTAAACGACAGTGCTGAAAAAAACGTGTGAAATATGTAAACGTAGTGCCTTAACAAATACAGTGACGTGCTCTATATGTGAGAGTGTATTACATTTAAACTATGTTATGAGTGACAAAGAAACTATAATATCTTTGTTAAAAAAATCTGGTGTGGCCAACACAATACCTCGCGCCATTTACCTACAGCCCGAGTCACAAAAAAGATTAAGTTAATATTTTTGCGAATCGTTAATTTTTATTAATCTAAATACATACCTACATATTTATGCTGGAAACTGTATTGAATTCCTTTTCTATTGTCTTATTTACTTTTTCCTTTTTAAAACGTTACTAATATTATTTGGAAATTATTAGTTCTTTGATAGTGACATTTATCTGTCAGTTACATACATTTGAATAACTGCATTTTGTTTGTTTAACGCGTAGCCTCTGGGATTTAAATTATAGATAATTTTATAAATTTATCCGTAAAATATATAGCAAAAGTATTAATGCAAATCTATAGAAAATTTAATATTCTTTAATTTTTATAATAACATTAATCTCGAAAAAATAACATTTAAAGGTATTTTTCGAAGAAAAACTATTTTGAGCTTCTTGTAAAGTGCCATTTCTGGTTATCCGATTTTCACCAAAATCTAATGGGCTCTTTCTAATACAGAAAAACTTCGAAATACAAGATTTCAAAATTTTCTCAATGATATTATTTGAGTTAGAGCGGAGGATCCAAACACACATACACACAGACATCATTGTGAAAATGTTAAAATTGGATTCTAGGGACCTTAAAACGTGGTCATTTACCAAAATCTCGATATGCGATTTTTAGCACGATCCCTATACCTCCTTACCAAGGGTAGCGGGAGGTAAAAAATAATTAAAATACTCCACCCGTAATTCTGTCATGCCATCTACTGACTTATTGTTATTAATGTTAATTTAACTAATATAATGACATCTATCAATAAATGCCTAAGTGCTGGAGAGCCATTTGTGGCCACGGGCGGAGCTAATAATAATCAAAAACTGTCAAACGATGAAAACATAAACAGTAATATTAAAACAATAAATTACGTGATAATAATGCAAGTAAAGCAGTGTAAGAAATGGAGACACAGCTTAATATTGTTTGTGAGCCTAGAATTATTGTTCATGACGACAGAAATAGAAATAAAAATAAATGCAATAATACAAGTGTTGTAGGTAATGCCACAAACTTAACCTCTATGGTTGGTTGGTAGCACGAGCGTAGTTCTAACACCTGTTTTAACTAAAACCATGCCAACGACTTGGCACATACTTCAGGGTTATTGACAAATTCAATGTTGCTAATATACTGATTAACTCGAAAAAGTATTGACAACCATATTCAATAAATTTGGCTTCATTATTTTAAATTGTTTATGCTACAAAGAAGGCAAGACAAAAATCTTATTAAACAGTTTTAAATAATGCCGTCAAAGTTCCTGAATATGACTGTCAGTACATTTTCGGCTTATTCATTACATTGGCAACACTGATTTTGTTAATAATCCTGAAGTATGTGCTAAGTTGTTGGTATGGTTTTAGTTAAAACCGGTATTAGAACCACGCTCGTGCTACCAGCCAATAGGAACAGCTCCAAAAAAAGGCATTTGTTTTTGCATCCCGAATAAAACCAGGAACAAGTTTTTCAGATCTTGTCTCTTTTCTTAAACCAGATTTTCTGGAAGTGGAGGCTCAGGAACTGCAGTCTAAATATCCGCAACATTTCATGTCATTCAAAATCATAATTAATCTTAGCACACAGAGCATACATTGCTCGGTTTTTTCAACGACGCAGCAATTATCAGTTACCAACGTAACATCTATAGGCGCCGACTTTTGCATTTTCGTGTAGGGGTTAAAAAGGGGCAACAGAAAATTTACCAACTTAAAACTTTATTTCTTAAAATTGGAACATAAATAAAATTGTACAAAAGATGCGAATTTATTACATGATTTAAATTATCTATTTATCTTTTAATTTGTTTTAATCGTATGTTGAAAATACATACAGGCTGCTCAAAAATGCCTGAAGTGTGCCGCTCCATACAATTTTGACATTTGCCGCTTAGATAGTATGACAGCATTACTATTTCCATGGGCGTACCTTTCGAATTTGGAAGCAGTCTCAAGAACCGTGCTGTTTATGATGACCCGAATGAAAATATGCTTCAAGAGGAAATATGTCTCGCTCTTCATTATAAGCATAATGAAATGAAATTAAATTTTTCTCAAGAAGGTATCCAAAATAAATATCAAATGAATCAACGTCGTGCAATGGTATTAATCAAATATCATGCACATAGTTTTGATGAATATAGAATATTAGAATAAGTGCCAGTGAGGTGACGCCTGGTAAACGCCTGCACGGTACAAATATGTCATCATCTTTACCAATATCTTTGTAGAAAGCAGATTGGCACACCCAGCAATGGGTAATATACGTGACCTTCATCCATTTTTGATAAATGTATAAAATTTATTTCACAGGAGTCTACAAAATCACTAAAATCTGATAATTTTATCATTAATTTCAGACAATACTGCATTTTAAATCTGGCAACACTGGTGGCATTACTATTTGTTAGTCCGCATGCGTTACTTACACACAGTACTAAAGTTAATACAATATGACAAGTTGAAAATTTTATAAAATAAATAATAAAATAGGTATACATTGTTACTTTGTATTGATGTATTAGAAATATTTTAAAATGAGTGTACTTTTTGTTCGTACTAAAAATAATTTGTGTGTGAAGGTAGAACCCCTTCAGATTTTTCCGTGTGGGGACTCGAGCCCCGAAGCCCCCACGTAGTCGGCGCCTACGGTAACATCAGGCTCAACAGTCTCAAAAACCATCTTGTCGTCCATTTGAGTTGTTCATCAGAACATTCAGTGTATACGCAACAAAATTGAAGAACTTGATATTTTCGTATCATCGCCTCCATGCGACTCTTTCAGAACACTGGCTTCGACAATCATCCTACACTTTTAAAGACTTTCATTTAGCTAGCGTATTTGTTAGACAATTTTATGCTAATGGTGGAGTTATTATCTATTGTAACAACCGATTTAATTATGACAACGTAGATTTCATTACAGACTTTAAAGTTTACTCATATAAATACTATCATTTATATCTTAGTTGTTTACAAATCGCCTAGTTCAAATATATCCGAATTTTTAAAACATTTGGACATGTGTTTGTCAAAAATTATAACGAAGATAACCTTTTAAAGGATAGTACAGATAAGAAATTATTTTTAGATGTTATGAAACCTTACTGCACCATACATTAAATGAACCAACACGTATTTTTCAAAATAGCAAGTCATGTGTTGATAATATATTTACTAGTTTAAATATTAACGTTTATGAAGGGACTGTTATACACAAAAATATTTCTAATCATTCTGCTCAAAGTATCTGTATTAACAATGAAACTTCTAACGCTGTAAACAATTCAAAAACTGTCAAAAGATTGTTTTCTAAATCTAATCTTGATTATTTTAAATTTCAGTTGGCAAATGAAATATGGACTTCAGCTTTTAAAGAAACCGACGTTGATAGAGGTCTTAAATTTTTTTGGAAATATATAGGTATCATTTTAATATTACTCTTCCTAAAATTAAGGCTCCCAGCCACAACGGCATTACCAGAAACGAATCTTGGGTAATTAATGAAATAAAAAAATGGTCATTAAAACTGAAAGAATTATATAACTTATGTCACTTAAGGCTTATCTCTAAGGAAGGATACACGAAGATTAAAAATATATATCGTAAACTAATTAGAAAAACTAAAAATGAGTTCAATTCTAAAATTGTAGTAATAATACACGTAAAGTTTGGAAATTAATTAACAATAATCTAAATATAAATAGTACTGATAAGTCTAGAAAAATAAATAAACTAACAAGTAATAGTGAATTTGCAAATACTCCTTTAGATATTGCTAATATGCTCAATAACTATTTTATTAATTTGCCACATGGAATTCAAAGATATCTGCCCCCTGCTTCTAACTTTTATCTCGATGGTAATAATATTTCTTCGTCAATAATTCTAAATCCCGTTGCTGAAGATGAAATTTTGAACAATTTACTGAAAAATTGATATGAAATGATAATTGCTCCGTTATGTTATTGTATTAATTTGTCTTTATTAGAAGGTAAATTTCTAGATCTTCTAAAACATGTTAAAGTTAATATTAATATTTTCGTTTCGTATGCAAAATTTTCTGCAGAATTCACTGGTCAAATAAAAAATATAGCATTCGATTTAAAGTAAGAAAGTTAGGGTGTACTTCCGATTAAACTTGAAGTGCTACTGATTTGAGAATGTTTTAGTTGAAACGGACACGTCGGAAAACCCCTAGATACCAAATTTCGTAAAATAATATTGGATAGTTTTTAAAATAACGATAGCGTAAACTCACTCCTGGTACACCCTGTATATATATTATGACGTAGCTACCCATGTGTTGGGTTTGCTTTTACTACTTTCGGGCGCCAATCTGTGAACTGTCTGTTTTAGTGGTAGTTTACGATTGCGGATAGCTAGTCGGAGGTCCAGGCTTATTATTTATAAACGATTGTGAAATGTGTAAAACTTAAACATTTTATTAACACACACCAAATGTACAAACATGTAACAAGAATAAAAAATGTCATGGAAATCTGTCTGTTTGAGTCTACTTTGAATTTAACTTGGTATATCTTTACTATACTTGACTGGAATCCTGTCTCTGAGATGACACTCTCGCTCGGATTCAGCGACTATCTCGTTGAGGGCAGTTCGCGACGGTCCTGTCGTTCACTTCTAGGCTACAGAAGCTGTAAGTAGACTGATCCTCTTGTCTAGCCGATGCAGCTATTGTAAGAAGTGATTACTTAAACTCCGCGAGTGATATTTATACCCAATTTGGTTACATTTGGTTGAAATTTGCGCGTTGGAAGATGTTACCGGCAATCTTATTGGTGCGGAGGCGGAGTTGTGTTGCGATGTCTGATTGGCTGAAGCCTGGGTTTGTAAAATTTTTATTTTGTGGCTTTAAAATATAAACAAAAAATAATTTTCCAGCTTTTCCGTGACAGTTATTATTTGGTAGAATATACAATTAAATATTTCATGAGTATAATAAATAAACAATATTAAATGTCTCAGTTTCCCTTGAAGTCCGTGGCTGGCCGTAGCGCTAGCATCGCTCAGCTGTGGAAGTTGTCAAATGGATTTCCCAGTGATTTTCTCCAAGTTCTGGGAATGGAATCGTGTCCTTAAGGGTTCTATTGTTGTCCAGTCAGTTAGGCCCAGCCCGTGGATTATGGGTATGCCGGCTGGCAGTAGTTGTATATCCTCACTTGTAACCTGTAAGTTTTCTGAGTGTGCTTTGACGAAAAACATGATTTTCATCCCGATTTCTTAGCAAAAGCTAGAGAAAAGTGTTGGATGACGTTCTCTGCCCTAATTACAAAGCCCACGGACCGGCTAGGAAGAATTGAAATCAGTGGGAAGACTGTGAACTTGGAGTTTTGACCAACTATGGCTCTGTGTGTCGTCTTTTTCCGGAAAATTTGAAGAAAATGTACAAAAATATGTGACTTCGTCACAATATATATATATATATATATATATATATATATATATATATATATATATATATATATATATATATATACAGGGTGATTCATCGGTCTGTCCTTTCTTTATAACTCTTTTATTTTAAGTCAGATAGAAAAACTCTTTAAATATAATTTATATGATATACTATTGTCTATCTACGTACTATATGCATTTGTATACAGGGTGCTCTGTTTAAGCGCAACAATATGTAACTTTATATTTCTTAATGGAACACCCTAATATTTATTTAATTATTTTGATAGTAAATTAGATTACCTTTAAAAAAGTATTAAGTAATAAGGGGTCTAAAATTATAAATTAAGAAGTTATTTACGTTCATAAAAAATAGTAGTTCAGAGTGGAAAAAACCATAATATAATAAAGAATTTTGACCCTTTTTTAATAATACTTATTTTAAACATTACACTAATTCCAAAGAAGTATTAAATTTTAGTGACAGACTAAATAATGCAAAATTATAATAAATGCTCGAAAACTTGTACTTCAACTTCAATAAATTTTTCTATTATATTAACCATCTCATCTTTAGTAAAATTTGTATTATTCATTTTCACATCAACATCAACCATGATAAACTAAGAGTATTTGGACAACTTGTTTGTTTAAATTTGAAACAATTGATCAAATTATCCATAGCTTACTTTGTTAATAATAACATGATAGAAACATATCATTCAACGAATATAGGTAAATAACTTGTTAATTTATAATTTTAGACCCTTTATTACTTAATACCAGGGCATCGAACCCAAACCGTAACATTTTAGAAAACCCAAACCCAGAACCGAACCTGAGATACATTTTTCAATTGAACTCGGACCAGAACCGAACCGGATATTAAAATTTTGGTTCAGGGTTCAGTTTCTGTTGAAAACATAAGCGGTAAGCGCGCGCAGTTCTGCGTCTGCGTTGCTGCCTGTGTGCTCTGTTGCGTTGTTTTAATTCTGGCGCGCATTTATGCTTGTTGGAACTTGAAACCTGTCATTTGCTGTTGTGGTGTAGCGTGTAGCTAAAACTAAAATTCGGAATAAGGTGCTAAGTTACACAATATTATTATCTTCAATGGGGTCATACGTCATACGAAAAAAAGTACCTATACTGTATCCGTTTTAACTATAGAGCGTTGGGTGAGATAGGGCCTACGATTCTAGCTCTCTGATTGGTTCAAACGTGAACCGAGTTTACACAGTAAAATAATTGACGCGAAATTTAAATTTGCTTGACAACTGTATCAATAATTTTGACGTTTGACTTAAAATAAATAAAAGTCAATAGTACACGATTTATTCATATTATTAAATTCTGTTCAGTTCTGTTTGTTAAGCATATTATTGTTCTTTTTTTATATAATTTTCATAGTGTTTTGGCGTTATATTTCATATTACATAGTTTTCGTTGTGCGCGTTTTATTAGTTTTTAGTTAGTAGTTCGCTAGTTTTGTTATTGTTCTCTTTGTTTATATTATGGATAAAAATAGATAGATATGTACATGCAAGACAAAATTACAGAAAAAATGTCAATTAGTAAGATTTTTTTTAAATCCAGGACTGGCGCCAAAATTTGTATTTTTTATTTAATACATGTAAAAACGGCCGCGCTCGAAACGCCATCTAGTCTATAGTTAAAACGGATAGAGTATAGGTATATTATGACATGAAATATATACAGGTGTTATTGAATACGTGTTACAAATACATTATATCGAACCGAACCTGAACCCGGAACAAAACCGCAAATTTTATTGACACCCGAACCCATCACTCAAAAAAAATATTAACCTGAACCGAACCCAGTTTCTGGCGGGTTCGCTGCCCTGCTTAATACTTTTTTAAAAGGAATCGAATTTACTATCAAAATAAATAAATAAATAAATATAGGGTGTTCTATTAAGAAATATAAAGATACATATTGTTGCGCTTAAATGGAGCACCCTGTATACAAATGAATATGGTACGTAGATAGGTAATACTATATCATATAAATTATATTTGAAGAGTTTTTCTATCTGACTTAAAATAAAGGAGTTAGAAAGAGAGGACAGACCGATGAATCATCCTGTATATATATCGTGTGTCTGTCTTAAAGGTGTACATAGGAGATTAACATGGGAAATCAGTTTTTTACAATTTCCTGCTCGCCTAATTATTTTAAGCTAAAACGCGTCAAATGAAAGTTTTAGGGCATAAAATTATACATCTAAATTAGTAAACAGTATTATGTTTACATGCTTTATAGCGACAGAAATTAAATATGAAGATGTCGAAACTTACTTTGAAAATATCGACTGCCATGGAATTAAACAAAAAATAAATAAATGCCTGACGTTTTATTTGTCACAACGTAAGTTAACTTATTTGAAGTTTTTGACATTTTGAATTTGCCTCTAGTTTTATTGCCTGAAATCATTAGAGAATGAATATTTATAAGTACTAATGGAGAGCGTGATTTCACAATTCCTATATTCGTGACAAAATTTGAAGACTGCTAATGTGTCTCCAAAAAATACGAGTAAGCCGCGTAATCAGAATATCGGACGAGCAGGAAAACGTGCGTTACTGGAATAAAGAGTGTAGTACTAGATGTATTGGAAATGAGTTGGGAGTACATCGCAGCATTATACTTACATAATAATTTTGTTTCGCAATTTTTAATAAATTCATATTATTTAAACAAAACTGAATTTTTTAACTTTATTTATTAGTCTAATACAATATTTATATTATTATCATAATTAACGATGTGTTCATATCAAATTGACAAAAACGTCAAATAAGTTAATTCACGTTGTGACAGATAAAACGTCAAGCGTTTATTTATTTTTTATTCAATCCATGGCTGTCGATGTTTTCAATGTAATTTTCGACATTTTCATATTCAATTTCTGTCGTTACAAAGCGTGTAAAGGTAATACTGTTTATTGATTTAGATGCAGAATTTTATGCCCTAAAATTTTATTTGACGCATTTTTGCTTAAAATAATTAAGCGAGCAGGAAATTGTAAAAAACTTATTTCTCATGTTAATTTCCTATGTACACATTTAAGACAGACACACGGTATATGTATACAGGGTGTTAATACTAAAATGTAACACCCGAAAACGGCAGTTAGAACTCATTGAAACAAACAACTATTCTTTGTTAAATTTTTTGATTTGGAGCTCCAGTTCATAGTTATTGGCGTTCTTTTGTTTTTCGAAAAATCGTCATTACTCCCTTATTTTAAGGAATATTTAAAAAATACAAAAATTTCTGCATTTACTTTTGGTTCTCTAAAACATTTGTATTTACAATTATTTTCTATTTTATTAAATAACAAAATGGCGACCGATTAAAAATTTCAAAACAAGATATTTTGAAAACCACTCGATCGATTTTTGAAAATAAAACATTTATAAAATCCTTGAACTATCTGCTATAACATTTGTTTGAAACATTTTTGTCCAAAAAAAGTTTTTATTCAAATTGAATTACAAGATAAATTTTAACAAACTGCAACAATTATTTAAAACAAAGAAGGCTTCCTGCCATTAAATAAGAAAATTAGGCAAGAAAAATAAGAAACAAACAAACAAGAAAAATAAAACAATGTAACAACAACCGATTGAATGATGAAAATTATTTTACTTTCTAAGATAACTAAATAGAGAATATCCGAATAAATGGATTGGGAGAGGAGGTGCTGTTGCGTGGCCAGCCCGGAGCCTCGACCTAATTCCCCTAGATTTCTTTTTCTGGGGTCAGATGAAGACCTCTGTGTATGAGAGACCAGTAAACACCGAATTAGAACTGGTGGCTAGAATAGTAGCTGCAGCAGAAGATATAAAAGACAAGCAGGCAGCTCTTGCAATTGCAAGTGTCTCTTCTAATATTAAAACACGCTGCCAGGCTTGCGTTGCTGCGAATGGTGGCCATTTTGAAAATCAAATTTAGTCCCTCCCTTGTTGTTTCATTGTTCATTGTTTTATTTTTTTTGTTTGTTTCTTGTTTTCCTTATTTAATTTTCTTGTTTAATGGCAGCAAATCTATTTTGTTTTAAATGATTGTTGCAGTTTGTTAAAATTTACCTTGTAATTCAATTTGAATAAAAACTTTTTTTGGACAGATCGAAAAAAATGTTTCAGGCAAATGTTATAGTAGATAGTTTAAGGATTTTATTTTCAAAAATCGATTGAGTGGTTTTCAAAATATCTTGTTTTGAAATTTTTGATCGGTCGCCATTTTGTTATTTGATAAAATAGAAAATAATTGTAAATATAAATGTTTTAGAGAACAAAAAGCAAATGCAGAAAGTTTTCATATTTTTTAAATATTCCTTAAAATAAGGGAATAATGACATTTTTTCGAAAAACAAAAAAACGCTTAATAACTATGAACTGAGGCTCCAAATTAAAAAATTGACCTAAGAAAAGTTGTTTGTTTCAATGAGTTCTAACTGCCGTTTTCGGGTGTTACAACTTAGTATTAACACCCAGTACATATATATATATATATATATATATATATATATATATATATATATATATATATATATATATATATATATATATATATATATATACAGGATGTTATATTTTAATGGACCCAGCAAATATCTCGCTTATTTATTAAGTAGGCAATTTATTTCATATAACATTATTTATACAGGAACATATAAGCTACTTGATGACGGATGTACATTCCTGATACCACTTCCGGTTTATGAGTAATTAATATCTACTTTGAAATTTCAAATGGAACATACTATATTTTTTTACAAATTTGAAAAATGCATCAAATTTGCTTTACAATCATGTTAAATAATCCATATGTTACATTATTAAAAATTAAAATGGCGGGCACTGTTTTATACACCTAATTGGAAAGAGAATAGTGAGCCATGACTGTGGCTTGAAATAAAACAATGAACTAAAACAATTGTAACTATTATTATTATACGAAATAATATTTTTTGTCATAATAATACAGAAAATAAGAATAAGGAACACAAGCTACAGTCATGGCTCACTATTCTCTTTCCAATTAGGTGTATAAAACAGTGCCCGCCATTTTAACTTTTAATAATGTAACATATGGATTACTTCACATGATTGTAAAGCAAATTTAATGCACTCTTCAAATTTGTAATATATATATATACATATGTGGTCCATAGGAAATACAATAGTAAAATTTTCATAGTGCTGTAAATTCTGCCCTATTAATTTTAGAACATCAGTGTAAATACAAAAAATGTTCTGAATTAAAAACTGCATCTAAAAAGTCCAAAATTATTGTTTGCATGCGTTTCGTTTGCGAAAGAGAGGCAAAAGTAATAATTTTTAGCTACTTACAGAGTGCCATGAGCACTATCACAAAATTTTAAACAGTTGTATTGCTTGAATTTGACAGATGACATCTGTCATAAAGTTATTTTACTGAATTCATTAAATTATTTATCAGTAAGCATAGATCGCAGAAAAAACTAAATGGAACAATATTAACAAGTAAATATCAATTAATAAACTTTTATCTGTCAAAGTCAAATAATATGACTAATTAAATTGCATATTTTGTCTTGCATGGCACTTTATAAAAAGCTTAAAGACGGATATTTTATTTTACGTTTATCTCATGGCAAGAATCTATTATATCAACAAATTTAGGCTAATTTGATGCAGTATTTAATTCTGAACATTTTTATGTTTACACTTAGTTCTAAAATTGATAGGGCAGAATTTACAGCCATATGAAAATTTTACCATTGTATCTCATATGGGCCATAAAAAAGTAGACACACG
Source organism: Harpalus rubripes (assembly GCA_963082715.1). Taxonomy (NCBI): domain Eukaryota; kingdom Metazoa; phylum Arthropoda; class Insecta; order Coleoptera; family Carabidae; genus Harpalus; species Harpalus rubripes. The sequence goes on along the minus strand of OY720466.1, from coordinate 11,607,539 downwards.
GTATATATATATATATATATATATATATATATATATATATATATATATATATATATATATATATATATATATATAGGGTGTTAATTAAAAAGCGGGCCATAGGCGTATAACATAGAAAATCGGTTTTTCCTTGTATAAAACTTTCCATTTAATTTTAGACAAAAAAGTTTCAAATAAATGAAAAAGAAAATTTAATTCTACACCTAAATCACTAATCAGATTTTATTTTGCATGTTTAGTAACCTGTAAAATCCCATTTAAAATTTTAGAAATGTCGCTTATTTGTAATGATAGCCATGGAATTTAAACAAAATTTTAAAGAAATGTATTATTATATGAACGGTCAGACATTCCATTTTCAAATAAAAATTACAGTTATTATATTCTACACCTTTTTTTATTTATTTTTATTATGTAACCTCCAAAATTAAAATTCTGACAATTCAAACACTCGGCATTTCTTTGTAATTTTGTTTAAATTCCATGGCTATCACTGCAAGTGAGCAATATTTATATAATTTCAACTTGGAATTTACCGCTTATTAAACATGTAAAATAAAATCTGATTACTGATTTAGGACTAGAATTTAATTCTCTATAACACTTATTTGAAATATTTTTGTCGAAAATTAAATGCGAAGTTTTGCGCAAGGAAAAACCGATTTCCCATGTTAAACGCCTATGGCCCGCTTTTTAATTAACAGCCTATATATATATATATATATATATATATATATATATATATATATATATATATATATATATATATATATATATGACACTAAATCTGACAGTCTCGTTATCGTCACTGATAATAAAATTGTCAAAGGAAATAAAAATGACAAGGATACAATATTGACGACGAAAACAAATACAAAAAAGCATTTTATTATAACTATTTGACATTTAATATTTTTTGACATTTACAACTAACAAAAAAAAAATTGTACTACACTCGAATGAGCTATTAACAAACTCTTTTGAGTGTTGTAATAGCTTAGGCGCAAAATAGGAAAAATATTTTCAACAATTTCGTACACAATCACAAAGGGTCAGTTGTATAAAATGTTGTTAGCTGATTACCGGCTATATCATGTAACACATCACTTATATTAAACAGCGTAGTTACATATTTTGACAAATAGAAACAAATGTAACAAGTGACACTAAGTGTTTTTCATCACAGCCACATATTTTGACTGGATAACATTGTTAGCTATGTCGTTTAATATAAGCGATGTGACACGTGATACAGCCGTATGTGTTTAACTGCATATTGCAACAATGGATACGAATACTATTCTAATCGTATAGGTACAGGATCACTACTAAAAATTACTTTAAAACATATTCATAATAAACATCTTTATGCATTTTAAAGGTGAAATACTTATAAACTAGTTACATATCTATTTAAGTATCCCCAAGGGACTTTTTTATTGATACTTACACCATTTTAATTACTACTAAATATAAGTATATTTAATGAAATGCTTAAAAATAAAGTATTTCAGGCAGTCCCTTATGTACTTAAACGATCTACCAAGTTTGGCGTTCTACTTATACTGGTGCTGCTCTTATGGTATAAATGTATTAAGTACTGTCCCGCTCTGGTATAAACCTGATATACTTTATTTTTCATAATCTTCAGAGGCGTTGGATAGTCAAGCTACCGGTATGATGGTGTAAAGCAATTGCAGCAAACCACGTCGAACACCCGAATCACTAGAATTGCCCTTAACATGGAGTACTGCAATAAATACACATATAGTTAATGTACTAAAAACACTATAAGTACCGTATAAAACCAATTTGTTTGTACAACATATTATGTCGCCTTACGCCAAATTACAAAGTTTTAGTATTCATATCTTACTTATTGAAATGAATTTTTAAAACTCATTTTTGTTCATTATAAAACTTAAAAAATTGAATATGATTGAAGTGAATTTTTATCAAAGAAGTAGGAGAAAATTATGAATAATTAACCTGGTTAAGCCATATCAGGTAGGCTGTAGAAACAGTTAAGGTAATAATTGTTTACCGTAAAAAAGTTATTCCTAGTCAATTATTTTTTTGCCATTGTTATTATGTTATGATCAAATTGTTTTGGCGTTGTTCGAAAATGACCGGGTACCCAGATTCGCAACTAAATATTCAGGCAAACGGCATTATATTTTGAAAGTGCCAATAAAACTATTTGTAAAAATGTCACTTGTAGTTCTTGCACTATTCCAAAAAATGATTTGCGTTTCGTACAGTTGCTACGTTATAAACAATACAAATGGCATACTTTTCTACAATTTTTTTTTATATAAAATAGTGTCATGTTTATATGGTTGGGGAAACGATTTGAATAATATCAAATGTCATGGATTTATAAATATAACCTAAAAAATCAGCAAACATTTTTTATTGTTTTTGCATGGCAAGTGCACATAAATGTAATTAGGCACTTACATTTACCTTTAAAATGTGTTCATTTAAGTTACAATTAACAATTCAGAATTAAAAGTTGTAACATTTTGCTAACTCTTGTGTTGAAAATACTTATAAATTTAAACGACCCAGTTGTTTATTTTTATGTTGGGTCCAATAATTCAACTGCCCTCGTAGATGACTATTAATTACAAAATATTGAATAACAATAAATATACCTTCTGTGAGGCGGATGTGACCCCCATGATGCTGACGTGCTTTGGGGCATCGCTCTAATCCTTTGCCCCATAGAAACTCCACCGCTTCGGGCCAAGTCTTGCCCATAACGCTGCCTGGTGTCGCACACGTCGGAATGTAACTATCATTATAATACATTTTACGGTGTACCACAAGATTCATCAGTTCACAAATGGTTTCATCACAATGCACGGGATTGTTATGAAAGTATAATTCTTTTAAACTGCTCAAATCATCTATAAACCTTTCGGTAATTTTAGTGAGACGATTGTTAATAAAGCTTATTAAATTTATTAGGGGAAGATTTACAAAACAGTTGTCGTCAATGGAAGTGATCTGATTCCAACCCATCCAGACTTTTTCCAAATGCTCCAAATTTGTAAATAAATTTCTTGGTAATGTTTTTATTTTGTTATATGAAAAATTTATTGTTTGTATGTTTATTGTATTGGAGAATAAAGAGTTTGGCAAATCTGTCAACTGGTTGTAAATTAACTGTATATGCGTTAAATTTTTATATGGAATAAATTCAGTACCTGCAAGTGACGTTATATTTCCTCCTAAAACAAAAATTTAAAATTTTTTAAAAAATAATATTAAAATACACGATGATAATAATAGATATGATTATATCAAGGCTGTAAAAGTGATCTGCTTTGTCGAACCTTAAGTTAGCAGCCGAGGCCAGAAAATCAGATAAGATAAGTAAAGAACTTTTTACCCGATGTGCATACAACATTAAAATAAATGTAGTGCATGTAAGCGCATAGAAAAGCAATTATTTAAATAATTTTATCATGCGGGAGGTAACATTATTTTAGCCTAAAACAACTGTTTATGTAATAGCCGCGTATTTGTTTATATAAATAATTTTTAACGTAGACAAAAACTAACGGTAGGTTTCGCAATGCCTATAAAATTACTTAAAAACAAAAATAGGGTTGATTTAAATAGGGAAATATATTTTGAATGCATTCAATTCTCAAGTGCGGTCTGTTATAAACTCTAAAATGTGATTATTGTTTAAAAACTCATCAACAAATCTTTTGATCACAGACAATACCTTCCATATCTAATAGGTGAGGGAAAGTAAAAAAAAAATTTAATTTAAATGATATGCGCAGGTCTTGTGACGAAAGTATTTAATTTTCCGTTTAGAGTTGTAGTCTTGTGGGTAGTAAGTTAGTTTTTTGTTAAAATTTAGTTATTCAAATCGAGGTTCAAACCCCACAAGTAAAATTGTGGTGTTTGTATTTTTATTATTTTGTATTGAATTAAATTTCGCACGCGAGGGGTGAAGTCGCTAGCGTCTTAATACCGCGAGTTAAACATTCATTTTAACCGTCAGTGTAATACAACTGTTTATTCAATTCTCCAATTTGAGTGTAAGATTTTTATAAATGAAAGCAGAAGCTTGAAATGTCACTAAACGCTTGCAGTTATTTAGTTGCTGAGTGTAAGTTTATTTGACGATAATAAAACTGATTGTGATGGAAGGTAATGTACTGAAAATAAAGAATCTTTTGCAATAAATTTTCTGTATGGAATTTATATAAAATACATAGAAATGACGGAAGGCATTCTGCTGGCCACAATATAATTTCTGGGAGACGTAAAACAGTCAAATTAATTTCTGGGAAATTAAAAACTACCAAGTGTCTCAAACTAACTATTAAGGGACTTAAAAACTGACAAATTAACTGCTGGTGATTTAAAAACTACCAAAGATGTCAAAGAAAAAAAATACTGGAAGTGTTAAAAATGGTCAAATTATTTTCAGTTGACTTAAAAGCTGTTGATATCAATGCGACAAATTAATATGTGGTGCCGTAAAAACTGCCAAACTAATACTGGGGACTTAAAACTGTCAAATTAATTTTAAGCTAACATAAATCTGTCAAAGCTGTGAAACTATAAGTAATGATTCGGAAGTGCTCATTCAATGATTAATTTTATATTTTTAGTCACATACTTAAAGCAATACTTGAAAATATATAATCCTCTTTATTATAGCTATGGTAATGGGATGTAACATAGTAAAACTAAAAAGAATACCCTCTTTACCATTAGGTGATGGGCGGTGAGACGTCGTGGATGATATTATTTAAAGTGACTTACCATAAATATTAATAAACTGTATCTCTGTAGGAAAATCTGATGGCACTGATGTCATACTATTTATCCCAAAACATTGTGCGGTTTTCAAATTCGTAAATTTATGTTTATTAGCAGTAAATTCTGTCACCAAACAGTCACAAGGCGTACATTTTGGACTCCAATCGGCGGTTGCACTCAAGATCAACAAAAAAATTAATATCAGCATGATGTTAAACCGACTATAAAATGATGAGTAAAAATATTTACATACTTCTTCATCTATTTATACTAGTTGTAATGAAATGCTTTTTTGTATTTGTTTTCCTCGTCAATATTGTATATGTTTTTCTTGTCATTTTTATTTCCTTTGATAATTTTTTTTATCAGTGACGATAACGAGACTGCCAGATTTTGCGTCTTATAAAATAATATATACAGGATAAGTCTGGAGACGCCCCCCCCCCTTTAACTTTTTTATTATAATAGAAAAAAATGGCTCATATAAAAGTTTTATTATTTTACATATACTATTTGATGGCAGATGTAGATATTTTTTATAAAGCCAGGTTTACAAGATATGACTATCAACTTTTATTTTTCAAATGGCAACCTATAATTATTTTAATAAAATAGAAACCGCCATTTTTTCTATTTCAACGATGTATTATTTTTTATTAATGTATTTGAAAAATTTAGAGAAAAATGGGATAATTTAGAAATATTAGAAATAATTTTTAAACAAATATTATAGGTGGCTATGTGAAAATAAACAAAACGTAACAATGTAAAACAATTAAATTAATGTCAAAAATGTATACATTTGTTTGTTACTTAATTTAACATTTTGTAAACAAAAAAAAACATTTTGAAATGTTTGCGAAGAACGAATTAATTGATATGATTCTAATAATTGGTGAATCGACTGGAATCATAAGAAGAGTAAAATAAGTTAATAAGTTATATATATATATATATATATATATATATATATATATATATATATATATATATATATATATATATATATATATATATATTGTGACGAAGTCACATGTTTTTGTCCATTTTCTTCAAAAGACGACACACAGCCATAGTTCTCCATAGACACGAGACACGAGTTGGTCAAAACTCCAAGTTCCCAGCGATTTCCATTCTTCCTAGCTGGTACGTGGGCTTTGTTATCAGGGCAGATAACGTCATCCAACACTTTTCTCTAAGTTTTGCTAAGAAATCGGAATGAAAATCATGTTTTTTGTCAAAGCACAATTAGAAAACTTACAGGTTACAAGTGAGGATATACAACTACTGCCAGCCGGCATACCCATAATCCACGGGCCGGGCCTAACTGACTGGGCAACAATAGAACCCTTAAGGACACGATTCCATTCCCAGAACTTGGAGAAAATCACTGGGAAATCCATTTGACAACTTCCACAGCTAAGCGAAGCTAGCGCTACGGCCAGCCACGGACTTCAAGGGAAACTGAGACATTTAATATTGACTATTTATTGCATTCATGTAATATTTAATTGTATATTCCACCATATAATAACTGTCACGGAAAAGCTGGAAAATTATTTTTATTATTATTATTATTATTATTATTATTATTATTATTATTTAATACACTACCCTACAGGCAAAAGCCCAATTAATGGGTAGGAGAGGTACATTTATCAATAAAAATATATACAAAGTTTAAGTTCGTTTATAGTGCAATTGAAAATGTCTACGTGACTTTGTACAAGGTGATACGATTTAATCATGTAATGTATGGGAGACTTAGCGAATATTGTAGTCCTTGACGGTGGTAAATAAAATGTGTCAATAAATCTAGAAGACAGTCTAGGAATTTTAAGATTAATTCTTTTCACAAGTAACATACAGTTAATGATATTATGAATCACTTTAAATAAAAGAACACTAGCATGCATATTTCTCCTTTGCTGTAAATATTGTAAATCAAAGGATTCAAGGAGTATTGTCTGTGGAGTGCCTCTACTTGGGTAAGTACCTTCTAATATGAATGTAGCAGCTTTGATAATTTTTCTTTGGACACTCTCTTTTTGCTATATATACAAAATAAAAATTTAACAAACCTAGGCTTCAGCTAATCAGACATCGCGACACAACTCCACCTCCGCACCAATAAGATTGCCGGTAACATCTCCCTCTGCCAGCGCGCAAATTTCAACCAAATGTAACCAAATCTGGGTATAAATATCACTAGCGGAGCTTAAGAAGTCACTTCTTGCAATAACTGCTTCGGCTAAACAAGAGGATCAGTCTAACTACAGCTTCTGTAGCCTAGAAGTCAACGACACGAGCGTCACGAACTGCCATCAGCGAGATAGTCGCTGAATCCGAGCGAGAGTGTCATCTCAGAGACAGGATTCCAGTCAAGTATAGTAAAGATATACCAAGTTAAATACAAAGTTAGTCAAACAGACAGATTTCCAAGACATTTTTTTTATTCTTGTTAGCTATCCGCAATCCTAAACTACCCCTAAAACAGACAGTTCACAGATTGGCGCCCGAAACTAGTAACAGCAAACCCAACACACGGGTAGGTACGTCACAATAAATATATATATATATATATATATATATATATATATATATATATATATATATATATATATATATATATATATATATTCCGACGTGCCCGTTTCAAATAAAACATTCCCAAATCAGTAGCACTTCTAGTTTAAACGGAAGTACACCCTAACTTTCTTACTTTAAATGGAATGTTATATTTTTTATTTTACCATTGAATTAAGCGGAAAATTTTGCATACGAAACAAAAATATTTTACTCCTGATCAACCACTTCTGGCATAATTCAACTTTTTTTGATTTTTTCTATAAAAACGGCATAATCCCGGTGACTGGTAAATAAAATATTTAAATGATATCAGTTCCGCTAACCCTTCACTAGATTTTATTAGAATTGCCTGAGGATTTTCTTCAGAGATTGCAATCAAGATACAAGCTTGACATTTAAAAAAAAAATCACATCACATAACCAAATAGTTAGCATTGCAACGCATCGCCTTATTGTTTTGTAGCATGGCCAACTGGCCATGTAATATTTTTACGCAGCAACAAGCTTGTATTTAAAAAAAATCTGATGTGGCCAGTATATTATCTCCCGCTCCCGGCATGCAATTTTTATTTATTGTCATAAATACGTACTTACATGTTTACTAATAATGCAATTGTTTTAATAATATAGCTATTGTTTATATTTTCTACTTCAAAATTTGAACATTAATTCATTTTTTTGCGATGCTGATGTTTATTTCTTGTAATTTCAAAGCTGTTTTTTGGCGACGCACTGGTTTGATGCTGGTTCGTAGTGTTTTGAAACTTATTATTTTCTCGAATGAAAACGGTGCAAACAATGACGTCACACTACGACCGTTTTGAAATAGTTTTGAACCAGTCGGCATCGGCAGTAGTGGTTTGAAAAGTGGGGGGAGAGGGCGAGGAGGTTTAACCTCAACAATTAGCTCAGTGTTTTGTGTAAACAAACTTGAGAGATTCGATTCATACGAAATAATGAATATCCAGTTTATTATTGAATTGCTCTCTATATCACTACTATCCCTTAAAAAATGCATGAAATTAATTTGCTCTATGGTATTTTCATAGTCATAGAATTAATTTCACCAAAATTTACACTTTTTGATCTTCAACCTTAATTACAAATAAACTTTTATTTACGTAACTCTATTTGTCAAATTCAAATACAACAACATTACGTCATTGTTTTAAAACTATGCATTATGGCGAGTAAAAAAACGATGACGTCAGATACGAAAACGGTTTGAAAACCTTGTTGAATACGGTTCGTCGCCAAAAAACAACTCAAATGATTAGTTTTTTGACAGTGACATATATTTGTCAAATACATACATTTGAATATCTCAAATGTGTAACCAAGATGTTTATACCATAAATCGCGAAAAAATGACAATTAAAGTTATTTTTCTAGGAAAAACTATTTTGAGCTTCAAGGAAAGTGCCACGTTCCGTTAATGGGCTCTTTCCATATAGGAATAGTGCAAGAATACATGGCTTCAAAATTTCTGAATGATACAATTTGAATTAGAACGTATAGAGTATCCACACACACCCACAGACATCATCGTGAAAATGTTAAATACGGATTCTAGGAGACCTTAAAACATGCTTATTTACCAAAATCTCAATTTGCGATTTATAGCACAATCCCTATAATTCCCTTACCAAGGGTAGCGGGAGATAAAAATAATTTAAAAACATTTTATTTGATTGCAGTAGTGCATAAAACGTTGTACCTACATATATCTCAGGCCGAAAGAAGTTTACACCTTTGGACGAATAAAATCCCTCCGTTATGCATCGGGCTTCAAATTTCGTCCTTTCTTTCGTCCCCTATTGGTAAATAATTATTAAAATTTGCTGGAAAATGAAAATGATTGTATTACTAACATATTTTTTTAAAAAAAATATTATAGCATAAAGTTGCAGTTTACATTAAATATTTTGTATTAATATAAGAATTTAACTTGTTATTTAAATAATTTTATACAAATAAGTGTCTAGGAGTTTTCCCATATGTCCGTTTCAATTAAAATATTCTCAAAGCAGTAGCACTTCCGGACACAAACTTTCTTATTTTAAATGGAATGCTATACTTTTTATTTTACCATTGAATTCAGTGGAAAATTGTATGTACTTCCGGCGTAATTCAACTGTTTTATTTTTTTTGTAAGAACGGTCACTTCTTTATCACTCGATATCTCGAGAATGGAATCGTATTTGTTTAATCTGTAGAAATAGTTTTATAAAGAAAGCTTTTGTTTACACAAATATAAATTAATAATCGACAATTTTTAAAAAATATAATTTCTGCGTAAAAGTGAAGTTCAAGTTCACAAAGTTTTAAAAAACTCAGGTTTTTTAAAAGGAACACCCCATTTTTTATTATTTAAATGAATTCTTCGTTGAAAAATAGAGGGGTAGTTTGTGTAGCATGACCTGTGATGAAGGTTGAATTTTTTTTAGTAAAATGCAAAATATGTAAATTGCATTTATATATAATATAAAAAAATTAAAATTATGTTTACTATATATGCAAAATACGAAGACAGATGACAGAAATAGAAAATATAATTCTAAAACAATATGTTCATAACCAACTAAACTAGACTTTTACTAAAATCTGTCAACTTTCAATATAGGACACAAACTACCCCTATTTATCAACGGAGAATTTATTTAAATAATAAAAAATCTGACGTGGCCAGCACATTACCTTCCGTTAGTTCTATGTATTTTGTATGTCATACAGAAAGTTCCTTGCAAAAGATTCTATTTCTTGTATATTACCTTAAGGCAATTGTATGTATTTTATACAAATTCCATAGAGAAAGTTTCTAGCAAAAGATCTTATATTTCCAGGAAAATTATATCACAAACATACTATCATTTGCACTTGATACTGACACCTTTCAATCAGAATTTTCTTAATATAGCAGCTGTTTCCAGAGTTATAGCATAGCTGGCTAATATTTAATGTCTTTATAATTTTTTAACTATATATTCATATAGAGAATAAAATATTCTTTAATATTTATAATAACATTAAATGTGAAAAAATGATATTTAATATCGTTTTTTTAAGAAAAACTGTTAAAATCTTCAAATGAGGGTATTTCCGGTTGACCAATTATAACCAAAATCTAATTTGTTCTTCATATGGATGTAACAAAAAATAATACGAAAGAATTATAATTTTTTGAATTGTAGTATTAGAGTTATCGCAGGCGAAATTTTTGTCACACACAGACACACACACACACACACATACGCGCGCGCGCACACACCCACATATACACAAAAAAGCGCGCGCGGACACACACAGACACACACACACACACACACACACACACACGCGCACAAACACACACACACACACACACACACACACACACACACACACACACACACACACACACACACACAAAACACATACACGCGCGCGCGCATACACACATACACACACACACACACATTTACATTTTTCAAAAATTGACGATTATTAACTTATATTAGCGTAAAAAAAGCTTTCTTTATAAAACTGTCTTTACAGATTATGGAAATTCTATTCCATTCTCGAGATATCGAGTGATAAAGAAGTGACCTTTCTTCCAGAAATAATCAAAAAAAGTTTAATTATGCCGGAAGTGGTTTATTAAAAGTAAAATATTTATATTGTTTCATATATAAAGTTTCCGCTGAATTCAATGGTAAAATAAAAAATATAGTATTCCATTTAAAATAAGAAAATTAGGGTCTACTTTCGGTTAAACCGGAAGTGCTACTGATTTTTTATATTTTAATTGAAACGGACATGTGGGAAAACCCTTAGATACCATATTTCATCAAAATAATATTGAGTAGTTTTTAAAATAAAGATAGCGTAAGCTCGTTCTGGGACACCCTGTATAAAACAATGTATATTTAAATTATATAAAACATATAAAAAAGAACTGTATAATATAAGCATGACGATCTTATCCAACAAAAACATTCTGAAACAAACAAAATAAAGATAAATTAATATTATAAATCTTTAATAACGCAAAAAAGTCAAGGCTATCATCCATATCGTATCAAACAGATGTTTATTTTGGTCTATTTTTAATGTTTTTCTCCCAAATTTCCTCATATCGCAATTTCTGAATTATTTACACAAATTCATCAAGTAAACTGAAATATTATGTAATTCAGGACGTCCTAAAATTAATTGAAATACTCCCTGAATGCCTGAAATTTATTCACATTTATCCAAAACTACTCATTTATATATAATATATGTAAAAACGTTTTGAAAAAAAATTTACGCTCCAAATTTTATTACGAAATAAGGTCTAATCTAGTTATCACTGGACATAATAAATACATAATAATTGTTTTACAATATAAATACCATGTTAATATTGCCAGAAAATGTTTCGATAGATGTTATACAAACTTGAAATACGCAAATCTATCTATAGGTTAGTTGGACAGATAACTGAAACGTGAAATTGTTAACGTTTTTGGAGATCAAAATATTAGACAGACGACTCTTTACGGACCAAACTAAACGGAAATGTGAAGAAGGTGTAGTATATTTTAATTTACCAAATAGTGGGCGACCCGAACTTTTGCCCCCAAATCGAATCAGCAGTCTCATTCGAAGTACCCAAGACAAAGTTAGAACGTCATCGCGCGAATTAACTCGATGATTTAGAATTTTAAAAATGATTGTTAGTAGAACTTTGGTCAGGAATGATTTAAAATGTCGAAAAAGAAATAATGTATCCAAGCAGTTAGCGGCTCAGCTTGAGCGAAGGTTCAGATGCTGCAGAGCATTGAGGAACCAACATTTTATGAAACAGAGAGAGGGCATAATCCCCCAAATGTTTCTCAGTCGCGACAGATGGAAGACTTTTGAGCATTTCTTAGCAGAAAAGTTTACAATAATGGCTGGGAATACGAAACGAACATCACTTATTAGAACTAAAACTATTATAATTACCCCTTAACCTTAAAATTAATTTTAATAAAAACTAAATACGTATTTCGAGAACTAAGTTCTCATCATCAGTAGTACAACAAGAGAAAGTTAAACAGAGTAGTCAAGATTATTCTGTTTAACTTTCCCTTGTTGTACTTTGGTAAGGGAGGTATAGGGATCGTGCTATAAATCGCTAATTGTGATTTTGGTAAATAAGCATGTTTTAAGGTCTCCTAGAATCCGTTTTTAACATTTTCACGATGATGTGTGTGGGTGTGTGTGTAGATCCTCTATACGCTCTAATTCAAATTGTATCATTCAGAAATTTTGAAGCCATATATTCTTGCACTATTCCAATATGGAAAGAGCCCATTAACCGAACGTGGCACTTTCCTTGAAGCTCAAAATAGTTTTTCCTAGAAAAATAACTTTAATTGTTATTTTTTCGCGATTTATGGTATAAACATCTTGGTTACACATTTGAGATATTCATATGTATGTATTTGACAAATATATGTCACTGTCAAAAAACTAATCATTTGAAATTACAAGAAATAAACATCAGCATCGCAAAAAAAATGAATTAATGTTCAAATTTTGAAGTAGAAAATATAAACAATAGCTATATTATTAAAACAATTGCATTATTAGTAAACATGTAAGTACTTATTTATGAAAATAAATAAAAATTGCATGCCGGGAGCGGGAGATAATTTACTGGCCACATCAGATTTTTTTTAAATGCAAGCTTGTTGCTATGTAAAAATATTACATGGTCACGTGGCCATGACACAAAACAATAAGGCGATGCGTTGCAATGCTAACTATTTGGTTATGTGATGTGAATTTTTCTTAAATGTCAAGCTTGTAGCTTGAATGCAATCTCTGAAGAAAATCCTCAAGCAATTTTAATAAAATCTAGTGAAGGGAAGCGGAACTGATATCATTTAAAAAACAAGAGTGTTTATTATATTTCCAATTCTATTTTTGACCTTTTATTTACCAGTCACCGGGCTTATGCTCTACTTTACCGCCCACATAAGCTACTCCCGCATTTTATAATTTACAGAAGTCAAAGATCAGTATAACATCGTAAATAAATAAAATTAATATAATTAAATGTATATTAATCTTTAGAGGCAAATTATAGTACAATTTTTTATTTTATTATAAAAAAATTATTTTAACTGTTTTAAAAAGTTCAGTTTATTAATAATGAACGTAGCATTTCTTTTAAACAATGTTCATGTTTCTTTTCTTCATAAATATATAACAAGATAAGCTTAGTGTAAATCTTTTCCAAATATTTTGTTGTTTGTGATGAATGAAAACAACTTATTTTTTCGTACCTCCCCTGCGTAACAGTGTAACAAAAACACTGAATAATTTATTATACTTTTTTATTTATAGTAATTTGTAAGCGACACACAGATTCATATTTCATATGAGATATATGAAAAAAATATATGTACAAGGAAAACACTACACAAATTTAAATTTATTAAAATTTCCGCGTTTTAAAGGTCATACTTACACTCGATAAATTTGTTTTGTTAGACCTTATATATTTTTTTATAAATGTTATATATTCATAAATACCAAGCGAACTTCATTCAATGTTACGAAGAGAAATAGTTTTTATAAATTTATTTACACTTTCGGTCGGATCACACAATATTTATGAATTTTTTTCATACCTTTCTACGGGGGGCGCTATATTGAAATATATATTAAATAATTTATTATAATGCATACTAATTGTTTATAATAATTTTAAGGCGGCACGCGGTCTTATATAGGAGATATCTAAGATTTCACATGAATGATAGGTAACAATATGTTCATGAATTTTTCTCATGCCCTTCTACGTCGGGTGCTATTTTGAAATATATATTAAATATTTTTTTATGGTGCATACTATTTGTTTATAATAATTTCAACTTTCAAGGCGGCACGCGGTCTTATATAGGAAATATCTAAGTATCTATACTGAAATGTATATTAAAAAATTTGTTATAATACCTACAATTTATTTATACTAATTCCAAAGCGGCACGCGGACTTCTAAAGGAAATATCTAAAATATATATTCACATAAGATATAACGCAATTTTTTTAAATTATATGCAGTACGGGTGTCGCTATTACAAAAAATATATATGAGTTGAGTATATTTGTTATAATAGATACGATTTATTTATAATAATTTCAAAGCGGCACTCTTAAGATATATAGAGAATAAATACATTTGTTTATTATCTGCTACCATAACCTGTAAATTTTTTCGGTCAAATAAAATATATTTCACACGGTCGTGAAATAGTATTACGGTACTAATTTCGAAATTCCTTAAACTTCTCTCATTCGTACAGTAAACACTGGCTTCTTAGCCTTATTACGTAAATAACTTTTCATTTAAATAAATTAAAATTCACAAATGGCGTTCATTTCGATACGCAACCTATTTCGACACGCAATTTTTTGTTTTAGTAGGTTGGCACTAGAATGGCAGCTACTTAACTTTTCTTTTAATTGGCAATTGACTTTAATTTCATTATATAAGGACAAAATTATTATTATTATTTTAGTGATGTTAATTGCTTGAATATATATAAATGGTCGAAAATATAATCACAAAATAAATAAAAAATAATTCTATTTCATCCCCCACGCCTCGTAACACATTGTGTAGAATGTCATTAGTTGTCTGGTTCGTATCATTTTGCGTTTGAGTCTTTAACACGTACACTATTAAACAGTAATAATATGAACTATAAACATGTATTATGTAAAGAAATGATTTAATTATTGCGAATGATATCAATACTATTTTCCGTTGCTGCCATTGGGGTTATGCACGAATTAGTGTAACGGTACGCCTTGCAGTGCACTTTGCTACTCTCTTTTGACCGTTGCCGTTGATGTTTCACACAGGTATTAAATTTAGCAATTTCGAAGAAATTGTGAAACCAGATAGATGGCCAAACGGACCATACATTGCTCGGTTTTTTCAACGACGCAGCAATCATCAGGTACCAACGTGACATCTGGCTCAACAGTCTCAAAAACCATCTAGTCGCCCGTTCGAATTGTTCATCAGAACATTCAGTGTATACGCAACAAAACTGAACAACTTGACATTTTCGTATCATCGCATCCTCCATGCGACTCTTTCAGAACACTGGCTTCGACAATCATCCTACACTTTGAAAGACTTTCATTTAGCTAGCGTATTTGTTAGACAATTTTATGCTAATGGTGGAGTTATTATCTACTGTAACAACCGATTTAATTATGACAACGTAGATTTCATTACAGACTTTAAAGTTTACTCACATAAATACTATCAATTATATCTTAGTTGTTTACAGATCGCCTAGTTCAAATATATCCGAATTTTTAAAACATTTGGATATGTGTTTGTCAAAAATTATAACGAAGATAACCTTTTAAAGGATAGTACAGAAAAGAAATTATTTTCAGATGCTATGAAAACTTATAATCTGCACCATACAATAAATGAACCAACACGTATTTTTCAAAATAGCAAGTCATGTGTTGATAATATATTTACTAATTTAAATATTAACGTTTATGAAGTAACTGTTATATACAAAAATATTTCTAATCATTCTGCTCAAAGTATCTGTATTAACAATGAAACTTCTAAAGCTGTAAACAATTCAAAAACTGTCAAAAGATTGTTTTCCAAATCTGATCTTGATTATTTTAAATTTCAGTTGTTAAAGAAACCGACGTTGATAGATGTTTTAAAATTTTTTTGGAATTATTTACGTATCATTTTAATATTACTCTTCCTAAAATGAAAGTTCCCAGCCACAACGGCATTACCAAAAACGAATCTTGGGTAACCAATGAAATAAAAAATTGTCAATAATACTGAAAGAATAATATAACTTATGTCAGTTAGGGCTTATCACTAAGGCAGAATACATGAAGATTAAAAAAATGTATCGTAAACTAATTAGAAAAACTAAAAATGAGTTCAATTCTAAACTTGTGCAAAACTGTAGTAATCATACAAGTAAAGTTTGGAAATAAATTAACAATAATCTAAATATAAATATTACTGACAAATCTAGAAAAATTAATAAACTAAGAAGTAATAGTGAATTTCCAAATAACCCGTTTAGATATTGCTAATATGATCAATAACTATTTTATTAATTTGCCACATAAAATTCAAAGATATCTGCCTCCTGCTTCTAACTTTTATCTCGATGGTAATAAAATTTCGAACAATTTACTGTAAAATTGATATGAAATGATAATTGCTCCTTTATGTTATTGTATTAATTTGTCTTAATTAGAATGTAAATTTCTAGATCTTCTAAACCATGTTAAAGTTATAGCTTTACATAAAACGGAGACAAAGAATTGGTATCAAATTATAGACCAATAACTTTGGTTTCTACATTTCATAAAATTTATGAAAAAGTAATACTGTTAAGGGTTCTCTCATTTCTAGATATGAATATGGTACTAATTGGGAAGCACAACAACCGCCTTTGTGAATTTTTTCGACCATGTTTACAATGCAGATGACAAAAGTAATAATATGCAGGGTGTAACAGCTATACGAGCTACCTCAAATAATTTCTGTATTATTAAAGATACAACAAAATACTATAAGACAAACTTATAGAAGACCAAGGGAGACATCCGAATACAAAATAAAATATTTTTTTAAACCAGTGGTTCTCTCAAATCTAGTGGCATAGAAATGAGTTCTTTTTATTATCGTATTCACATTGAACGAGCTGTCAAAAAGGAATTCAATTAATTCATATGTTTTTTTACACAATATAATTGTACTTCAAATCGAATAAATAAGTTTAGTGAATTACTGTGTATTTAATCGTGTTTACCAACGCAAATATATCCACACTGCATACTAACATAAATAAATGCAATTTACATATTTTTCATTATACTAAAAATTTGTCTACTTTCAACATAGGACATACTACATAAACTACCCCTTATTTTTTAACGAAGAATTCAATTATATAATAAAAAATCTGATGTGGCCAGCACATTACCTTCCGTCAGTTATATGAGGTATTTACGAAAATTCTACCTGTGAACTGTTACCGGTAAACAGCTTTTATCAGTTTATAGCTACCGGAATCGATATTATAAGAACGCAAGTGGTAAACAAGGTAGATCCATAACCTACGAAAAAATTTGAAAATTTAAAACAGGTTAGAAATTTAACGTAGTTAACAAAATGAGCAGAGTCCTACTTTGAACACATTTCCACTTTTACCAAGCACGTTTCGCTTTGAATCACTACCTTTTTTTGAGATTAGATTCTTCATGAATCCAGTAGATGGATTTGGTAGATATTTAACAATTTTCGAACACGGTAACTTTTTACCACTCGTGTTTTCGAACACAGTCGGTAGATGCGGTATCTACCGGTAGAATTTTCGCAAATGCGTATGTATTTTCTATAAAATCCATACATAAAGTTCCTTGCAAAAGATTATAAATTTCTTGTATGTACATTACCTTTCGACAGTTGTATGTATTTTATATAAATTTCATACAGAAAATTTCGAGCAAAAAGATCCTAACACAAATATACTACGAATATGCCATTGCACTTGACACTGACATCTTTCAATCAGAATTTTTTTAATATAGTAGCTGTTTCTAGTATAGTTGGCTAATTTACGAAATTTAATTTCTTTATAATTTTATAACTCTATATCCATTTAATATGAAGTATAAAATGCAGTCAAATCGTATAGAGAATACAATGTTCTTTAATATTTATAATAATATTAAATGTGAAAAAATTATATTTAACATCGTTTTTTCAAGAAAAACTGTTAAAATCTGCAAATGAGGGTACTTCCGGTTGTACAATTATAACCAAAATCTAATCAGCTCTTCATGTGGATGCAACGAAGCGGAATACGAAAGAATTATAATTTTTGGAATTGCAGTATTAGAGTTATCGTAGACGAAAATTTTGTTACACACACACGCACACGCGCACGCGCACGCACACGCACACGCACACGCACACGCACACGCACACGCATACGCACACGCACACGCACACACACATACACACACACACACACACACACACACACACACACACACACACACACACACACACACACACACACACACAAACGTGCTTATTCATCAAAATCTCACCACCGAATTTTTTGACCAAAGACAATACCTTCCTTACCTAAAGGTGACGGAAGGTAAAAATGAGGCGTGCCGATGCAACTATTGCAAGAAGTGTTATTTGGTGTCTTTAAAAAATAAGCACAAAATAATTTTCCAAATTTTCTGTGACAGTTATTGCCAGGTAGAATATACAATTAAATATTACATGAATACAATAAATAATCAGTATTAAAAGTCTCAGTTTCCCTTGAAATCCGTGGCTGGCCGTGGCGCTAGCATCGCTCAGCTGTGGAAGTTGTCAAATGGATTTCCCAGTGATTTTCTCCAAGTTCTGGGAATGGAATCGTGTCCTTAAGGGTCCTATTGTTGCCCAGTCAGTTAGGCCCGGCCCGTGGATTATGGGTATGCCGGCTGGCAGTAGTTGTATATCCTCACTTGTAACCTGTAAGTTTTCTAAGTGTGCTTTGACGAAAAATATGATTTTCATCCCGATTTCTTAGCAAAACTTAGAGAAAAGTGTTGGATGACGTTCTCTGCCTTAATTACAAAGCCCACGGACCGGCTAGGAAGAATGGAAATCAGTGGGAAGACTGTGAACTTGGAGTTTTGACCAACTATGGCTCTGTGTGTCGTCTTTTTCCGGAAAATTTGAAGAAAATGGACAAAAATATGTGACTTCGTCACAATATATATACAGGGTGATTCATCGGTCTGTCCTTTATAACTCTTTTATTTTAAGTCAGATAGAAAAACTCTTTAAATATAATTTATATGATATACTATTGTCTATCTACGTACTATATGCATTTGTATACAGGGTGCTCTGTTTAAGCGCAACAATATGTAACTTTATATTTCTTAATGGAACACCCTATATTTATTTAATTATTTTGATAGTAAATTAGATTACCTTTAAAAAAGTATTAAGTAATAAGGGGTCTAAAATTATAAATTAAGAAGTTATTTACGTTCATAAAAAATAGTAGTTCAGAGTGGAAAAAACCATAATATAATAAAGAATTTTGACCCTTTTTTAATAATACTTATTTTAAACATTACACTAATTCCAAAGAAGTATTAAATTTTAGTGACAGACTAAATAATGCAAAATTATAATAAATGCTCGAAAACTTGTACTTCAACTTCAATAAATTTTTCTATTATATTAACCATCTCATCTTTAGTAAAATTTGTATTATTCATTTTCACATCAACATCAACCATGATAAACTAAGAGTATTTGGACAACTTGTTTGTTTAAATTTGAAACAATTGATCAAATTATCCATAGCTTACTTTGTTAATAATAACATGATAGAAACATATCATTCAACGAATATAGGTAAATAACTTGTTAATTTATAATTTTAGACCCTTTATTACTTAATACCAGGGCATCGAACCCAAACCGTAACATTTTAGAAAACCCAAACCCAGAACCGAACCTGAGATACATTTTTCAATTGAACTCGGACCAGAACCGAACCGGATATTAAAATTTTGGTTCAGGGTTCAGTTTCTGTTGAAAACATAAGCGGTAAGCGCGCGCAGTTCTGCGTCTGCGTTGCTGCCTGTGTGCTCTGTTGCGTTGTTTTAATTCTGGCGCGCATTTATGCTTGTTGGAACTTGAAACCTGTCATTTGCTGTTGTGGTGTAGCGTGTAGCTAAAACTAAAATTCGGAATAAGGTGCTAAGTTACACAATATTATTATCTTCAATGGGGTCATACGTCATACGAAAAAAAGTACCTATACTGTATCCGTTTTAACTATAGAGCGTTGGGTGAGATAGGGCCTACGATTCTAGCTCTCTGATTGGTTCAAACGTGAACCGAGTTTACACAGTAAAATAATTGACGCGAAATTTAAATTTGCTTGACAACTGTATCAATAATTTTGACGTTTGACTTAAAATAAATAAAAGTCAATAGTACACGATTTATTCATATTATTAAATTCTGTTCAGTTCTGTTTGTTAAGCATATTATTGTTCTTTTTTTATATAATTTTCATAGTGTTTTGGCGTTATATTTCATATTACATAGTTTTCGTTGTGCGCGTTTTATTAGTTTTTAGTTAGTAGTTCGCTAGTTTTGTTATTGTTCTCTTTGTTTATATTATGGATAAAAATAGATAGATATGTACATGCAAGACAAAATTACAGAAAAAATGTCAATTAGTAAGATTTTTTTTAAATCCAGGACTGGCGCCAAAATTTGTATTTTTTATTTAATACATGTAAAAACGGCCGCGCTCGAAACGCCATCTAGTCTATAGTTAAAACGGATAGAGTATAGGTATATTATGACATGAAATATATACAGGTGTTATTGAATACGTGTTACAAATACATTATATCGAACCGAACCTGAACCCGGAACAAAACCGCAAATTTTATTGACACCCGAACCCATCACTCAAAAAAAATATTAACCTGAACCGAACCCAGTTTCTGGCGGGTTCGCTGCCCTGCTTAATACTTTTTTAAAAGGAATCGAATTTACTATCAAAATAAATAAATAAATAAATATAGGGTGTTCTATTAAGAAATATAAAGATACATATTGTTGCGCTTAAATGGAGCACCCTGTATACAAATGAATATGGTACGTAGATAGGTAATACTATATCATATAAATTATATTTGAAGAGTTTTTCTATCTGACTTAAAATAAAGGAGTTAGAAAGAGAGGACAGACCGATGAATCATCCTGTATATATATCGTGTGTCTGTCTTAAAGGTGTACATAGGAGATTAACATGGGAAATCAGTTTTTTACAATTTCCTGCTCGCCTAATTATTTTAAGCTAAAACGCGTCAAATGAAAGTTTTAGGGCATAAAATTATACATCTAAATTAGTAAACAGTATTATGTTTACATGCTTTATAGCGACAGAAATTAAATATGAAGATGTCGAAACTTACTTTGAAAATATCGACTGCCATGGAATTAAACAAAAAATAAATAAATGCCTGACGTTTTATTTGTCACAACGTAAGTTAACTTATTTGAAGTTTTTGACATTTTGAATTTGCCTCTAGTTTTATTGCCTGAAATCATTAGAGAATGAATATTTATAAGTACTAATGGAGAGCGTGATTTCACAATTCCTATATTCGTGACAAAATTTGAAGACTGCTAATGTGTCTCCAAAAAATACGAGTAAGCCGCGTAATCAGAATATCGGACGAGCAGGAAAACGTGCGTTACTGGAAGAAAGAGTGTAGTACTAGATGTATTGGAAATGAGTTGGGAGTACATCGCAGCATCATACTTACATAATAATTTTGTTTCGCAATTTTTAATAAATTCATATTATTTAAACAAAACTGTATTTTTCTTCAAGCGTATCATAATATTCATATTATGCTCCTGTACACACACTATAGAAGATGTTCATTGTCTTACTAGTACAAAAATGTTGATATTGTTGTACTAGTAAAAAAATGTTAGTGTTTTAGTTCACCGCTGGCGGCGGCAGTTGTCATAGCAACACATAATATATTGAAAATTGTTATTTGACAGTTGTGTTGTTTTTGTTTTGTAGTGTACACAGCCTGCTTTGGCTGAAATTGCAAACACTACAATTAAAAAATTCCAAAAAAAAAGTCAAAAATTCTTTGAAACCCTTGAAGAAAAAAATAGTATATGTCATTCGGAGTAGAACGCCCTTTTTGTGTTTTACCCAGCTTGCCTAGCCTCGACTAGCGCCTCGGCCACAATAGCTGGGTTCAACACAAAAAGACCGCTTTCTACTCCTAATAACATAATATACTATTTTTAACTTTATTTATTAGTCTAATACAATATTTCTATTATTATCATAATTAACGATGTGTTCATATCAAATTGACAAAAACGTCAAATAAGTTAATTCACGTTGTGACAGATAAAACGTCAAGCGTTTATTTATTTTTTGTTCAATCCATGGCTGTCGATGTTTTCAATATAATTTTCGACATTTTCATATTCAATTTCTGTTGTTACAAAGCGTGTAAAGGTAATACTGTTTATTGATTTAGATGCAGAATTTTATGCCCTAGAACTTTTATTTGACGCATTTTTGCTTAAAATAATTAAGCGAGCAGGAAATTGTAAAAAACTTATTTCTCATGTTAATTTCCTATGTACACATTTAAGACAGACACACGGTATATATATATATATATATATATATATATATATATATATATATATATATATATATATATATACAGGGTGTTAATACTAAGTTGTAACACCCGAAAATGGCAGTTGGAAATCAATGCAACAAACAAGTTTTCTTAGTTCAATTTTTTGATTTGGAGCTCCAGTTCATAGTTATTGGCGTTCTTTTGTTTTTCGAAAAATCGTCATTACTCCCTTAAGGAATATTTAAAAAATACAAAAACTTTCTGCATTTACTTTTGGTTCTCTAAAACATTTGTATTTACAATTATTTTCTATTTTATCAAATAACAAAATGGCGACCGATTAAAAATTTCAAAACAAGATATTTTGAAAACCACTCGATCGATTTTTAAAAATAAAACATTTATAAAATCCTTGAACTATCTGCTATAACATTTGTTTGAAACATTTTTGTCCAAAAAAGTTTTTATTCAAATTGAATTACAAGATAAATTTTAACAAACTGCAACAATTATTTAAAACAAAGAAGGCTTCCTGCCATTAAATAAGAAAATTAGGCAAGAAAAATAAGAAACAAACAAACAAGAAAAATAAAACAATGTAACAACAACCGATTGAATGATGAAAATTATTTTACTTTCTTAAATAACTAAATAGAGAATATCCGAATAAATGGATTGGGAGAGGAGATGCTGTTGCATGGCCAGCCCGGAGCCTCGACCTGACTCCCCTAGATTTCTTTTTCTGGGGTCAGATGAAGACCTCTGTGTATGAGAGACCAGTAAACACCGAATTATAACTGGTGGCTAGAATAGTAGCTGCAGCAGAAGATATAAAAGACAAGCAGGCAGCTCTTACAATTGCAAGTGTCTCGTCTAATATTAAAACACGCTACCGGGCTTGCGTTGCTGCGAATGGTGGCCATTTTGAAAATCAAATTTAGTCCCTCCCTTGTTGTTTCATTGTTCATTGTTTTATTTTTCTTGTTTGTTTCTTGTTTTCCTTATTTAATTTTCTTGTTTAATGGCAGCAAATCTATTTTGTTTTAAATGATTGTTGCAGTTTGTTAAAATTTACCTTGTAATTCAATTTGAATAAAAACTTTTTTTGGACAGATCGAAAAAAATGTTTCAGGCAAATGTTATAGTAAATAGTTTAAGGATTTTATTTTCAAAAATCGATCGAGTGGTTTTTAAAAAATCTTGTTTTGAAATTTTTGGTCGGTCGCCATTTTGTTATTTGATAAAATAGAAAATAATTGTAAATACAAATGTTTTAGAGAACCAAAAGTAAATGCAGAAAGTTTTCATATTTTTTAAATATTCCTTAAAATAAGGGAATAATGACGATTTTTCGAAAAAAAAAAGAACGCTAATAACTATGAACTGGGGCTCCAAATCAAAAAATTGAACTAAGAAAAGTTGTTTGTTGCAATGAGTTCTAACTGCCGTTTTCGGGTGTTACAACTTAGTATTAACACTCTGTATATATATATATATATATATATATATATATATATATATATATATATATATATATATATATATATATATATATATATATATACCGTTTTAGGGTATAAAATTTTGCATCCAAATCAATAAACAGAATTACTTTTCCGTGCTTTGTAACGACAGAAATTAAATATGAACATGTCAAAAATTACATTGAAAATATCGACAGCCATGGAATTGAACAAAAAATAAATAAATGCTTGACATTTTATCAAATTATCAGAAACGTCAAATAAGTTAACTTACGTTGTGACAGATAAAACGTCAAGAATTTATTTATTTTTTTGTTTAATTCCATGGCTGTCGATATTTTCAATGTAATTTTCAACATTTTCATAAGTAATTTCTGTCGTTACAAAGCATGTAAAAGTAATTCTATTTACTGATTTCGATGCAGAATTTTATGCCCTATAACTTTTATTTGACGCGTTTTTGCTTAAAATAATTAGACGAGCAATAATATATATATATATATATATATATATATATATATATATATATATATATATATATATATATATATACCGGGTGGCGCTCGAAATCCGTTACATAGGCATTTAACATGGGAAAACCGTTTTTCCTAGCGCGTTGCTCCCCAAATTTAAAAAAAATCTTCAATTTAAAGTTGTAGAATATAAACTTCTACATGTAAATCAGTAAACAAAATTCATTTCGTATGTTTAGTAACTCCAGAAATTGAGTACGTAAAATTTGAAAATTTCAGACAAACAAATGTGATGATTTAAATGCCAAATATTGTTATTTTTTGTCAAGAAAAATGTGTATTTGAACTGTACTGAAGAATTAAATTATTATTCTGCTGAAGAATTACATGTTGTGATAATTTTATTAAATAATAAAAAGTAAATTAAATATTATGACAGATAAACACACGTTTGTTTGTTAAGCTTTTTGTTAATTCCATAGCTATCACTACTTTTGAGTAGATTTTCGACATTTTCCTACCTAATTTCTGCTGTTACAAAGCATGCAAAATTAATTTTTCCTATTGATTCAGATGCAAAAATTTATGTTCTACAACTTTTATTTGAAGATTTTTTTTTCTAAAACAATTTGGGGAGCAACGAGCTAGGAAAAACGGTTTTCCCATGTTAAATGCGTATGTAACGGATTCCGAGTGCCACCCGGTATATATACAGGGTGTTTCCTTTAAAACAACCAGCGCTTTTTTGGGCGAACTAATGACTTTAGAAAAAAATGTTATATAGAAGAAATGATCAAGAATAAGGGACTAATTTATTAATAATAACAAACCGAAAATTCGACCAGTGGTTCTCAAACGGCAGAACAAAATTTTATTTTTTTAAATGGTATCCTATATAATATTTTAGCTCATTAGATAGATATTTTTTTTCTGATTTCAACGATGTAAATATGGTATAGGGTTGTATTACAATTATTTCGAGAAAAATGGTATTAAAATAATGTTATAATACTACAATAGGCTATGTAATACACAGGTATTGATATGTCGTTGCCTAGTTACGCTAGTAGTAAACCCATTTTTTATTACATTATTACTAGTTTTTAATACCATTTTTCTCGAAATAATTGTTATACAACCTTATGCTATATTTATATCGTTGAAATCAGAAAATAATAGTCTATTTAAAGGGCTAAAAAATTATATAGGCTGCCATTTAAAAAAATATAATTTTGTTCTACCGTTTGAGAACCACTGGTTAAATATTCGTTTTGTTACTATTGGTACATTATCCCCTTATTCTTGATCATTTTTGGTATAAAACATTTTTCTCTAAAGTTGTTAGTTCGCCCAAAAAAGCGCTGGTTGTTTTAAAGGAAACACCCTGTATATATATATATATATATATATATATATATATATATATATATATATATATATATATATATATATATATATATATATATATATATAATTTAATAAGACGCAAAATCTGGCAGTCTCGTTATCGTCACTCATAATAAAATTATCAATGGAAATGAAAATGACAAGGAAAAAAATATAAAAAAGCATTTTATTATAACTATTTGACATTTAATATTTTTTGACATTTACAACCAACAAAAAAAAAATTGTACAACACTCGAATGAGCTATTAACAAACTCTTTTGAGTGTTGTAATAGCTTAGGCGCAAAATAGGAAAAATATTTTCAACAATTTCGTACACATTAATCACAAACGGCCAGTTGTATAAAATGTTGTTAGCTGATTACCGGCTAAATTATGTAACACGTCACTTATATTAAACAGCGTAGTTACATATTTTGACAAATAGAAACAAATGTAACAAGTGACACTAAGTGTTTTTCATCACAGCCACATATTTTGATTGGATAACATTGTTAGCTATGTCGTTTAATATAAGCGATGTGACACGTGATACAGCCGTATGTGTTTAACTGCATATTGCAACAATGGATACGAATACTATTCTAATCGTATAGGTACAGGATCACTACTAAAAATTACTTTAAAAATCTTCATAATAAACATCTGTATGCATTTTAAAGGTGAAATACTTATAAACTAGTTACATATCTATTTAAGTATCCCCAAGGGACTTTTTTATTGATACTTACACCATTTTAATTACTACTAAGTACAAATATATTTGATGAAGTGCTTAAAAATAAAGTATTTCAGGCAGTCCCTTATATACTTAAATGATCTACCAAGTTTGGCGTTCTATTTATACTGGTACTGCTCTTATGGTATAAATGTATTAAATACTGTCCATCTCTGGGATAAACCTGATATACTTTATTTTTCATAATCTTCAGAGGCGTTGGATAGTCAAGCTACCGGTATGATGGTGTAAAGCAATTGCAGCAAACCACGTCGAACACCCGAATCACTAGAATTGCCCTTAACATGGAGTACTGCAATAAATACACATATAGTTAATGTACTAAAAACACTATAGGTACCGTATAAAACCAATTTGTTTGTACAACATATTATGTCGCCTTACGCCAAATTACAAAGTTTTAGTATTCATATCTTACTTATTGAGATGAATTTTTAAAACTCGTTTTTGTTCATTATAAAACTTAAAAAATTCAATGATATGATTGAAGTGAATTTTTATCAAAGAAGTAAGAGAAAATTATGAATAATTAACCTGGTTAAGCCATATCAGGTAGGCTGTAGAAACAGTTAAGGTAATAATTGTTTACCGTAAAAAAGTTATTCCTAGTCAATTATTTTTTTGCCATTGTTATTATGTTATGATCAAATTGTTTTGGCGTTGTTCGAAAACGACCGGGTACCCAGATTCGCAACTAAATATTCAGGCAAACGGCATTATATTTTGAAAGTGCCAATAAAACTATTTGTAAAAATGTCACTTGTAATTCTTGCACTATTCCAAAAAAATGATTTGCTTTTCGTACAGTTGCTACGTTATAAACAATATAAATGGCATACTTTTCTACAATTTTTTTTATATAAAATAGTGTCATGTTTATATGGTTGGGGAAACGATTTGAATAATATCAAATGTCATGGATTTACAAATATAACCTAAAAAATCAGCAAACATTTTTTATTGTTTTTGCATGGCAAGTTCACATAAATGTAATTAGGCACTTACATTTACCTTTAAAATGTGTTCATTTAAGTTACAATTAACAATTTAGAATTAAAAGTTGTATCATTTTGCTAACTCTTGTGTTGAAAATACTTATAAATTTAAACGACCCAGTTCCAGTTGTTTCATTCTATGTTAGGTCCAATAATTCAACTGGCCCCGTACGTGACTTTTAATTACAAAATATTGAATAACAATAAATATACCTTCTGTGAGGCGGATGTGACCCCCATGACGCTGACGTGCTTTGGGGCATCGCTCTAGTCCTTTGCCCCATAGAAACTCCACCGCTTCGGGCCAAGTCTTGCCCTTAACGCTGCCTGGTGTCGCACACTTCGGTATGTACTGATCATCATTATACATTTTACGGTGTATCACAAGATTCATCAGTTCGCATACGGTTTCATCACAATGCACGGGGTTGTCATGAAAGTGCAATTTTTTTAAACTGCTCAAATCATCTATGAACCTTTCGTTAATTTTAGTGAGACGATTATGACTAATGTTTATATAATATAATTGGGGAAGATTTATAAAACAGTTGTCATCAATGGAAGTGATCTGATTCCTATTCATCCAGACTTCTTCCAAATGCTTCAAATGTGCAAATAAATTTTTTGGTAATGTTTTTATTTTGTTACCTGAAAAATCTATTGTTTGTATGTTTATTGTATTGGAGAATAAAGAGTTTGGCAAATCTGTCAACTGGCTGTCTCTTAACCATATATGCGTTAAATTTTTATATGGAATAAATTCAGTCCCTGCAAGTGACGTTATATTTCCTCCTAAAACAAAAATTTAAAAAATATTAAAATACACGATAATAATAGATTATATCAAGGCTGTAAAAGTGATCTGCTTTGTCGAACATTAATTTTGCAGCCGAGGCCAGAAAATCAGATAAGAAAAAACTTTTTACCCGATGTGCACACAATATGAAATTGAATGTAGTGTATGTAAACGCATAGAAAAGCAATTATTTAAATAATTTTAACATGAGGGAGGTAACTTTATTTTAGCCTAAAACAACTGTTTATGTAATAGCCGCGTAAATTTTTTTTATTATAAATAATTTTTAACGTAGACAAAAACTAACGGTAGGTTATGAAAAACGGCTATAAAATTACTTAAAAATAAAAAAATAGCGTTGATTTAAATGGGGAAATATACTTTGAATGCAGTCAGTTCTCAAGTACGATCACAGACAATACCTTCCATATCTAATAGGTGACGGAAGGTAAAAAAAAATTAAATTTAAATGATATGCATAGGTCTTGTGATGAAGGTATTTAATTTTCCGTTTAGCGTTGTAGTCTTGTGGGTAAGAAGTTAGTTTTTTTGTTAAAATTTAGTTATTCAAATCGAGGTTCAAACCCCACAAGTAAAAATGTAGTGTTTGTATTTTTATAATTTTGTATTGAATTAAATTTCGCACATAATGCAATTGTTTATTTATATTGTATGTCGTTTGTTGTAAAATGTATAACAATACAATGTATTTTGTTGGGAATGTCTTCAACCCTCGAATATTCAAAACCAGAATATGCATAAATAGAATCATTCAAATTCCGAATATTCAAAAAACACAATCGCGCATCGGTAGAAAGCGCTTCGCCCGAATCCTTCAGAACCCGTAAACGTGGGCGTGGTCAAGCAGAGGTCACTCTAGGTTAGGTTATGGTTGAATTTGGTAAGATACTACTATTCTAAAAATTATGATTTTTACGTATTCCTTTTCCTTGTATCAATAAATAGACGTGATTAGATTTTGGTTATAATTGGTCAACCCTTACTTGCAGATTTTAACAGTTTTTCTTGAAAAAATGCTGTTAAATATCATTTTTTTAAATATTTAATGATATTATAAGTATTAATAGTTATTTATTATACAAGCGGTTCAAATGGATGGTTAATGAGTGGTAAGTTTAAGCACGCGAGGGGCGAAGTCGCTAGCGTCTTAACAGCGCGAGTTAAACATTCATTTTAACCGTCAATGTAATACAACTGTTTATTCAATTCTCCAATTTGAGTGTAAGATTTTTATAAATGAAAGCAGAAGCTTGAAATGTCACTAAACGCTTGCAGTTATTTAGTCGCTGAGTGTCAGTTTATTTGACGATAATATTAAAACTGATGGTGATGGAAGGTAATGTACTGAAAAAAAGAATCTTTTGCAATAAATTTTCTGTATGGAATTTATATAAAATACATAGAAATGACGCAAGTCTCTCAAACTATCTATTAAGGGACTTAAAAACTGACTAATTAACTGCTAGTGATTTAAAAACTACCAAAGATATCAAAAAAAATTACTGGGAGTGCTAAAAATGGTCAAATTATTTTTAGCCGACTTAAAAACTGTTGATATATACGACAAATTAATATCTGGTGCCGTACAAACTGCCAAACTAATACTGGGGACTTAAAACTGTCAAATTAATTGTAAGCTAACATAAATCTGACAAAGCTGTGAAGTAATTATTCGAAAGTGTTCACTCGCTGATTAGTTTCATATTTTTAGTCACATACTTAAAGCAATACTTGAAAATATTCAGGGTGGTGCGGTTAGGGGTGAACATAGGGATTTAACATGGGATTTTAGTTTTTTGCAATTTCCTGCTCTCCTGTTTATTTTACAGCAAAAACTGATGTAGAGTAAGTACAAAATTGTTCAGAATTAAAAATTGCATACAAAAATGTATGTACATTTATTATTATGTTTTTCTATAAATCTATTAAAAGTGGGCTTTTTAATGTTTGTTTTTAGCGTTAAAAATGTCATTTTCTGACACTAGTGTTAAAAGTGACAGATCGTTGTTACTTTTGACACTAGTGTTAAAAGTGAATGTCAAAAAATTATTAGAAATACAAATTTAAATTAAAAAATAGTGTTTGTAGAAAAAATAGTGTATGATATACGTGTTAAAAGTGATTTTATTTTGCTCGAAGGTTTGGATCACTCCGCTTCGCGTCGTGTTCCAAACTTCCTTCTCACAAAATAAAATGTCACTTTTAACACTTACATCATAAATAACTATTTTGGTTTCTTCACAATTTTAAAAAAGAATTTCAAAATTTCTGTTAATTTGTAGCAATAG
Organism: Harpalus rubripes; assembly: GCA_963082715.1. Taxonomy (NCBI): domain Eukaryota; kingdom Metazoa; phylum Arthropoda; class Insecta; order Coleoptera; family Carabidae; genus Harpalus; species Harpalus rubripes. The sequence goes on along the minus strand of OY720466.1, from coordinate 11,576,700 downwards.
CCATGACTTATAACTCAAATGTTTAAACATAATAATGTCATTCAATTTCTGTCAAATTTTCGAAATTGTCTCTAATAAAAAGTTAATTTAATAATGAATGTTTATTCGAATAAGGAACGAGTTTTCATTATAAAAAATGATTATGGCGGAAATAGAATTTAGAAGAATACGTGATTTGTTTTCCATAAAGTACGAAAATACACCAATTCCTATGATAGCAACGATTTCTAAACTTGCTAAAAAAATTGAGAATACAGCTAATCAAAATTCTACGTAATTGATACATTTGGAATTGGTTTATTATTAAATGGTATACCTAATAAAAATGCGTATTAAAATTAAAAGTTGTTTGTTTTTATTTAATTTTTAAGTTAGATTAACGCATGGTTGACGTTTATAAATAATTTTTGACAACCAGAAAAAAATAAATTTCATGGCTATTGCTACAAAATAACAGAAATTTTGTAATTTCTTTTTAAAATTGTAAAGAAACCAAAAATATAATAATAAATGTAAATACATTTTTGTATGCAATTTTTAATTCTGAACAATTTTGTACTCTACAGTTTTTGCCGTAAAAAGAACAGGAGAGTAAGAAATTGCAAAAAACTAAAATCCCATGTTAAATCCCTATATTCACCCCTAACCGCCACCACCCTGTACATATAATCCTCTTTATTATAGCTATGGTAATGGGATGTGAAATAGCAAAACAAAAAAGAATACTCCCTTTACTATTAGGTGGCGGGCGGTAAGACGTCGTGGATGATATTATTTAAAGTGACTTACCTTCAATATAAATAAACTGTATCTCTGAAGGAAAATCTGATGGCACTGATGTCATACTATTTATCTCAATACATTGTGCGGTTTTCAAATTCGTATATTCATCTCTATACAAAGTAATTTTTGTCACCAAACAATTGCAAGGCGTACATTTTGGACTCCATTCGGCGCTTGCACTCACGATCAACAAAAAAATTAATATCAGCATGGTGTTGAACCGACTATAAAATGATGAGTAAAAATATTTACTTACTTCTTCATCTATTTATACTAGTTGTAATGAAATGCTTTTTTGTATTTGTTTTCCTCGTCGATATTGTATATGTTTTCCTTGTCATTTCCTTTGATAATTTTATTATCAGTGACGATAACGAGACTGCCAGAATTTGCGTCTTATTAAATAATATATATACAGGGTGTTTCACGGATATGGGACACTCCAATTATTTTCTTAATTATTAGGAATAGAAGAAAATCATTCAAATAAAAGTTACAGTAGATCAAGAGGGACATTCACTTATTATATTATTTGAAAATTAAATAAATTTTATTTAACATTAGGCCATGATCAATAACAAAACAATAAACTTGTATTTAACTTAACAAATAATTTTTAAAATTGTTTCCATTATTTTCTAAACACAAATAACAGTTTAGTATAAGTTTATTGTTTTGTTATTGATCATGGCCTACTGTTTTATGTTATGTTAAATAAAATTTATTTAATTTTCAAATGTATTTTTCTCAATATTTTTATTATGCAAGAACATTAAATATTTATATGGTTGAATTCAGAAAAAAATACTCTGTCAAATGAGCCTAAAAAATGTATATCCCATTTAAAAATATAACTTTGGTTTATATATATATATATATATATATATATATATATATATATATATATATATATATATACAGGGTGTAAATGAAATAAGTGCATTAAATTTAACCAGTAATGTAACTTGACGAGAGCAACAATATTTCTTAATAACTTTTTCTCGAAATCGCATATTTTTTAGCATTTTTACTACCCCGTAAATTGACGAGTCGTTCCACGTATTTTTCTAACAATAATATGCAGTAGCAATAGCTATGAAAATTTTTGTTTTAGCAATTGACAGTTTTGTCAGTTGTTGGAATTATATTTTGACATTAGTAATAAACTTGTTTATCAGGTAAAATTCTGTCAAAATGCTTACGTTTACAAATAGCGAGTACACAGATATTGTAATTACTTACCTATGGTTTATTTATTTATTCGTATCTTTACTACATTTTAATTTGTGGTTGACATAAAGACAGTATTATAAAGTTGCCAACGCATTTAGACGGAGCGTTTCCAAAGCATACTGTTCCTAATATTCGCACATTTGTTAATCTTGTACATCTTTATCACAATACGAAGTGTCACATATAACAATTTTAACATCTAGTTGTGCACCTCCCTTTTTAGTCATTACATAATTTCCAGAAACGGTACTTTATTTGAAGCCTACAATAGATTTTAATGAAAAACTATTTTAAAATATAATCCAAAACTTTTCAAATTTGGTATATACGACTTTTATGTTAATTGGAATAACATAGTAGATTTTAGTTAAAACAGGCTAACCGGAAGTGATACATTACCTGAAGTTGTTAACAGTTTTTCTTGAATAAAATGGTTTCATTTTGATTTTAGAAATAAATGCTTCAAATAAGAGTTTCAGAGAATTAAATTCTGCGTCTAGCACATCAAGTGTTATTAAATTAGCCCTTTGTATAAGCGAGATATGTAAATTTAAAACTTATACACTTTTTGGTTTTTGTAATGAAGCTTGCTATGGATTAGGACAAAAAATAAAAAAATAGATGTTAATGTCAAATTATGTCAAATACGTGCAATTTTATAATTGGGTTTATACTTCATATTGGTCTTACGTACAAGGAAATCGTGTGGTGTCCACATCAGATTTTTATATTTTATTATTTAATTTTTGATCTAATTGGTTGAAAATGTTATTCAATTCTCAAATTTGTATTAGTTTTACGTAATTTGTTACTAGCCGCCAGCAGTCGTAAAGTGGTACGTTTAATATTCACTTGACGCTTGTAATGAACGGCCGCTGATTATTTTGTAGTGCTGTATATCCTATCTCATGGGGTGGAATGAAAATTATTAAGTGTTTAAGAAAGCGTGTGTTCACACCTTTACCGTTCTATTTCAGGACAGTGTTGAATTGTATTGGTTTTAAGCAGTGCTGTATGTTTGGTTTTGTGTTTTTCAGTTTTTTTCTTTTTTTTTTGCTCTTCTCTACTTTATCATTAACAATATATTGTGACGAAGTCACATATTTTTGTCCATTTTCTTCAAATTTCCCGGAAAAGACGACACACAGCCATAGTAACTCCATAGACACGAGTTGGTCAAATCTCCAAGTTCACAGTCTTCCCAGTGATTTCCATTCTTCCTAACCGGTCCGTGGGCTTTATAATCAAGGCAGAGAACGCCATCCAACACTTTTCTCTAAGTTTTGCTAAGAAATCGGGATGAAAATCATGTTTTTTGTCAAAGTACACTTAGAAAACTTACAGGTTACAAGTGAGGATATACAACTACTGCCAGCCGGCATACCCATAATCCACGGGCCGGGCCTAACTGTCTGTACAACAATAGGACCCTTAAGGACACGATTCCATTCACAGAACTTGGAGAAAATCACTGGGAAATCCATTTGACAACTTCCACAGCTGAGCGATGTTAGCGCTACGGCCAGCCACGGACTTCAAGGGAAACTGAGACATTTAATATTGCCTATTTATTGCATTCATGTAATATTTAATTGTATATTCCACCATATAATAACTGTCACGGAAAAGCTGGAAAATTATTTTTTGCTTATATTTTAAAACCACAAAGAAAAATTAACAAACCTAGGCTTCAGCTAATCAGACATCGCGACACAACCCCACCTCCGCACCAATAAGATTGCCGGTAACATCTCCCTCTGCCAGCGCGCAAATTTCAACCAAATGTAACCAAATCTGGGTATAAATATCACTAGCGGAGCTTAAGAAGTCACTTCTTGCAATAGCTGCTTCGGCTAAACAAGAGGATCAGTCTAACTACAGCTTCTGTAGCCTAGAAGTCAACGACACGAGCGTCACGAACTGCCATCAGCGAGATAGTCGCTGAATCCGAGCGAGAGTGTCATCTCAGAGACAGGATTCCAGTCAAGTATAGTAAAGATATACCAAGTTAAATACAAAGTTAGTCAAACAGACAGATTTCCAAGACATTTTTTTATTCTTGTTAGCTATCCGCAATCCTAAACTACCCCTAAAACAGACAGTTCACAGATTGGCGCCCGAAAGTAGTAACAGCAAACCCAACACACGGGTAGGTACGTCACAATATATATATATATATATATATATATATATATATATATATATATATATATATATATATATATATATATATATATATATATATATATTCCGAAGTGCCCGTTTCAAATAAAACATTTCCAAATCAGTAGCACTTCTAGTTTAAACGGAAGTACACCCTAACTTTCTTACTTTAAATGGAATGTTATATTTTTTATTTTACCATTGAATTCAGCGGAAAATTTTGCATACGAAACAAAAATATTTTACTCCTGATCAACCACTTCTGGCATAATTCAACTTTTTTTGATTTTTTCTATAAAAACGGCATAATCCCGGTGACTGGTAAATAAAACATTTAAATGATATCAGTTCCGCTAACCCTTCACTAGATTTTATTAGAATTGCCTGAGGATTTTCTTTAGAGATTGCAATCAAGATACAAGCTTGACATTTAAAAAAAAAAAATCACATCACATAACCAAATAGTTAGCATTGCAACGCATCGCCTTATTGTTTTGTGGCATGGTTAACTGGCCATGTAATATTTTTACACAGCAACAAGCTTGTATTTAAAAAAATCTGATATGGCCAGTATATTATCTCCCGCTCCCGGCATGCAATTTTTATTTAATGTCATAAATACGTACTTACATGTTTACTAATAATGCAATTATTTTAATAATATAGCTATTGTTTATATTTTCTACTTCAAAATTTGAACATTAATTCATTTTTTTTGCGATGCTGATGTTTATTTCTTGTAATTTCAAAGCTGTTTTTTGGCGACGCACTGGTTTGATGCTGGTTCGTAGTGTTTTGAAACTTATTATTTTCTCGAATGAAAACGGTGCAAACAATGACGTCACACTACGACCGTTTTGAAATAGTTTTGAACCAGTCGGCAGTAGTGGTTTGAAAAGTGGGGGGAGAGGGCGAGGAGGTTTAACCTCAACAATTAGCTCAGTGTTTTGTGTAAACAAACTTGAGAGATTCGATTCATACGAAATAATGAATATCCAGTTTATTATTGAATTGCTCTCTATATCACTACTATCCCTTAAAAAATGCATGAAATTAATTTGCTCTATGGTATTTTCATAGTCATAGAATTAATTTCACCAAAATTTACACTTTTTGATCTTCAACCTTAATTACAAATAAACTTTTATTTACGTAACTCTATTTGTCAAATTCAAATACAACAACATTACGTCATTGTTTTAAAACTATGCATTATGGCGAGTAAAAAAACGATGACGTCAGATACGAAAACGGTTTGAAAACCTTGTTGAATACGGTTCGTCGCCAAAAAACAACTCAAATGATTAGTTTTTTGACAGTGACATATATTTGTCTAATACATACATTTGAATATCTCAAATGTGTAACCAAGATGTTTATACCATAAATCGCGAAAAAATGACAATTAAAGTTATTTTTCTAGGAAAAACTATTTTGAGCTTCAAGGAAAGTGCCACGTTCCGTTAATGGGCTCTTTCCATATAGGAATAGTGCAAGAATACATGGCTTCAAAATTTCTGAATGATACAATTTGAATTAGAACGTATAGAGTATCCACACACACCCACAGACATCATCGTGAAAATGTTAAAAACGGATTCTAGGAGACCTTAAAACATGCTTATTTACCAAAATCTCAATTTGCGATTTATAGCACAATCCCTATAATTCCCTTACCAAGGGTAGCGGGAGATAAAAATAATTTAAAAACATTTTATTTGATTGCAGTAGTGCATAAAACGTTGTACCTACATATATCTCAGGCCGAAAGAAGTTTACACCTTTGGACGAATAAAATCCCTCCGTTATGCATCGGGCTTCAAATTTCGTCCTTTCTTTCGTCCCCTATTGGTAAATAATTATTGAAATTTGCTGGAAAATGAAAATGATTGTATTACTAACATATTTTTTTAAAAAAATATTATAGCATAAAGTTGCAGTTTACATTAAATATTTTGTATTAATATAAGAATTTAACTTGTTACTTAAATAATTATATACAAATAAGTGTCCCAGATTGAGCTTACGCTATCGTTATTTTAAAAACTACTCAATATTATTTTACGAAATTTGGTGTCTAGGGGTTTTCCCATATGTCCGTTTCAATTAAAATATTCTCAAAGCAGTAGCACGTCCGGACACTAACTTTCTTATTTTAAATGGAATGCTATACTTTTTATTTTACCATTGAATTCAGTGGAAAATTTTATGTACTTCCGGCGTAATTCAACTGTTTTATTTTTTTTTTTTGTAAGAACGGTCACTTCTTTATCACTCGATATCTCGAGAATGGAATCCTATTTGTTTAATATGTAGAAACAGTTTTATAAAGAAAGCTTTTGTTTACACTAATATAAATTAATAATCGACAATTTTTGAAAAATATAATTTCTACGTGAACGTGAAGTTCAAGTTCAAAAAGTTCAAAAAACTCAGGTTTTTTAAAAACCCCATTTTTTATTATTTAAATGAATTCTTCGTTGAAAAATAGGGGTAGTTTGTGTAGCATGTCCTGAGTTGAAGGTTTAAATTTTTTTTAGTAAAATGGCAAATATGTAAATTGCATTTAAATATAATATAAAAAGATGAAAATTATGTTTACTATGCAAAATACGAAGACAGGCGACAGAATTAGAAAATATAAATCTAAAACAATATGTTCATAACCATCTAAACTAGACTTTTACTAAAATCTCACATTACCTTCCGTTAGTTCTATGTATTTTGTATGTCATACAGAAAGTTCCTTGCAAAAGATTCTATTTCTTGTATATTACCTTAAGGCAATTGTATGTATTTTATACAAATTCCATAGAGAAAGTTTCTAGCAAAAGATCCTATATTTCCAGGAAAATTATATCACAAACATACTATCATTGGCACTTGATACTGACACCTTTCAATCAGAATTTTCTTAATATAGCAGCTGTTTCCAGAGTTATAGCATAGCTGGCTAATATTTAATTTCTTTATAATTTTCTAACCATATATTCATTTAATAGGATGTGTAAAATGCATTCAAATCATATAGAGAATAAAATATTATTTAATATTTATAATAACATTAAATGTGAAAAAATGATATTTATAATCGTTTTTTCAAGAAAAACTGTTAAAATCTTCAAATGAGGGTATTTCCGGTTGACCAATTATAACCAAAATCTAATCAGCTCTTCATATGGATGTAACATAAAATAATACGAAAGAATTATAACTTTTGGAATTGTAGTATTAGAGTTATCGCAGGCGAAATTTTTGTCACACACAGACACACACACATACATACACACACATACATGAACACACATACATGCACACACGCGCGCTCACAAACGCGCGCGCGCACCCACACACACACACACGCACAGACACACATACACACACGCGTGCACACACACACGCACACACAGACACATACATACAAACTCACGCGCGCTCACACACACGCGCACACACACACACGCGCACACACAAAGGCGCGCGCGCGGGCACACACACAAACACACACACGCGCGCATACATACACACACACACACACATACACACACACAAACACATAAACACGCGCGCGCGCATACACACACACGCACAAACACACACACACATTTACATTTTTCAAAAATTGACTGTTATTAATTTATATTAGCGTAAAAAAGCTTTCTTTATAAAACTGTCCATTCTCGAGATATCGAGTGATAAAGAAGTGGCCTTTTTTCCCGAAATAATCAAAAAAAAGTTTAATTATGCCGGAAGTGTTTTATTTAGAGTAAAATATTTATATTGTTTCGTATATTAAATTTCCGCTGAATTCAATGGTAAAATAAAAAATCTGATGTGGCCAGCATATTACCTTCCGTCAGTTCTATGTATTTTGTTCAAATTTCATACGGAAAGTTCCTTCCTAAATTAAATATTCTATTTCTTGTACATTACCTTCCGGCAGTTGCATGTATTTTATGCAAATTTCATACAGAAAATTATTATTTTATGACGTTTTCTATATACAGTCTATCTGCAGAAATAAAAGATTTATTATTATTATTATTTCTTGTACATTACCTTAAAGCAGTTGTATGTATTTTATACAAATTCCATACAGAAAGCAAAAGATCCTATACCGATTTCCAGTAAAATTATAAGACAAACACACTATGTCAATTTCACTTGACACTGACAACTTTCAATCAAAATTTTCTTAATATAGTAGCTGTTTCCACAGCTATGGCTACTTTATGAAATTTAATTTTTTTATAATTTTTTAACTGTATATCCATTTAATATTAGGTATAAAATGCAATCAAATCGTATAGAAAATAAAATATTCTTTAATATTTATAATAACATTAAATGTGAAAAAATGATATTTAACATAGTTTTTTCAAGAAAAACTGTTAAAATCTTCAAATGAGGGTACTTCCGGTTGTCCAATTCTAACCAAAATCTAATCAGCTCTTCGCATGGATGTAACGAAGAGAAATACGAAAGAATTATAATTTTTAGAATTGTAGTATGGAAGTTATCGTAGACGAAAATTTTGTTACACACACACACACACACACACACACACACACACACACACACACACACACACACACACACACACACACACACACACACACACACACACACACACACACACACACACACACACACACACACACACGGACACACATACATACATACATACATACATACATACCCACACACACACACATACAGACATCATCGTAAAAATAGTAAAATCGTATTCTAGGGACCCTAAAACGTGCTTATTCATCAAAAACTCACCACCGAATTTTTTGACCAAATACAATACCTTCCTTACCTAAAGGTGACGGAAGGTAAAAATATAGTATTCCATTTAAAATGAGAAAATTAGGGTCTACTTCCGGTTAAACCGGAAGTGCTACTGATTTTTTATATTTTAATTGAGACGGGCATGTGGGAAAACCCCTAGATACCATATTTCGTTAAAATAATATTGAGTAGTTTTTAAAATAAAGATAGCGTAAGCTCGTTCTGGGACACCCTGTATAAAACAATGTATATTTAAATTATATAAAACATATAAAAAAGAACTGTACAATATAAGCATGACGATCTTATCCAACAAAAACATTCTGAAACAAACAAAATAAAGATAAATTAATATTATAAATCTTTAATAACGCAAAAAAGTCAAGGTTATCATCTATGTCGTATCAAACAGATGTTTATGTTGGTCTATTTTTAATGTTTTTCTCCCAAATTTCCTCATATCGCAATTTCTAAATTATTTACACAAATTCATCAAGTAAACTGAAATATTATGTAATTCAGGACGTCCTAAAATTATTTGAAATACTCCCTGAATGCCTGAAATTTATAGTCCAGTGAAAAGAGATCGAAAAAGGGAGTTACCTTACAAAAGGTCGGGTAGTTCACCAGATAGAAGTTATAGGTGAGAAACTGAAAAAGTGCCGATTTCTGGTTGTTTTTACAGGATGGCGGAGGGAGCGGAGGAAGGGGATTTGTGGAAATTTGGATTTTTCATTAACCAACCATCCTATACAACATATCAAAAATTCAGAACTACCCGATCTTTTGTAGGATAAAATCCTTCATTTACTGGACTATTATTCAGATTTGTCTAAAACTACTCATTTATTAATAATATATGTAAAAAAGTTTTGAAAAAAAATTTACGCTCCAAATTTTATTACGAAATAAGGTCTAATCTAGTTATCACTGGACATAATAAATACATAATAATTGTTTTACAATATAAATACCATGTTAATATTGCCAGAAAATGTTTCGATAGATGTTATACAAACTTGAAATACGCAAATCTATCTATAGGTTAGTTGGACAGATAACTGAAACGTGAAATTGTTAACGTTTTTGGAGATCAAAATATTAGACAGACGACTCTTTACGGACCAAACTAAACGGAAATGTGAAGAAGGTGTAGTATATTTTAATTTACCAAATAGTGGGCGACCCGAACTTTTGCCCCCAAATCGAATCAGCAGTCTCATTCGAAGTACCCAAGACAAAGTTAGAACGTCATCACGCGAATTAACTCGATGATTTAGAATTTTAAAAATGATTGTAAGTAGAACTTTGGTCAGGAATGATTTAAAATGTAGTAAAAGAAATAATGTATCCAAGTAGTCAGCGGCTCAGCTTGAGCGAAGGTTCAGATGCTGCAGAGCATTGAGGAACCAACATTTTATGAAACAGAGAGAGGGCATAATCCCCCAAATGTTTCTCAGTCGCGACAGATGGAAGACTTTTGAGCATTTCTTAGCAGAAAAGTTTACAATAATGGCTGGGAATACGAAACGAACATCACTTATTAGAACTAAAACTATTATAATTACCCCTTAACCTTAAAATTAATTTTAATAAAAACTAAATACGTATTTCGAGAACTAAGTTCTCATCATCAGTAGTACAACAAGAGAAAGTTAAACAGAGTAGTCAAGATTATTCTGTTTAAATTTCCCTTGTTGTACTTTGGTAAGGGAGGTATAGGGATCGTGCTATAAATCGCTAATTGTGATTTTGGTAAATAAGCATGTTTTAATGTCTCCTAGAATCCGTTTTTAACATTTTCACGATGATGTGTGTGGGTGTGTGTGTAGATCCTCTATACGCTCTAATTCAAATTGTATCATTCAGAAATTTTGAAGCCATATATTCTTGCACTATTCCAATATGGAAAGAGCCCATTAACCGAACGTGGCACTTTCCTTGAAGCTCAAAATAGTTTTTCCTAGAAAAATAACTTTAATTGTTATTTTTTCGCGATTTATGGTATAAACATCTTGGTTACACATTTGAGATATTCATATGAATGTATTTGACAAATATATGTCACTGTCAAAAAACTAATCATTTGAAATTACAAGAAATAAACATCAGCATCGCAAAAAAAATGAATTAATGTTCAAATTTTGAAGTAGAAAATATAAACAATAGCTATATTATTAAAACAATTGCATTATTAGTAAACATGTAAGTACTTATTTATGAAAATAAATAAAAATTGCATGCCGGGAGCGGGAGATAATTTACTGGCCACATCAGATTTTTTTTAAATGCAAGCTTGTTGCTATGTAAAAATATTACATGGTCACGTGGCCATGACACAAAACAATAAGGCGATGCGTTGCAATGCTAACTATTTGGTTATGTGATGTGAATTTTATTTAAATGTTAAGCTTGTAGCTTGAATGCAATCTCCTCAAGCAATTCTAATAAAATCTAGTGAAGGGTTAGCGGAACTGATATCATTTAAAAAACAAGAGTGTTTATTATATTTCCAATTCTATTTTTGACCTTTTATTTACCAGTCACCGGGCTTATGCTCTACTTTACCGCCCACGTGAGCTGCTCCCGCATTTTATAATTTACAGAAGTCAAAGATCAGTATAACATCGTAAATAAATAAAATTAATATAATTAAATGTATATTAATCTTTAGAGGGAAAATATAGTACAATTTATTATTTTATTATAAAAAAATATTTTTAACTGTTTTAAAAAGTTCAGTTTATTAATAATGAACGTAGCATTTCTTTTAAACAATGTTCATGTTTCTTTTCTTCATAAATATATAACAAGATAAGCTTAGTGTAAAACTTTTCCAAATATTTTGTTGTTTGTGATGAATGAAAACAACTTATTTTTTCGTACCTACCCTGCGTGACAGTGTAACAAAAACACTGAATAATTTATTATACTTTTTATTTATAATAATTTGTAAGCGACACACAGATTCATATTTCATATGAGATATATGAAAAAAATATATGTACAAGGAAAACACTACACAAATTTAAATTTATTAAAATTTCCGCGTTTTAAAGGTCATACTCACACTCGATAAATTTGTTTTGTTAGACCTTATATATTTTTTTATAAATGTTATATATTCATAAATACCAAGCGAACTTCATTCAATGTTACGAAGAGAAATAGTTTTTATAAATTTGTTTATACTTTCCTTTTCTAGGTCGGATCACACAATATTTATGAATTTTTTTTTCATACCTTTCTACGGGGGGCGCTATATTGAAATATATATTAATTAATTTTGTTATAATGCATACTAATTGTTTATAATAATTTTAAGGCGGCACGCGGTCTTATATAGGAGATATCTAAGATTTCACATGAATGATAGGTAACAATATGTTCATGAATTTTTCTCATGCCCTTCTACGGCGGGTGCTATTTTGAAATATATATTAAATATTTTTTTATGGTGCATACTATTTGTTTATAATAATTTCAACTTTCAAGGCGGCACGCGGTCTTATATAGGAAATATCTAAGTATCTATACTGAAATGTATGTATATTAAATAATTTGTTATAATACCCACAATTTATTTATAATAATTCCAAAGCGGCACGCGGACTTCTAAAGGAAATATCTAAAAATATTATATTCACATAGGATATAACGCATTTTTACCTTCCGTCTCCTTTAGGTAAGGAAGGTATTGTCTTTGGTCAAAAAATTCGGTGGTGAGTTTTTGATGAATAAGCACGTTTTAGGGTCCCTAGAATACGATTTTACTATTTTTACGATGATGTCTGTATGTGTGTGTGTGTGTGTATGTATGTGTGTCCGTGTGTGTGTGTGTGTGTGTGTGTGGGTGTGTGGGTGTGTAGGTGTGTGGGTGTGTGGGTGTGTGGGTGTGTGGGTGTGTGGGTGTGTGGGTGTGTGGGTGTGTGGGTGTGTGGGTGTGTGGGTGTGTGGGTGTGTGGGTGTGTGGGTGTGTGGGTGTGTGGGTGTGTGTGTGTGTGTGTGTGTGTGTGTGTGTGTGTGTGTGTGTGTGTGTGTGTGTGTGTGTGTGTAACAAAATTTTCGTCTACGATAACTTCCATACTACAATTCTAAAAATTATAATTCTTTCGTATTTCTCTTCGTTACATCCATGCGAAGAGCTGATTAGATTTTGGTTAGAATTGGACAACCGGAAGTACCCTCATTTGAAGATTTTAACAGTTTTTCTTGAAAAAACTATGCTAAATATCATTTTTTCACATTTAATGTTATAAATATTAAAGAATATTTTATTTTCTATACGATTTGACTGCATTTTATACCTAATATTAAATGGATATAGATTTAAAAAATTATAAAGAAATTAAAGTAGCCATAGCTGTGGAAACAGCTACTATATTAAGAAAATTTTGATTGAAAGATGTCAGTGGCAAGTGAAATTGACATAGTGTGTTTGTCTTATAATTTTTACTGGAAATATAGGATCTTTTGCTTTCTGTATGGAATTTGTATAAAATACATACAACTGCTTTAAGGTAATGTACAAGAAATAATAATAATAATTCTTTTATTTCTGCAGATACATTACACTGTATATAGGGCGCAAGCAGACACGTGACTCGAGGGACCTTGACGTGCTTAGAATCAGCTGATTTGTGTGCGCATGTCATTTTGACAAGAACAATGTCATGTTGACAAGACCAATGTTTTGACTTATTTTGCTTTTTAACTGCTAAAACGTTATTATTTTTAATTATGTGTGTTTTACTGCCTAAAAATTGTAAAATATTAACATTTTAGCAATTCAAAATCAAAATAAGTCAAAACATTGGTCTTGTCAAATTGACAATGTTCTTGTCAAAATGACATGCGCACACAAATCAGCTGTTACCAAGCAAGTCAAGGTCGCTCGAGTCACGTGTCTGCTCGCGCCCTATAGAAAACGTCACAAAATAATAATTTTCTGTATGAAATTTGCATAAAATACATGCAACTGCCGGAAGGTAATGTACAAGAAATAGAATATTTAATTTAGCAAGGAACTTTCCGTATGAAATTTGTACAAAATACATAGAACTGACGGAAGGTAATGTGCTGGCCACATCAGATTTTTTTAAATTATATGCAGTACGGGTGGCGCTATTACAAAATATATATGAGTTGAGTATATTTGTTATAATAGATACGATTTATTTATAATAATTTCAAAGCGGCACTCTTAAGATATATAGGGAATAAATACATTTGTTTATTATCTGCTACCATAACCTGTAAATTTTTTCGGTCAAATAAAATATATTTCACATGGTCGTGAAATAGTATTGCGGTACTAATTTCGAAATTCCTTAAACTTCTCTCATTCGTACAGTAATCACTGGCTTCTCAGCCTTATTACGTAAATAACTTTTCATTTAAATAAATTAAAATTCACTCAGTAACAAGCTATCATTTTTGACAGTTCATTTGAATGAAGACGTATGTCTACTATTATTTTCTTTCAACCAATTAAAGGACACTAGATTATCGACAAGCCGTACGCTAAACCATCGGTGGACATGCGTTGAACTACCTGTGTGAAAACATCAACGGCAACGGTCAAAAGAGAGTAGCAAAGTGCACTGCAAGGCGTACCGTTACATTAACTCGTGCATAACCCTAAATGCCAGCAATGGAAAATAGTATTGATATCATTCGCGTATACACTGAATGTTCTGATGAACAATTCGAACGGGCAACTAGATGGTTTTTGAGACTGTTGAGTTGAGCCAGATGTCACGTTGGTACCTGATGATTGCTGCGTCGTTGAAAAAACCGAGCAATGTATGCTCCGTTTGGCCATCTATCTGGTTTCACATTTTCTTCGAAATTTCTAAATTTAATACCTATGTGAAAACAACAACGGCAACGGTCAAAAGAGAGTAGCAAAGTGCACTGCAAGGCGTACCGGTACACTAATTCGTGCATAACCCTAAATGCCAGCAACGGAAAATAGTTTTGATATCATTTGCAATAATTAAATCATTTCTTTACATAATACATGTTTATAGTTCATATTATTACTGTTTAATAGTGTACGTGTTAAAGACTCAAACGCAAAATGTTACGAACCAGACAACGCCTTAAAATATAATAGAAGAAGTGTACAAATGCGAGAGAAATTTTAATAGAAGAAGTATTATATCGCTCTTGTTCTTGATTACATCCGATTAATGGCTTTCTACAAAATGTGTTACGAGGCGTGGGGGATGAAATAGATTTTTTCTAAGCTTCATAATAATTTAAAAAATATATATATCTCTTGTGTTGTTTACTGTATCCTGCTAGTTTTTACATATTATATCAAGAAGGATTACCGGAAGACATTTTAATAATACGCAATGCGTTACAAGGCATGGGGGATGACATAGAATTTTTCTAAGAGTCATAATAATTAAAAAAATATATATCTTTTGTTGTTGACTGTACCCTGCTAGTTTAGTGTAGCACTTTCACTTTGCAGTACTTATATCCCCTAACGTTATTCCTTTTAAATAGGGTAGACCAGTGGCGGATTTAGAAAATTATAATAGAGGGGGCACTAAATTCGGAAAAACAAATTTTAAATATGTAGGCTAAGCACCCCCCATTTATTATTTTACTTAAGTAATACTCAATAAATACAGATTAAGATGAAGAATACAATTTTGTAATAATTACTTTTGCAAGATATTTGAGGTATGTTGTCAGTGTCACTTTGACGTCACATTAGTGCTACCTTTCTCTCGCTGCCTACTATAGAACTTGTGCGAGAGAAAGATATAGCAACAATGGATGTCGCCGTGACGTCACGTTGACTTTAAAAATCAAATTCAGTTAAACTAAAAACAATTAAAACTTTTTAATACTTACTACTAAAATTAAAAGAACTTTCATTTAAAATAATAAAAAATCAAAGTGCAGGACCCCAAACAAGTAAATGAGTTTGAGAAATATGAGAAATAATGTTTATTCAAATATTCTAAGTAGCCATGTGAAAATAAATAAAATGCAACAATGTTACACAAAGTTAAAACATCAAATTAAGTAATAAGAACAACTTAAGATAAAAAAAATGGCAGTTTATATTTTAGTGAAATAATTATTGTTTGCTATTTAAAAAATAAAAGTTGCTAGTCGTATCTTTTTAACGTGACTTTATAAAAAATATCTACATCTGCCATCAAATAGTACAATTAAAATAATAATAATTTTATAGGAACCATTTGTTCTATTACTTATAACAAAAAAGTTAGGGGGGGGGCATCTCCAAAATAATAAACAATTTGAAAAATAAATAGAATTCTGTATTTTTATTAGTATGTTTATTTTTTTATTTATCTATGATGTTTAATATGTGAATGATAATATGTAATAATTAATTTTTTTAAAGTAACAGGGGGCACGTGCTCGAGTGCCCCCCCCCCTCTAAATCCGCCACTGGGATAGACTACACGTATCTACTCGGTTACCTCGTCCCTGTCCCCGCAAAGCACCAAGAAAAATTTCGAGTGAACTGATCACGCTTGCATATTTTTATAGGTGCTTGTTTCTGTTAATTGACTTTGACATTTTGTTAGACTAGTGGTATTTCTTTTTTAATTATCTACTAATAACTGGAAAAAAATATTCGCTGACAGATGTCAAGTATGTCTTCGTATTCCTTTTATTTTGAAAAGGGGGAGTTGCGGATCAGTTCAGTTGAGTGCTACTCACCCTTCTTGTGCATGTAAAAGCAAATCGTTCAGCGTACTAAGCAACAAGTCTTGTTTGCTTACTTAGCAACTGTTTGATTTGCTTACTTCATTGAACGCACCTAATGTTTATAAATTGTCAGACTTGACAAGTTCCTTACTTTTAAGCTAATTGTCAAGTTTGATAATTTATAAATATTTGTTAACGACATAGTTCCTAAGTAAACTGCCTTTGAAGAGACAGCTAGATAAAAATTATTTCAAAAATTACACCGTGCCCTTATTCACATTTTATTTATTTCTGACTAAACCGTAAAAGATATCATAATTTACGCAGAGATCTGAAAGTTTGCTATTGAATGCATCTTTCTAATAGTAACTAGTTTTACGTCATCTCTGTTACCATAAAAAAGTTATTGACTAATTATTGCCATTACACTCTAATATCATACACTAGTGGTTGACTAATAATACCCAAAATGACCTTAAAAGTTGAGTTATATAGAGCGCCATACCAAATTTTATCAAAACCGAACAAATCGTTATTTTATTATAAGCAAAATTAATTTTTCAAAAACGACCTTTGAAACTAAATACTGACTAAACGATGCAATTTTTACTAGAACTAAGTTTAGCCAAATCATCATGTTTTGAGTTCAAGAATCTGTGGTTAAGTCATGTCTCAACCTTTTCGGGACTTCTGTATTTTGCGTTCACAATGAAATTGTGTAACGCAATCGTGTATCGAAATGGCGTTCATTTCGATACGCAACCTATTTCGATACGCAATTTTTTGTTTTAGTAGGTTGGCACTAGAATGGCAGCTACTTAACCTTTCTTTTAATTGACAATTGACTTTAATTTCATTATATAAGGACAAAATTATTATTATTTTTTTTAGTGATGTTTATTTGCTTGAATATATATAAATGGTCGAAAATAATATCACAAAATGAATAAAAAATAATTCTATTTCATCCCCCACGCCTCGTAACACATTGTGTAGAATGTCATTAGGCGGATGTAATCAAGAACAAGAGAGATATAATACTTCTTCTATTATTTATATATTTTAAGCCGTTGTCTGGTTCGTAACATTTTGCGCTTGAGTCTTTAACACGTACACTATTAAACAGTAATAATATGAACTATAAACATGTATTATGTAAAGAAATGATTTAATTATTGCGAATGATATCAATACTATTTTCCGTTGCTGGCATTTGGGGTTATGCACGAATTAGTGTAACGGTACGCCTTGCAGTGCACTTTGCTACTCTCTTTTGACCGTTGCCGTTGATGTTTCACACAGGTATTAAATTTAGCAATTTCGAAGAAATTGTGAAACGAGATAGATGGCCAAACGGAGCATACATTGCTCGGTTTTTTCAACGACGCAGCAATCATCAGGTACCAACGTGACATCTGGCTCAACAGTCTCAAAAACCATCTAGTCGCCCGTTCGAATTGTTCATCAGAACATTCAGTGTATACGCAACAAAATTGAACAACTTGACATTTTCGTATCATCGCATCCTCCATGCGACTCTTTCAGAACACTGGCTTCGACAATCATCCTACACTTTTAAAGACTTTCATTTAGCTAGCGTATTTGTTAGACAATTTTATGCTAATGATGGAGTTATTATCTACTGTAACAACCGATTTAATTATGACAACGTAGATTTCATTACAGACTTTAAAGTTTACTCACATAAATACTATCAATTATATCTTAGTTGTTTACAGATCGCCTAGTTCAAATATATCCGAATTTTTAAAACATTTGGATATGTGTTTGTCAAAAATTATAACGTAGATAACCTTTTAAAGGATAGTACAGAAAAGAAATTATTTTTAGATGCTATGAAAACTTATAATCTGCACCATACAATAAATGAACCAACACGTATTTTTCAAAATAGCAAGTCATGTGTTGATAATATATTTACTAATTTAAATATTAACGTTTATGAAGTGACTGTTATACACAAAAATATTTCTAATCATTCTGCTCAAAGTATCTGTATTAACAATGAAACTTCTAACGCTGTAAACAATTCAAAAACTGTCAAAAGATTGTTTTCCAAATCTGATCTTGATTATTTTAAATTTCAGTTGTTAAAGAAACCGACGTTGATAGATGTTTTAAAATTTTTTTGGAATTATTTATGTATCATTTTAATATTACTCTTCCTAAAATGAAGGTTCCCAGCCACAACGGCATTACCAAAAACGAATCTTGGGTAACCAATGAAATAAAAAAATTGTCAAAAAAACTGAAAGAATTATATAACTTATGTCAGTTAGGGCTTATCACTAAGGAAGAATACACGAAGATTAAAAAAATGTATCGTAAACTAATTAGAAAAACTAAAAATGAGTTCAATTCTAAACTTGTGCAAAACTGTAGTAATAATATACGTAAAGTTGGGAATTAATTAACAATAATCTAAATATAAATAGTACTGACAAATCTAGAAAAATTAATAAACTAAGAAGTAATAGTGAATTTGCAAATAACCCTTTAGATATTGCTAATATGATCAATAACTATTTTATTAATTTGCCACATAAAATTCAAAGATATCTGCCTCCTGCTTCTAACTTTTATCTCGATGGTAATAATATTTCTTCATCAATATTTCTAAATCCCGTTACTGAAGATGAAATTTCGAACAATTTACTGTAAAATTGATATGAAATGATAATTGCTCCTTTATGTTATTGTATTAATTTGTCTTAATTAGAATGTAAATTTCTAGATCTTCTAAAACATGTTAAAGTTATAGCTTTACATAAAACGGAGACAAAGAATTGGTATCAAATTATAGACCAATAACTTTGGTTTCTACATTTCATAAAATTTATGAAAAAGTAATACTGTTAAGAGTTCTCTCATTTCTAGATATGAATATGATACTAATTGGGAAGCACAACAAACGCCTTTGTGAATTTTTTCGACCATGTTTACAATGCAGATGACAAAAGTAATAATATACAGGGTGTAACAGCTATACGAGCTACCTCAAATAATTTCTGTATTATTAAAGATACAACAAAATACTATAAGACAAACTTATAGAAGACCAAGGGCGACATCCGAATACAGAATAAAATATTTTTTTAAACCAGTGGTTCTCAAGTTACAACACAACGTTATTTTTACCTTCCGTCACCTTTAGGTAAGGAAGGTATTGTCTTTGGTCAAAAATTTCGGTGGTGAGTTTTTAATGAATAAGCACGTTTCAAGGTCCCTAGAATACGATTTTACTATTTTTACGATGATGTCTGTATGTGTGTGTGTGTGTGTGTGTATGTATGTGTGTGTGTGTGTGTGTATGTATGTGTGTCTGTGTGTGTGTATGTGTGTGTGTGTGTAACAAAATTTTCGTCTACGATATCTCTAAAACAAAAATTCCAAAAGTTATAATTCTTTCGTATTCCTCTTCGTTGCATCCATATAAAGAGCTGATTAGATTTTGGTTATAATTGGTCAACCGGAAGTACCCTCATTAGAAGATTTTAACAGTTTTTCTTGAAAAAACGATGGTAAATATCATTTTTTCACATTTAATATTATTATAAATATTAAAGAACATTGTATTCTCTATACGATTTAACTGCATTTTATACTTCATATTAAATGGATATAGAGTTATAAAATTATAAAGAAATTAAATTTCATAAATTAGCTAGCTATGCTAGAAACAGCTACTATATTAACAAAATTCTGATTGAAAGATGTCAGTGTCAAGTGCAATTGACATATTCGTAGTATATTTGTATTATAATTTTACTCAAAATATAGGATCTTTTTGCTCGAAACTTTCTGTATGGAATTTGTATAATATACATACAACTGTCGAAAGGTAATGTAAATACAAGAAATTTACAATCTTTTGCAAGGAACTTTCTGTATGGATTTTATAGAAAATACATAGGCATTTACGAAAATTCTACCGGTAGATACCGCATCTACCGAATGTGTTCGAAAACACCAGTGGTAAAAAGTTACCGTGTTCGACAATTGTACAATATCTACCAGATTCATCTACCGGATTGTAATCTCAAAAAAGGTAGTGATGCTCAGCAAAGCACGCGCGTTAAAATTGGAAATGTGTTCAAAGTAGGACGCTGCTCAGTTTAACTACATTAAATTTCTAATCTGTTTCAAATTTTCAATTTTTTTTATAGCTTATGGATCTACCCCTGTTTACCACTTGCGTTCTTACAATATCGATTCCGGTAGCTATAACCTGATAAACAGCTGTTTACCGGTAACAGCTCACCGGCAGAATTTTCGTAAATGCCTCATATAATTGACGGAAGGTTATGTGCTGGCCACATCAGATTTTTTTTTTAAATGGGATGGCCCGTTCGATATCGTATTTTTTTCTGAATTCAACCATGTATTCATTTTATATCCTAACATAACAAAAATATTGAGAAAAATTCAATTGAAATTTAAATAATTATAATTTTTATAATTATTTTTCAGTAGGCTATGGATGAAAAACAATGGGGTATGTGACCAAATTTTTATTTTTGCATAATATGATACTAGACAAAACAAATAAAATACCCGTATTTTTTACATCGATTAATTATTCGTGCTTTACGAAAAAATAATTATTAAAAATGTGGGGAAGGGATTTGTGACGTGACAATGGTAGAAGCGTGAAAAAAGACGGTTAGACTGGGAGGGAAAGAGATAGTTATAGCCAGATGTGATCATGCTCCAGCCTGTCACACCTACCACAACATAAACGCGGAGCTGATGGGCTGATTTATAACTGTCTCTTTCCTTCCCGCAGTCTATCTGTCTTTGTCCACGATTCTAACATACTTACGGCATATATCCCTTCTCCAAAACATGAAATTGTTAATAACAAGATTATTACAAATTAATGTTTAGTTTTATTATTATAATGAGACATTATACTGATTAGTTTTTACATTTTATGACATATACCGTGTGTCTATCTTAAAGGTGTACATAGGAGATTAACATGGGAAATCAGTTTTTCGAAATTTCTTGCTCGCCTAATTATTTTAAGCAATAATGCGTCAAATAAAAGTTTTAGGGCATAAAATTCTGCATCTAAATCAATAAACAGCATTACTTTTACATGCTTTGTAACGACAGAAATTAAATATGAAAATGACGAAAATTACGTTGAAAATATCGACAGCCATGGAATTGAACAAAAAATAAATAAATGCTTGACGTTTTATCAAATTGTCAGGAACGTAAAATAAGTTAACTTACATTGTGACAGATAAAACGTTAAGCATTTATTTATTTTTTGTTCAATTCCATGGCTGTCGATATTTTGAACGTAATTTTCAACATTTTCATAATTAATTTCTGGCGTTACAAAGCATGTAAAGATAATTCTATTTATTGATTTAGATGTAGAATTTTATGCCCTATAACTTTTATTAGACGAGTAAGAATTTGTAAAAAACTGATTTCCCATGTTAATGTCCTATGTACACCTTTAAGACAGACACACGGTATATTGAAATTCGAATATGGTCACATACCCCATTGAACTTAAATTAAAATGAAACAGACATTTATTAATAACTTTATAAGTAATGTTCTATTTGTTTTCTATCATAAATAATTCAAATTTATAGATAGCACTTATTGTTTTTCACACATAGCCTACTGAAAAATAGCTATAAAAATCAAATTTATTCAAATATTAACCGAATTTTTCTCAATATTTTTGTTATCTTAGGACATAAAATGATTACATGATTGAATTCAGAAAAAAAAACTCTATCGAATGGGCGTAATAAATGTATGCCATCGCATTTAAAAAAATATAACTTTGTATTGTAACTTTAGAACCACTGGTTTAAAAAAATATTTTCTTCTGTATTCGGATGTCCCCGTTGGTCTTCTATAAGATTGCATTATAGTATTTTGTTGTATCTTTAATAATATAGAAATTATTTGAGGTAGCTCGTTTAGCTGTTACACCTGTATACGGACTTTTTATAGATTTGTCAAAAGCTTTTAATTGTGTAAATTATAGCACTATGATAGAATTTTTTATGGCTTACGAAATATATGTGCAGACCTGCTTTTGTCATATCTACGACACAGAAAACAAGTTGTGTTTTACGATAATCATATTTCAGATTCTCAGAATGTTACATATGGAGTACCTCAAGGCTCTATACTTGGCCCTGTATTGTTCATCTTATATATTAATTGCATAAAAAAGCTATTTTATTATCGGATGCTAATGAAATATCAAAAATAGCTACAAGTTTGTCGTCTTGGTTTACTTCTTTAAATTTATCGTTAAATATTAGTAAATCTTGTATCATGAGCTTCTCAAACAGAAAGAAAGATTACCAAATGTATTTTTTTGTAATGGTCAACCGTTACTTCAAGCATAGGCGCCGACTTATAGGCTGCATGGGGTCAAGTGCAACCGACAAAATAATTAGTCGGGTGCAAAAGTATAGATTTGCACCCGACAAAAATTTTATCCAATAAAACATGTACATCATATTTATATTATTATTATTCATCTGAATTTTTATTCGTTACTAGTTCATCTTTTCACATAAAAAAGTGGCATTTAATTTCGTAATTAACTTTTAAACTATGGATTATAATAGAGAAAATAGATATGTATTTGTCCCGATTTTTTCAATCACCTTATATACATGTATAAGTATGATATGTAATAGATTGGTTCGTAATTTCCTGCTGCCCTAATTATTTAAGGCGAAAAAAGCTACAAATAACGGCTGTAGACCATACAATTCTTCATCTTAACAAGTAATAAAAATTTATTTTGCTTGCTTTGGTTTGTAATGGCAAAAATTAGATAATATGAAAATGTCGAAAATCACTTCAAAAAGAACAATAGCCATGGAATTGTTTCAAAAATTCGACGTTTTGAAAGTCCTATGTATCCTGTATGCCGAGAGTTTTTTTTATCGTTGGACATGGGCGTATGTCCTTACCATACTTACGTTTAAAATTATTGTCAGCAACGTATTATCCCGTTTTTTAAAAACTGGACATAGGGAGTTGTCAAAGTCAACAAAGTGTTATCTTCCAAAACGATATATGAAAAAAAGTACAAATCATAACGTGTGAGTGCAATATGAGTCTAAGGCAAGTTTCCGATTTATTTGCTACTACTTTTAATAAACATGCATCAATGGACAGCATGAAAGGAAAATTAGAACAAGTAAGGTAATTAATAATAAGGAACATTCAATTATACAGTTAAATGAAAAAGACAATGAGTGCTATTCTGGTGTCAATGTTAAAACTTAAAGGTGCAGTTTAGAGCAGAACTGTAAAAAATTGTATTCTAGTGTCAGTTTTTACCGCCGCTAACGCTAGAGGTCACCTCTAAAACTAAAGGTGCTTCTGGGTAACTTTAAATCGTTTCAACGCTAACAAGATGGCAGACAAAAAGGGTGACTGCGCCGATATTGAAGATGTTAGATAGAATCCATTTAACAGTAAGAAATAAATATTACTCCAGAACTATAAATGTTATTATCATTTAGATTTTTTGCGAAAGGGTGCTACCAAGTTGAACAAGGTACGTAAAATGCATAATTTTATACACAACATAACCTTAAAACTTAACAGTACTTATTATTTAATACATACAAAGAGCAAAACAGTACATTTTAAAACCTTTTATTAGTTTTTTTTTTTTTATAATAATACATTATATTTTAGATCTGCATGGCGTCAGTCAACCTACGGCGCAGCTAGGGTATTACACTCCCTTGTAGCAGTTTTACACAGATTTGTGAAGTTTCTAGAACGAATGGAAGAGCTGAAGACAGAGTTCTATATAGCATTGCTGGTTTTCCTAAGGTCGTTGGATGCGTGGATTGTACACATGTTTGAATTAAAAAACCCGGCAAAGAAAACCCAATGCCATCAAATTTATTAAATATGGCTGTCAGTACATTTTCGGCTTATTCAGTACATTGGCAACATTGATTTTGTTAATAACCCTGAAGTACGTGCCAAGTTGTTAGAATGGTTTTATTTAAAACCGGTGTTAGAACCACGCTCGTGCTACCAGCCGAATTTAAAAGAAAAAAGGATAAGATCCAACAATTTTACAGAAAAAGAAATGATAATTAATATAATAGAAGATTATCAAAAAATAATCGAAAATAAAAAAGTGATTCGGAGACACTAAAGACGAAAAACACGACGTGGGAGGAAATTTGCGTAAAATTTTATGCTGCAACTGAAACATCAAGATCTGTTCAGTCAATTAAAACATTCTATGATAACTTCAAAATGAAATTAAGGGAAGAAAAGGCCGAAGATAATAACAATCCTAGGAGAGAAACCGGTGGTAGACCATACAAAAAATCTAAATTAGATGACAATGAGTATTGTTTAATATCTAATTTGAAGGAACAATTTACCCCCCTGAAGAATGCATATGACAGCGCATCTGAATGTTTCAGTAATGATATGCTGTCAACTTCAAAAAATGATACATGTCATGAGATTTTAGTACTTGACCTTGAGGTATCTAGTATAATTATAGATTTTATTTTTATGTAAATTATTTAAATTTTTAGAATACATGTACTACAATAAATGAAAATTCTTCTGACTCTATTCCATCACTACCGAAAGATTCTCCAGCAATGGAACTACCGTTACCACAGGAACCATCTCAGACAAATATAGGCAAAGAAAAAAGGACATCTAAACATTTTGTAAAGATAAATTGTACAAATGCGAGAGAAAAATCAGCTGACGCCGGGGTTCGAACCCGGGACCTCCAAATCTCTAGTCTGAAGCTCTACCAACTGAGCTACGCCAACCCTAGCGTCAACTGAAACATTATCTCTCACTTGTATAGCAAAGTTTAATGTGGCATCGTATCAAAGACTTCTCTTTAAGAGCTATTGACAATGATTACGTCCACGAGCGACTTTGATAATTTAAGGAGAATTATACCGAAGGTTAAATTGAAGAGTGATGCTATAGAAGCGTGTAATTAATGTATTACTACTAAGACAAATTGTACCCCGGCGTCAGCTGATTTTTCTCTCGCATTTGTACAATTTATCTTAGTAGTAATACATTAATTACACGCTTCTATAGCATCACTCTTCAATTTTGTAAAGAAATCATCAAAAAATTCAAAAGCTTCTGGAGTGTATTCGGCAATTCTCAAAAATAATATATCAAAACACACATTAAATTTGGAAAAAGAAGAATTTATGAAACAATATAACCAATTAAAATTTAAACAATTAGAAGCTGATCTAAAATTAAAAAAATTAGAATATGAAGAAAAAGTGAAATCGTACAAATTATAAAGAGAAATAAACGAATCATGATTAAAATTATTGCAGGAACAAGTATTAAAAAATAATTAAAACATGAATTAATTAATTTTGTATTGCGTTAAAATGTATTTTCTTTAATAAAGAAATGTATATGAATATAAAAATTTTCATGCATTCTTTCTTTCGTTTTTATTTCAGAAGTTTTTATTTGGTGAAAACACTGTTAATCAATGCAGTTCTTACAGATATATTAATATTTACATGTGGTATATTATAATCAACCGGAACGAGATCTAAAGCTTCTGGAGGAAAGTGTACTGCTGGATCATACGGTGGTCGCTCGTCGTTAAGATCTCTTGCTATATTGTGAAGAACAGCAGAAGCGACTATGATCTCCAAACCCCGAAAGCTCTTTCTATTATGGTTCTAGTATGCTTGGATTTAGTAAAGGTGTCAACAGATAACTTTTACAAGCATGTCCACTGTCTCCCAAAAGATAACAGTCACGATACATACTATCTTCTAAATTTGATTTCAAATGTGAATCATTAAAAATAGTACTATCGTGAACAGAGCCAGCCCATCTTGCTATTATGTCCACAAATTTTAACTTAGCATTGCACACTGCCTGGACGTTAGTGGAAAACCACCCTTTCCGATTTCTAAAAAGTTCTCCATTATTACCTCCTGGTGATTGGATTTTTATGCGACTGCAATCAATTGCACCCAGTACGCTGGCAAATCTACGTATTTTATAAAAATCAGTAAAGGTTTCTCGTATTTCTACTTGAGTTGTTGGCATACGAATAAATTGATTAGACATGGAAGCAATTTGTTTTGTTATTCGTGGTATAATACGGCAAACAGTAGATTTATGGACATTCATATGATCACCTACTACGGCTTGGAAAGATCAAGTGGCATAATATCGAAGTGTGATCAGTAATTGATTCATAGGACTTACAGGAAAGTTTCTATTAGTGGCATGATCTAGTGCGTCAACATTACCATTTAATAGAATAGTGACGGTGTTCTTCGATAATCTGTAGCGCATTTTAAAATCCAACTCATCATATATCTCAAAGGGATTATTCCTTTCCCTGATTATTCTTGGTCGCGGCAATAAATTTAAAGCGAAGAAGACGACAACATTTTCTCTAAAATAATATATTTTATACCTATTACTTATATGTAATACTCGTAATCAAATGCATAAATTTTTATTTCAAAACTTACCTTGCCAAAACGTCAAAAATGCAAAACAATAAACATCCAATTTTAATGTTTCATTAAACATTTAAGTACAGAGGATCGGAGAATTAATTTAATATTTAATTTAATGTATCATTAACATTAATGGTGTTTGGTGCAACGAAATTATTTAATTTTGAATTTACATTAATTTTAAGCTGACATTAACATTTTAAGTTTCGTTGGTGCAACCGGCCCTTAATGTGCAGTTATTTGCTCCCCTAATTATTTTAGAGCAAAATTGTATTTACGTTTTTGCTACAGAAAAAAAAAATATTGCACCCGAATATGATATTGTTTATAATTTTTCAATTTCCGAAACCGTAAAAATAGTCGAAACCAATTATAACATTTTTGCAAAAATCATTGGTGCCACGGAATAAAAATTTAAACAAATATCACATAAATAATTAGGAAATGTCAGACAAGAATTTTTCAACAGGCTGGGGTATTATTTAATGGTAAATGGAGGTTTGTTTGAACATTTTATGCCTTTTAATTTAAATAAGTTAAGGATCATATTCATAGTTGTTATATGTAGTCAACTATATTACTTTGTTGTCATCAACTACAATAATGGTGTTTTCATTTTACTAGTTTTGAAAATAAGTTTAACGTCAAGAATCTATGACAGATGTTTGCAGTTTTGTTTAAATTTTTGTTCCATGGCATCAATGATTTTTGTAAAAATATTGTTTTCGATTATTTTTACAGTTCCGGCTCCCAAGGGAGTGTGCTTGGCCCTTTAGTGCGTAGTACCTGTTAAAGCAAACTCAATAATAAAGGCATAAACTATATAAACTTGGCAGACGTTTTATTTTATACATACATGTCAATCATATCACAAAATAATTATCAAAAAGTATTTCTATGACAGCTTACAAAATATAACTAGATTCACAAAATCTTAACAGTACCTCCTGTGAACTATACGCGGACGATGCCTATTTCACAGTAACGTGTAAGAAAACTGCCTTTCCATTCGAACTTATTAACAATGTTGTAAGTGACATTATGATTGTGGTGTGACAACAACAGTTTAAAACTAAACATTGAGAAGACATCCTTTACCCAATTCCGCCTAAATGCTTCCAGTGAAGTAGATATTGAGCCTGTAAACATGCGCATTTCTAGAGTAGACACAACTAAATGCTTAGGTATTTTCCGTGATGAGGACACTAAATTTCACATGTCACTAATAAACTAAATAAGTGCTGTTACAGTTTTCGAGTTCTCACCACAATGTTAGATACGAAAAATCTTATAATGGTATATTATGGCTATTTTTACTCTACCGTAAGCTATGGAATTACAATATGGAGTTCTTCACCTCAATTGAAACATGTTTTTGTTATTCAAAAACGCGTAGTCCGAATTATATTAAAGTTACATCCACAAAGGTCAGTTTCGAAAACTTGATTTTCTTACGGTTCCGGCATTATATATTCTTGAAATAGATAAATATGTTTTAAAAAACTTAAATAATTTCACTCCTTCAACATCAAAATATTCTACAAGGCAGAGAGATACTATACTATTAGTACCCAAACACAGAACACAAGCATTTGAGCAAACAACTGATTATGTTGGTATAAAAATATATAATGCCTTACCAGTTAACTTAAAAAAAAATCTCATAAAACAATCATTAGAACCCTAAAAAGTATCCTAATACAAAAAGAATATTATAATATTGTTGATTTTTATTCGGACTGTTCAAATAACCGATTGTATCTTTGACAACTGTAAAATGTAAACAATTGGCGAAGAAAATGAACTCGTAGCCGCCTGGTGACAAAATTATGAACTTGCCAAAAAAGTAATCAAACTGTTGTGTTTACGGTTGTCATACTGCCTTTTAAACAATACTGCACTTTAAATCAATTTACATTTAAAAATATATGAACTTTATTTGCTTATATCTCTGATTAACACTGTACAAGTTTTGACAATTACTCTTCTCGCCGGCCATTTTATAAAATCGGTGCTGCCTCTATAGGTCATTTTCGTTGCCAATACTCCATCGCTGTATTAGTGAATTTACAAGTAGGATGTTGCGCTGCGCTGTCACACAAGCGTACGTTTTTTTATTTTCTGTGATTTGTTTTTTACCTACGTTTTATTGTAGTAATTTCGCACTTTCCCATTATCTATTATTTCATGAAAGGTTTATCTCATATCAGTGTACATATTTATTCTTTTGTTTTTAATATCTATATTTTTCAATTTATTATTTATTCCTATGGTCTGTTTCGCCACTGTAACTTAAACTAACAAACTGCATCGACATGACGTGATATATGATTAATATCAATACAGTCTCTATTATTCGTATTAATTATTATTATTCGGATGCATTAATTTTTTTCTGTAGCAAACACCTTAATACAATTTTGCTCGAAAAATAATTAGGGGAGCAAATAACTGTACATTACGATGTTACCATTGAAACCCCTATGCTTCGTCGTCTAAGTCACCATCCTGTATATATATTATTGCATATTGTATATTTGTATTAATCTATTTTACGATGAATCTTCATATGTAGGTACAGACCAGCACTTTGTGTAAATCGTTTACTGCATATTGTACACTTATATTCTTTTATTTCACTATGAATTTTCATAGGTACTTTTAAAGTAGAACTTCGTATAAATGTTTTATTACATGTTGGACACTTATATGCTCTAATTCCAATGTGGATTTTCATGTGCCTTTGCAAATAATCTTTTGTACTAAACAATTTTTTGCAAGTATCACATTCAAATTCTTTACTTTCATTGTGTGAAGAAGATATGATAAGATGTTTCTTAGTTTCAGTATGAATGTTCATATGTCTAGTTAGAGAAGTACTATGTCTAAATAGTTTATTGCATTTTGTACATTTGTAGTCTTTTATTTCATTATGAATTTTTATATGGTCTTTTAAATTAGAGTTTTGTGTAAATGTTTTATTACATGTTGGACACTTATATGCTCTAATATTATTGTGATTTTTCATGTGCCTTTTCAAATACTCTTTTGTGCTAAACAATTTTTTACAAGTAGCACATTCAAACTCTTTAATACCTTTGTGTTGTAATTGCATATGCCTCATCAACTTTGATTTCCACGTATAACTGTTATTACATTCTGCACAATAAAAACGGTTTAAATTTTTAGTTCTCCGAATATCATTATTTATAGTAATTGGATTGTTAATCTGGTTATTACTATCACTTATACATTCCTCCTTCTTTACAGTTTGCAAAACATTTTCATGCAATTCACTATCTTGATAATTTTCTTCCAGCGGTTCTCCTTTAATATAAATTTCTTCAAACTTTTGATAATTTGTTATTGTTGTATCCTCGTTCTCCGCATCAGCGCCAACCGTGTGTTGTTGAGTGTCCATAAATGCTTCTTGATTGAATAGTTAGTAAACAAATCGATTAGATTCGCACAAGAATTTTTCCCAACTTGATGATTGCCTGAAATATTAATTGCTTTTTTAATTTGCTTTAAATCATTTTTTTAAAAATAATTCATTACATCTCGTGAAAGTAATTGATCCTTTGTAAATAGCTATATAATCATATTTGGACAAAATAATAACTAGTTTATTATGAATGGGATCCTCCACCATTGTAAAAATTAGTACATGGGACATTTATATTAAAACTCGACCTTAAAACTGATTGTTAAAAATTATCAAAGTTTATTAGCTTTTAAAATAGGTAATCGAGTTTTAAATAACATTTCTTCGTCTCTATATTCAGGTAACATTTGCTCCATTCCAAATTATCACTACTTCTAAACCTACTGCTATCACATTTTTTAAAATACGGAATCCATTTTGAAGTGTATGAATGCAGAAAATTTCGAAACATGGAAGTAAACCAAATAACACTTGTTTAAATTTATGATGCCACGCCAGAGATATTCCAACTATACTTACAATTACAACAGAGATGATTTCCAAAGTAAGGCAGACTTCCGTAATAGTTTTTTTCCCGTAAAAGTTGATGCACTTCTTCAATAAGCCTTTGCAAACATCATTCATAATACATTTTCCTAAAGAGAAGTTATGAAGCAGTTCATGACGATCCTACGATGATAGAAATGATGTTTGGAAATGCAGAAACATCAGTGGAATAGCTACTTTACAAAAGCAAAATTAATAACATGTAGATACACAATTATAACAAATTTGAAACATACTAAACGTCAACTCAACATTTCAAGACTGGTGTGGTTAGAAATTCTACAGTATAGCTTTGTTTCACAACTTGTGTCATAGGTGGCACTGTCGCATAAAGGTTAATATATACAACTGCTTATTTTGGTAGAGTTGTGCTAACAAATAGAAAAAGATAGACATAAGTAGAGGGTGGATATGCATAGTGCACATGCGCACTTTTCTAAGTCAGTACCAATGCCCCAAACATTAATTTAAATTTGAAATACATTATTTTCATGTTATTACGTGTCGAAAAAAATCGTACTTATTGTATGTATATAGATAATTTTGTAACAAAATATAGGCTAGGTATACAACGTCATAATGTACATAACTCGCCTTGTAAAACTCTTGCCAAACACTGTGTCATAACGTACATATCTCGCCATATACACAGATACACTATTATTCACGAAAGATGACTATTCAAGGTCATTTGTGAGCCGTCTGATATAATATTACTTGCAGATAACTTCATTGCATTTCATATGCAGAGGCGTGCAGCATGAAACATTTATGGACACATTTAAACTGAAAAACTAAGAGTAATTCATTTGAAAATTATGTTTTTTTCTAAATAATGCCTTTCTGAAAGATTTATGTTCTTCACTTATGTTTTTGCAAAATACAAAAACATTGACTTAACTTATAAACCAAGGACTTATAATTTGATTTAAACGTCAACGCCACTGGGTAATTGTTAACACAGAGGGCACTGTAGTAGATAATTAGGTATCTGTAATTCTACGACATATGTCATTATTATTTATAGTGTGTTAAAAAGTAATGCCACTATTTACGTATATCTGTCACACCACATAAATTTAATAGACATAGGTCAAATAATCTTTCTCTTTCTAATACAAAATGTTGCTAAGCTACAGCTATAAAGTGATGTGTATTCTTTCTTCGAACAAATCACCTTGAATAGTCATCTTTCGTGAATAATAGTATATTCCTGTACATCGTCTGCTGTTTCAGAAAGTTTGTACTATCTAGTCCATGAAGTTGGCGCGTATCAACTTCGCGCGCTTGCAAATTTAAAAAGTACACTCCGTCCTACAAATTGTAACTAAAAATAAATTATTAAATCGAAATAGGTTTATAGTTATAGTAAGCACTGATAGAAGTAACGTAATATAATAATTTATAAAAGTTGAAAATTTAAAATAATTTAATATTAGTTTTTTGAATTAAAGCATCAAATAATAAATCAGTCTTATGTGAATCACGGATGATTTGTTATTTGTACATGTATTATATCAATAGGGGATTCCGATCATGACGTCACAAAGTGCGCCATTTGCGGTGAAATCTTGAACTATGTGGACAAATAGACATTTTCTGTTGACATGTGTTCGGTTAGTGATGAAAATTATTTTTTTTTTAGTGCAGAGTTAGTGCAATGGGCGAAATTAAAAAAGAAAAATATTGAAAATCATTCTGTGAATGACCTAAAAAAGATGGTTAGTGTTGTGGTCTGAAAAAGAGCGATCCTATTTTAAGGTTTTAATTTCGGTTAGTTACTGGGTATTTACCGATTTATACTAACTCAAAATGTTTCAACGTTTTCAGAAATCAAAATTATATGAATGCGGGACGCAGTGATAATATATTACCCTGCATTGATGGTGGTAAATGGGTATCATCTAATACGTGTGTGGTAGTTGATGTAAATATAAAGTGGGGCTATTTTCAATCTCATAACATATCAAACTTATTTAACTACGGGCACATATACCACTACTTCCACGAAATCATTTAGTTTGATGTAGTTACGCATAAACCATGAGGTGCCATGAGAGATGAGATCGACTTGAAAATGGCATAAAATTAACTCCTCTAATATATTTTTTATATTTATTCCTGGCCATGCGCGTACCTAATATCCATATTTTTAATATAAAACACAAATTTCACAAGGCTATCAACTTGACAGCACGATGACAGTTACTTTTATGTCCACATAGTTCATAAAAATACCGCGACGGGGCGCTTAAAATTCGCTTAATCGGAATCCCCTATTAAGTATTTATATTATAAATACATGGGAATGGTATGTAATTGTTCATAGCATTAATTAGTAATATAAATATATATATATATATATATATATATATATATATATATATATATATATATATATATATATATATATATATATATATATATATATATATATATATATATATATATATTAATCTAAAGTTTGTAAAAACAATATTTGTTGCAAGAAGCTGATATCAATGGAATAATGTATGAGACGGATGTGTTACAAGGTTAATATATTTTTTTAATGACCCAAGACAAATAAAACCCTTTTGAGTAACTTTTAAAATTTATTTTATTTTACATTACACAACGACAATATTTATACATAGATATAAATGTTTAAGTGGAAAATGATACTGACAGAAAACAATTTCAAGCTATCTAAACACGATTATTAACGAAATCTATATACAATAGAAATGAAATCAAGTAATGTACGAAGTCTCCATGTCACATCGTCCTAAAGAATAACCAAAAAACAATCGTACAGATGTGTAACGAAAACATGCTATATGAATTTATTTTTAAAAAACTTGTCTTATCAATGCTATCTTAAGCTGAAACACTGAAACTTATAAAATGAGGACAGCTTATAAAGGAATATTAAGAAAAAATTCTCCCAAAAGAACAGACTAGATATCAATTAATTTTCAAATTTTTTTAAGCCAAACTGAGGTAAAAGATTTTTTAACAAATCTGTTGAATTTAGGCTTCTTCATGTTTATTTTTAGGGTTAAAAATTGTTTATTTTTAGGGTTAAAAATGTAATTTTTGCACGAGCGGACCAAAAAGTACACCTTTATCACTCAATTAGCGGATGTAAAGTATGATGTTTTGGCTCAAGGGCGATTTAATAAATAATACAAGCTCTAATTTTTATTTTGAATAAATAATGTGACAATTTAAATAATTATTAATATTGATTCTCGGCCGCTTATCATGTTCTTCTTGAACAACTTGTATTTGCTTTGTGTTATTCTGAATTTGGTTAGAAGTTGAAGTGAGACCTCTCTATCACCAACCAAAATTTGGTTATAAATTTTTAATATATTTCCACTGAATTTTCGATGTAATTTTCAGCAACTGCTGTTGATATCCAACCACCATGACGTTTCACACTTGCTATCTCTACTTAGGCATCAGCTAACAAAGATGCTGAGGAACGTCGAAAACAGTGGCCGGTATATAATTTTGCATTCGGTAACTCCAGATATGTTGCAGTTTCCATAGATATTTTACCAAAAGTATTTTTGCCAACTACTTGTATTGAACATTTCCATTTTTATAAAAAACGAAGAAGCGTCTGTGCTGAATTTTGAGTTAGCGTAAAGCAACATACTTTTTGTATATTTCTAAAGAAATCGGTGACTTTTTTATTATCTAAAACTGTAAATATACAGTCAAGTTTATTCATATTCTCGTATGTTCAGCAACAGTCCGTTTTCTATATTTTGTATGTCATCGATTGTTAGTTGTGTTAGTTCTTCCCGGAGACATGATCCAGCAGTTACAAAAATTGCTACTAAGTACCTGTAATTTTTTTCTGTCAATGTAATTCAAAGGTTAAATATAATTATTTACTCACCATCATTAAATATAAAGATATCTGGTGCTTCTAAGATGAACTGTTCTATTTGTGCTTTATTGAGAATTTTTGACTTTTAAATTACTAATATCGACGTTGTCGTATATGATTATTGTTGCTTTTAACATCGAGGAATGTGACCAAAGTGTAGCTTCACAGCATTTGGATTTTTCAGAGAAATATGCCAGAAGTACATTTTTTTGATATAGTTTTCATCTTCTTGCATTACACCATCTTTTAAATTCTTCATATGACTTTCTGTATATCAAATTCAGTCTCAGTAATATCTGGTGGTGTACAAAGTAAATCTAGTTTGTTATTTTCCATATTTATAATAAAGGAAAGTACTACAAATTAATTATAACTGTTGCGGTTAAAATTTATAATAGTGTTATAACTTGTATCATAGATGGCACTGTAGTATAAAGCTTGATCTACATACTACATTATGCAAACGAGAATTCCTGACAAATAGTTCTTTTAAAATATTTTCTGTACCATAAAACTTTATGCGATAAATTATACATTAACATTTAGAGTATAAAATGATATATTTTTACAACATCTGTAAATTAAGATTCGTTGGTCATAGCATAATCTCAAAAATTTGGCACTAAAAAAAAACAGAATTTTATGCTCTTAAATTCAATATAAAATGCATCTTATAAAGTTTATAGGAACGATAAAGTTAAAAAAAATGTTTTCCCATGTAAAAATCCTATCTGTTAAGGATGCTCGTGTTCAAAACATCCCGATGCTAAGATATTTACTTGTTTTAGAAAGTTCCTTGACAATAATGGACATTTTTCTGAAGTTCAACTGAATACGACAACCAAACTCGTATTAACCGTATGTTTACAATTGTTGACAATAAATAAAAGTCAACGTCACCGAAATTTTTAGAAATATACAAAAGCATGCTGCTTGACGCCAACCCAAAACTGAGCACAAACTTATTAATATAAAAATGGGAAGTGTTACATCGACAATTCAATAGAAAATAAATTAGAAATTGTTAAAAAAAATTGGTTTGTGATACAATCCTCATCTTCTAACCAGATTCAGAATAACAGAGCATATACAAGTTGTTCAGAAAGAGCATGATAAAAGTTCCGAGGATGAATATTATGTCTAAATTGTAACAATAACATTAATAATTCAAAATAAAAATTATAGTTTTTATGATTTATTAAATTGCCCTAAGGCCAAAAAATTATACTTTACGCCCGCAAATAAGGCTATAGATATGTAATTTTTGGCCTGCTCATTCAAAAATGACATTTTTAACCCTAATAACATACATTAAAAAGCCTACTTTTAATAGATTTGTAGAAAAAAAATTAATTCAGTTTGGCTTCAAATTTTTATAAAATTTATTGATATCTAATCTGTTTTTTTAGAAGAATTTTTCCTTAGTATTCCTTTATAGGCTGTCCTCATTTTATATGTTTCAGCTTTTTCCCACAGCATAAGATAGCATAGTTGGCTATTTAAAAAAAAAATCATGTAGCAATTTTCATTAGACTTATCTATACAATTTTGCTAAAGCATTCGACAGAATTGATCACAGTGTCTTGATCAAAAAATTGCACTCTTTCTCCCTCTCTCCTTCTTTGATTTCCTTACTATCGTCCTACCTTCATCAACGTGAGCTTTTTGTCAATTTTAACAATGAAAATTCTTTTCGTTTTGTTGCAACTTCAGGAATTCCGCAAGGCTCTAATCTCGGTCCACTGCTTTTTCTATTGTTTATCAATGATCTAACGGATATTTTACAATGTGACAAACAATTATTTGCTGATGATTTGAAAATCTTCCACCCAGTATCTTCATTTAATGACTGTCAGTTGCTTCAGGATGATATGAGTAGTTTATATCAATGGTGTTGTGATAACAACCTCCATCTCAACCTGAATAAATGTTTCGTCATGTCGTACTCCAGGAAACTTACACCATTGCTATACAATTACTCAATTAATCATGTATCCCTGACACGCACTCAAACATTTAAAGACCTCGGAGTGATCTTTGACTCAAAGCTAACTTTTCTTAATCACATTCAAGAAACATACAAAGCCGCGAATCGTATGTTGGGCTTTGTTATTAGAAATGCTCGAGATTTCCACAACACGACTGCAATTTTTACACTTTATTACTCTTTTGTAAGATCTAAACTTGACTATTGTAACATCATTTGGAATCCTATCTATGAAGCTCATCAGGCAGTTATTGAGTCAATACAAAAAAAGTTTCTTAAATTTGTATTTTTCAAATGTCATAAATTTTATCCTGGTCATGACATCTCTTATGGAACTTTACTCACTATGTTCCATATGAAAAGTCTTGCGGAACGTTGCAATATTAATTTAGTATTGCATTTAGCCAAATTAATCAGCAATGATGTTGATGATCCTAAATGCCTGTCCCTTCTTCATTTCCTTATTCCTAGAACTGTTTCCAGATCTACTGCATCCTTTTATTTACCACTCTCCCGTACCAACCTTTTAATATCTTCGCCAATACATCGAATGTGTCACATTTAGCAAACCAAGTTCTCTACTGTCGACATCTTCCGTTCGGACTTTAAAACGTTTAAAAAAAACATTATTAATCATTAAATGTGTTCATGTATATAACTCTTGCAATGTATATGCTTTGTATTTGTGTTCTTATGCTATCCAGTCATTGGGCATGACCTGTTGGATAGTCTATCTTTAATTAAATAAATAAATAAATAAATAAATTGTTTTTTGGTTATTCTTTACGACGTTGTGGCTTGGAGATTTTGTATATTATATCAAATGAATGACTTGATTTAATTTTTATTGCACATGGATTTCCTTAATATTTGCATTTAGATATCTTATTGGAATTGTTTTACGCCAGTATAATTTTACACTTAAAGTTATATCTCACGTTATATCACTTTATAATTTAACATAAAATTAATTTTAAAGTTACTAAAATATAAAAGGGTTTTATTTGTCTTGTGCCATTTATATAAATATATATATATATATATATATATATATATATATATATATATATATATATATATATATATATATATATATATATATATATATATATATATATTAACCTTGTAATATCAGTTTCTTGCAACAAATATTGTGTTTATTAACTTTATTGTATATACAGATTAGTGGATTTTTATATTATTAATTAATTAATACTATAAACATCCTTAATACTAAATGGTTAGAATCACTATGTATAGTTATATATATATATATATATATATATATATATATATATATATATATATATATATATATATACAGGGTGGTGGCGGTTAGGGGTGAACATAGGGATTTAACATGGGATTTTAGTTTTTTGCAATTTCCTGCTCTCCTGTTCATTTTACGGCAAAAACTGTAGAGTACAAATTTGTTCAGAATTAAAAATTGCATACAAAAATATATTTACATTTATTATTATGTTTCTCGTTTCTTCACAATTTTAAAAAGAAATTTCAAAATTTCTGTTATTTTGTAGCTATAGCCATGGAATTTATTTTTTTCTGGTTGTCAAAAATTATTTATAAACGTCAACCATGCGTTAATCTAACTTAAAAATTAAATAAAAACAAACAACTTTTAATTTTAATACGCATTTTTTATTAGGTATACCATTTAATAATAAACCAATTCCAAATGTATCAACTACGTAGAATTTTGATTTATCATAGCCAATACCATTTCTTCATTCACTTCGTTATGACGTCTTCTATTATTATTATCATTATTATTCTTATTATTATTATTATTATTATTATTATTATTATTATTATTATTATTATTTCCTTCATTACCTGCGTTTACAGCTACACTAGCTGTGTTCTCAAATTTTTTAACAAGTTTAGAAATTGTTGCTATCATAGGAATTGGTGTATTTTCGTACTTTATGGAAAACAAATCACGTATTCTTCTAAAACTATTTCCACCATAATAATTTTTTATAACGAAAACTCGTTCCTTATTCGAATAAACATTCATTATTAAATTAACTTTTTATTAGAGAAAATTTCGAAAATTTGACAGAAATTGATTGACATTATTATGTTTAAACATTTGAGTTATGTCATGGCTATTGCTACAAATAAACAGAAATTTTGAAATTTCTTTTTAAAATTGTGAAGAAACCAAAAACATAATAATAAATGTAAATATATTTTTGTATGCAATTTTTAATTCTGAACAATTTTGTACTCTACAGTTTTTGCCGTAAAATGAACAGGAGAGCAGGAAATTACAAAAAACTAAAATCCCATGTTAAATCCCTATGTTCACCCCTAACCGCCACCACCCTGTATATATATATATATATATATATATATATATATATATATATATATATATATATATATATATATATGAAATTTGTACCAAGTTGTAGGAAATGATTGGCTTCAGGGCCCTTCTAATGGAATGAATTTCTGTAGGATGCATAGTTTTTGTGTAAAAAATTATTAAACGTAAAATAAAACAATGGATCGAAGGGTTCAAGTAAAAATTTAGAAGATAAAAATGCTGTCATGTGTAACATTTGGGTGGGCATGTTGCGTGGGCAGTTTGGGTGGGCATGTTGCATGGGTAGTTTGGGTGGGCATGTTGCGTGGGTAGTTTGGGTGGGCAGTTTGGGTGGGCATGTTGCGTGGGCAGTTTGGGTGGGCATGTTGCGTGGGCAGTTTGGGTGGGCATGTTGCGTGGGCAGTTTGGGTGGGCATGTTGCGTGGGTAGTTTGGGTGGGCATGTTGCGTGGGTAGTTTGGGTGGGCATGTTGCGTGGGTGCTTTGGGTGGGCATGTTGCGTGGATAGTTTGGGTGGGCATGTTACGTGGGTAGTTTTTGTGGGCATGTTGCGTAGGTAGTTTGGGTGGGCATGTTGCATATGTAGTTTGGGTGGGCATGTTGCGTGGGCAGTTTGGGTGGGTATGACGCGTGGGCAGTTTGGGTGGGCATGTTGCGTGGGCAGTTTGGGTAAGCATGTTGCGTGGGTAGTTTGGGTGGGCATGTTGCGTGGGTAGTTTGGGTGGGCATGTTGCGTGGGCAGTTTGGGTGGGCATGTTGCGTGGGTGCTTTGGGTGGGCATGTTGCGTGGATA
Source organism: Harpalus rubripes (assembly GCA_963082715.1). NCBI lineage: Eukaryota > Metazoa > Arthropoda > Insecta > Coleoptera > Carabidae > Harpalus > Harpalus rubripes. The sequence continues at coordinate 11,536,479 of OY720466.1, read as the reverse complement.
GTTTGGGTGGGCATGTTACGTGGGTAGTTTTTGTGGGCATGTTGCGTAGGTAGTTTGGGTGGGCATGTTGCATATGTAGTTTGGGTGGGCATGTTGCGTGGGCAGTTTGGGTGGGTATGACGCGTGGGCAGTTTGGGTGGGCATGTTGCGTGGGCAGTTTGGATAAGCATGTTGCGTGGGTAGTTTGGGTGGGCATGTTGCGTGGGTAGTTTGGGTGGGCATGTTGCGTGGGCATCATAAACCACTATCGGCGGAGCCCTAGGGAAAACTCGGCGAAGCCGAGGTTACGCTAGTTTACATACTATTTCCATATATTTATAGTATAAATTTAAATTTTTGTAACTTTTACAATTTATTACGTTATGACATCTATCAATGCTTACTATAACTATTAACTTATTCCGATTTAAATAATTTATAATTACTTACAATTTATAAGACGGAGTGTACTTTTTAAATTTGCAAGCACGCGAAGTTGATACGCGCCAACTTCATGGGCTAGATTTGTACGTTCTGAAATAGTGCTTGGCAGACGATGTACAGAGCGATCTGTGTACATGGCTAGATTTGTATGTTATGCCGCAGTGTTTGGCAGGAGATTTATAAGGCAATCTATGTACATTATGACGGAGCGTGTGTTCCCCAGAAAAGTTGGAAAATTATTTTTTGCTTATATTTTAAAGCCACAAAATAAACATGTTACAAACCCAGGCTTCAGCCAATCAGACATCGCGACACAACTCCGTCTCCGCACCAATAAGATTGCCGGTAACATCTCCCTCTTCCAACGCGCAAATTTCAACCAAATGTAACCAAATTTGGGTACAAATATCACTTCTTGCAATAGTTGCATCGGCACGCCTCATTTTTATTATATAATTGAATTCTTCGTTAAAAAATAAGGGGTAGTTTATGTAGTATGTCCTATGTTGAAAGTTGACAAATTTTTAGTATAATGAAAAATATGTAAATTGCATTTATTTATGTTAGTATGCAGTGTGGATATATTTGCGTTGGTAAACACGATTAAATACACAGTAATTCACTAAACTTATTTATTCGATTTGAAGTACAATTATATTGTGTAAAAAAAACATATGAATTAATTGAATTCCTTTTTGACAGCTCGTTCAATGTGAATACGATAATAAAAAGAACTCATTTCTATGCCACTAGATTTGAGAGAACCACTGGTTTAAAAAAATATTTTATTCTGTATTCGGATGTCTCCCTTGGTCTTCTATAAGTTTGTCTTATAGTATTTTGTTGTATCTTTAATAATACAGAAATTATTTGAGGTAGCTCGTATAGCTGTTACACCCTGTATATTATTACTTTTGTCATCTGCATTGTAAACATGGTCGAAAAAATTCACAAAGGCGGTTGTTGTGCTTCCCAATTAGTATCATATTCATATCTAGAAATGAGAGAACTCTTAACAGTATTACTTTTTCATAAATTTTATGAAATGTAGAAACCAAAGTTATTGGTCTATAATTTGATACCAATTCTTTGTCTCCGTTTTATGTAAAGCTATAACTTTAACATGTTTTAGAAGATCTAGAAATTTACATTCTAATTAAGACAAATTAATACAATAACATAAAGGAGCAATTATCATTTCATATCAATTTTACAGTAAATTGTTCGAAATTTCATCTTCAGTAACGGGATTTAGAAATATTGATGAAGAAATATTATTACCATCGAGATAAAAGTTAGAAGCAGGAGGCAGATATCTTTGAATTTTATGTGGCAAATTAATAAAATAGTTATTGATCATATTAGCAATATCTAAACGGGTTATTTGGAAATTCACTATTACTTCTTAGTTTATTAATTTTTCTAGATTTGTCAGTAATATTTATATTTAGATTATTGTTAATTTATTTCCAAACTTTACTTGTATGATTACTACAGTTTTGCACAAGTTTAGAATTGAACTCATTTTTAGTTTTTCTAATTAGTTTACGATACATTTTTTTAATCTTCATGTATTCTGCCTTAGTGATAAGCCCTAACTGACATAAGTTATATTATTCTTTCAGTATTATTGACAATTTTTTATTTCATTGGTTACCCAAGATTCGTTTTTGGTAATGCCGTTGTGGCTGGGAACCTTCATTTTAGGAAGAGTAATATTAAAATGATACGTAAATAATTCCAAAAAAATTTTAAAACATCTATCAACGTCGGTTTCTTTAACAACTGAAATTTAAAATAATCAAGATCAGATTTGGAAAACAATCTTTTGACAGTTTTTGAATTGTTTACAGCTTTAGAAGTTTCATTGTTAATACAGATACTTTGAGCAGAATGATTAGAAATATTTTTGTATATAACAGTTACTTCATAAACGTTAATATTTAAATTAGTAAATATATTATCAACACATGACTTGCTATTTTGAAAAATACGTGTTGGTTCATTTATTGTATGGTGCAGATTATAAGTTTTCATAGCATCTGAAAATAATTTCTTTTCTGTACTATCCTTTAAAAGGTTATCTTCGTTATAATTTTTGACAAACACATATCCAAATGTTTTAAAAATTCGGATATATTTGAACTAGGCGATCTGTAAACAACTAAGATATAATTGATAGTATTTATGTGAGTAAACTTTAAAGTCTGTAATGAAATCTACGTTGTCATAATTAAATCGGTTGTTACAGTAGATAATAACTCCACCATTAGCATAAAATTGTCTGACAAATACGCTAGCTAAATGAAAGTCTTTCAAAGTGTAGGATGATTGTCGAAGCCAGTGTTCTGAAAGAGTCGCATGGAGGATGCGATGATACGAAAATGTCAAGTTGTTCAATTTTGTTGCGTATACACTGAATGTTCTGATGAACAATTCGAACGGGCGACTAGATGGTTTTTGAGACTGTTGAGCCAGATGTCACGTTGGTACCTGATGATTGCTGCGTCGTTGAAAAAACCGAGCAATGTATGGTCCGTTTGGCCATCTATCTGGTTTCACAATTTCTTCGAAATTTCTAAATTTAATACCTGTGTGAAAACATCAACGGCAACGGTCAAAAGAGAGTAGCAAAGTGCACTGCAAGGCGTACCGTTACACTAATTCGTGCATAACCCCAAATGCCAGCAACGGAAAATAGTATTGATATCATTCGCAATAATTAAATCATCATATTATTTATTACTGTTTAATAGTGTACGTTTTAAAGACTCAAACGCAAAATGTTACGAACCAGACAACTAATGACATTCTACACAATGTGTTACGAGGCGTGGGGGATGAAATAGAATTATTTTTTATTCATTTTGTGATTATATTTTCGACCATTTATATATATTCAAGCAAATAAACATCACTAAAAAAAATAATAATAATAATTTTGTCCTTATATAATGAAATTAAAGTCAATTGCCAATTAAAAGAAAAGTTAAGTAGCTGCCATTCTAGTGCCAACCTACTAAAACAAAAAATTGCGTATCGAAATAGGTTGCGTATCGAAATGAACGCCATTTGTGAATTTTAATTTATTTAAATGAAAAGTTATTTACGTAATAAGGCTGAGAAGCCAGTGATTACTGTACGAATGAGAGAAGTTTAAGGAATTTCGAAATTAGTACCGTAATACTATTTCACGGCCGTGTGAAATATATTTTATTTGACCGAAAAAATTTACAGGTTATGGTAGCAGATAATAAACAAATGTATTTATTCCCTATATATCTTAAGAGTGCCGCTTTGAAATTATTATAAATAAATCGTATCTATTATAACAAATATACTCAACTCATATATATTTTGTAATAGCGACACCCGTACTGCATATAATTAAAAAAAATTGCGTTATATCTTATGTGAATATATATTTTTAGATATTTCCTTTAGAAGTCCGCGTGCCGCTTTGGAATTAGTATAAATAAATTGTAGGTATTATAACAAATTTTTTAATATACATTTCAGTATAGATACTTAGATATTTCCTATATAAGACCGCGTGCCGCCTTGAAAGTTGAAATTATTATAAACAAATAGTATGCACCATAAAAAAATATTTAATATATATTTCAAAATAGCACCCGCCGTAGAAGGGCATGAGAAAAATTCATGAACATATTGTTACCTATCATACATGTGTAATCTTAGATATTGCTTATATAAGACCTCGTGCCGCCTTAAAATTATTAAAGTGTAAATAAATTTATAAAAACTATTTCTCTTCGTAACATTGAATGAAGTTCGCTTGGTATTTATGAATATATAACATTTATAAAAAAATATATAAGGTCTAACAAAACAAATTTATCGAGTGTAAGTATGACCTTTAAAACGCGGAAATTTTAATAAATTTAAATTTGTGTAGTGTTTTCCTTGTACATATATTTTTTTCATATATCTCATATGAAATATGAATCTGTGTGTCGCTTACAAATTACTATAAATAAAAAAGTATAATAAATTATTCAGTGTTTTTGTTACACTGTTACGCAGGGGAGGTACGAAAAAATAAGTTGTTTTCATTCATCACAAACAACAAAATATTTGGAAAAGATTTACACTAAGCTTATCTTGTTATATATTTATGAAGAAAAGAAACATGAACATTGCTTAAAAGAAATGCTACGTTCATTATTAATAAACTGAACTTTTTAAAACAGTTAAAAATATTTTTTTATAATAAAATAATAAATTGTACTATATTTTCCCTCTAAAGATTAATATACATTTAATTATATTAATTTTATTTATTTACGATGTTATACTGATCTTTGACTTCTGTAAATTATAAAATGCGGGAGTAGCTCACGTGGGCGGTAAAGTAGAGCATAAGCCCGGTGACTGGTAAATAAAAGGTCAAAAATAGAATTGGAAATATAATAAACACTCTTGTTTTTTAAATGATATCAGTTCCGCTAACCCTTCACTAGATTTTATTAGAATTGCTTGAGGAGATTGCATTCAATCTACAAGCTTGACATTTAAAAAAAATTCACATCACATAACCAAATAGTTAGCATTGCAACGCATCGCCTTATTGTTTTGTGTCATGGCCACGTGACCACGTAATATTTTTACATAGCAACAAGCTTGCATTTAAAAAAAATCTGATGTGGCCAGTAAATTATCTCCCGCTCCCGGCATGCAATTTTTATTTATTTTCATAAATAAGTACTTACATGTTTACTAATAATGCAATTGTTTTAATAATATAGCTATTGCTTATATTTTCTACTTCAAAATTTGAACATTAATTAATTTTTTTGCGATGCTAATGTTTATTTCTTGTAATTCCAAATGATTAGTTTTTTGACAGTGACATACATTTGTCAAATACATACATTTGAATATCTCAAATGTGTAACCAAGATGTTTATACCATAAATTGCGAAAAAATAACAATTAAAGTTATTTTTCTAGGAAAAACTATTTTGAGCTTCAAGGAAAGTGCCACGTTTGGTTAATAGGCTCTTTCCAATTTCCATATTGGAATAGTGCAAGAATATATGGCTTCAAAATTTCTGAATGATACAATTTGAATTAGAGCGTATAGAGGATCTATACACACACCCACACACATCATCGTGAAAATGTTAAAAACGGATTCTAGGAGACCTTAAAACATGCTTATTTACCAAAATCTCAATTAGCGATTTATAGCACGATCCCTATACCTCCCTTACCAAAGTACAACAAGGGAAAGTTAAACAGAATAATCTTGACTACTCTGTTTAACTTTCTCTTGTTGTACTACTGATGATGAGAACTTAGTTCTCGAAATACGTATTTAGTTTTTATTAAAATTAATTTTAAGGTTAAGGGGTAATTATAATAGTTTTAGTTCTAATAAGTGATGTTCGTTTCGTATTCCCAGGCATTATTGTAAACTTTTCTGCTAAGAAATGCTCAAAAGTCTTCCATCTGTCGCGACTGAGAAACATTTGGAGGATTATGCCCTCTCTCTGTTTCATAAAATGTTGGTTCCTCAATGCTCTGCAGCATCTGAACCTTCGCTCAAGCTGAGCCGCTGACTACTTGGATACATTATTTCTTTTTCGACATTTTAAATCATTCCTGACCAAAGTTCTACTTACAATCATTTTTAAAATTCTAAATCATCGAGTTAATTCGCGTGATGACGTTCTAACTTTGTCTTGGGTACTTCGAATGAGACTGCTGATTCGATTTGGGGGCAAAAGTTCGGGTCGCCCACTATTTGGTAAATTAAAATATACTACACCTTCTTCACATTTCCGTTTAGTTTGGTCCGTAAAGAGTCGTCTGTCTAATATTTTGATCTCCAAAAACGTTAACAATTTCACGTTTCAGTTATCTGTCCAACTAACCTATAGATAGATTTGCGTATTTCAAGTTTGTATAACATCTATCGAAACATTTTCTGGCAATATTAACATGGTATTTATATTGTAAAACAATTATTATGTATTTATTATGTCCAGTGATAACTAGATTAGACCTTATTTCGTAATAAAATTTGGAGCGTAAATTTTTTTTTCAAAACTTTTTTACATAATATATTATAAATAAATGAGTAGTTTTAGACAAATCTGAATAATAGTCCAGTAAATGAAGGATTTTATCCTACAAAAGGTCGGGTAGTTCTGAATTTTTGATATGTTGTATAGAATGGTTGGTTAATGAAAAATCCAAATTTCCACAAATCCCCTTCCTCCGCTCCCTCCGCCATCCTGTAAAAACAACCAGAAATCGGCACTTTTTCAGTTTCTCACCTATAACTTCTATCTGGTGAACTACCCGACCTTTTGTAAGGTAACTCCCTTTTTCGACCTCTTTTCACTGGACTATAAATTTCAGGCATTCAGGGAGTATTTCAAATAATTTTAGGACGTCCTGAATTACATAATATTTCAGTTTACTTGATGAATTTGTGTAAATAATTTAGAAATTGCGATATGAGGAAATTTGGGAGAAAAACATTAAAAATAGACCAACATAAACATCTGTTTGATACGACATAGATGATAACCTTGACTTTTTTGCGTTATTAAAGATTTATAATATTAATTTATCTTTATTTTGTTTGTTTCAGAATGTTTTTGTTGGATAAGATCGTCATGCTTATATTTTACAGTTCTTTTTTATATGTTTTATATAATTTAAATATACATTGTTTTATACAGGGTGTCCCAGAACGAGCTTACGCTATCTTTATTTTAAAAACTACTCAATATTATTTTGACGAAATATGGTATCTAGGGGTCTTCCCACATGCCCGTCTCAATTAAAATATAAAAAATCAGTAGCACTTCCGGTTTAACCGGAAGTAGACCCTAATTTTCTCATTTCAAATGGAATACTATATTTTTTATTTTACCATTGAATTCAGCGGAAATTTAATATTCGAAACAATACAAATATTTTACTCTAAATAAACCACTTCCGGCATAATTAAACTTTTTTTTTATTATTTCGGGAAAAAGGCCACTTCTTTATCACTCGATATCTCGAGAATGGAATAGAATTTCCATAATCTGTAAAGACAGTTTTATAAAGAAAGCTTTTTTACGCTAATATAAATTAATAATAGTCAATTTTTGAAAAATGTAAATGTGTGTGTGTTTGTGCGTGTGTGTGTATGCGCACGCGCGTGTTTATGTGTTTGTGTGTATGTGTGTGTGTATGTATGCGCGCGTGTGTGTGTGAGCGCACGTGTGTGCATGTATGTGTGTTCATGTATGTGTGTGTATGTATGTGTGTGTGTGTGTGTCTGTGTGTGACAAAAATTTCGCCTGCGATAACTCTAATACTACAATTCCAAAAGTTATAATTCTTTCGTATTATTTTATGTTACATCCATATGAAGAGCTGATTAGATTTTGGTTATAATTGGTCAACCGGAAATACCCTCATTTGAAGATTTTAACAGTTTTTCTTGAAAAAACGATTATAAATATCATTTTTTCACATTTAATGTTATTATAAATATTAAATAATATTTTATTCTCTATATGATTTGAATGCATTTTACACATCCTATTAAATGAATATATAGTTAGAAAATTATAAAGAAATTAAATATTAGCCAGCTATGCTATAACTCTGGAAACAGCTGCTATATTAAGAAAATTCTGATTGAAAGGTGTCAGTATCAAGTGCAAATGATAGTATGTTTGTGATATAATTTTACTGGAAATATAGGATCTTTTGCTAGAAACTTTCTCTATGGAATTTGTATAAAATACATACAATTGCCTTAAGGTAATATACAAGAAATAGAATCTTTTGCAAGGAACTTTCTGTATGACATACAAAATACATAGAACTAACGGAAGGTAATGTGAGATTTTAGTAAAAGTCTAGTTTAGATGATTATGAACATATTGTTTTAGATTTATATTTTCTAATTCTGTCGTCTGTCTTCGTATTTTGCATAGTAAACATAATTTTCATCTTTTTATATTATATTTAAATGCAATTTACATATTTGCCATTTTACTAAAAAAAAATTAAACCTTCAACACAGGACATGCTACACAAACTACCCCTATTTTTCAACGAAGAATTCATTTAAATAATAAAAAATGGGGTTTTTAAAAAACCTGAGTTTTTTGAACTTTTTGAACTTGAACTTCACGTTCACGTAGAAATTATATTTTTCAAAAATTGTCGATTATTAATTTATATTAGTGTAAACAAAAGCTTTCTTTATAAAACTGTTTCTACATATTAAACAATTAGGATTCCATTCTCGAGATATCGAGTGATAAAGAAGTGACCGTTCTTACAAAAAAAAAATAAAACAGTTGAATTACGCCGGAAGTACATAAAATTTTCCACTGAATTTAATGGTAAAATAAAAAGTATATCATTCCATTTTATTTTTTAATAATACTTGGTTTTATGTTTCACAATTATTTTATTAGAAAATGAATTGTAAGTTTCACCAAGTAAGAGCAGACACAATTAAAGTATATCATTCCATTTAAAATAAGAAAGTTAGTGTCCGGACGTGCTACACTGCTTTGAGAATATTTTAATTGAAACGGACATATGGGAAAACCCCTAGACACCAAATTTCGTAAAATAATATTGAGTAGTTTTTAAAATAACGATAGCGTAAGCTCAATCTGGGACACTTATTTGTATATAATTATTTAAGTAACAAGTTAAATTCTTATATTAATACAAAATATTTAATGTAAACTGCAACTTTATGCTATAATATTTTTTTTTTAAATATGTTAGTTATACAATCATTTTCATTTTCCAGCGAATTTTAATAATTATTTACCAATAGGGGTCGAAAGAAAGGACGAAATTTGAAGCCCGATATATGTAGGTACAACGTTTTATGCACTACTGCAATCAAATAAAATGTTTTTAAATTATTTTTATCTCCCGCTACCCTTGGTAAGGGATTTATAGGGATTGTGCTATAAATCGCAAATTGAGATTTTGGTAAATAAGCATGTTTTAAGGTCTCATAGAATCCGTTTTTAACATTTTCACGATGATGTCTGTGGGTGTGTGTGTGTGGATCCTCTATACGCTCTAATTCAAATTGTATCATTCAGAAATTTTGAAGCCATGTATTCTTGCACTATTCCAATATGGAAAGAGCCCATTAACGGAACGTGGCACTTTCCTTGAAGCTCAAAATAGTTTTTCCTAGAGAAATAACTTTAATTGTTATTTTTTCGCGATTTATGGTATAAACATCTGGGTTACACATTTGAGATATTCAAATGTATGTATATGACAAATATATGTCACTGTCAAAAAACTAATCATTTGAAATTACAAGAAATAAACATCAGCATCGCAAAAAAATGAATTAATGTTCAAATTTTGAAGTAGAAAATATAAACAATAGCTATATTATTAAAACAATTGCATTATTAGTAAACATGTAAGTACTTATTTATGAAAATAAATAAAAATTGCATGCCGGGAGCGGGAGATAATTTACTGGCCACATCAGATTTTTTTTAAATACAAGCTTGTTGCTATGTAAAAATATTACATGGTCACGTGGCCATGACACAAAACAATAAGGCGATGCGTTGCAATGCTAACTATTTGGTTATGTGATGTGAATTTTTCTTAAATGTCAAGCTTGTAGCTTGAATGCAATCTCTGAAGAAAATCCTCAAGCAATTTTAATAAAATCTAGTGAAGGGTTAGCGGAACTGATATCATTTAAAAAACAAGAGTGTTTATTATATTTCCAATTCTATTTTTGACCTTTTATTTACCAGTCACCGGGCTTATGCTCTACTTTACCGCCCACGTGAGCTACTCCCGCATTTTATAATTTACAGAAGTCAAAGATCAGTATAACATCGTAAATAAATAAAATTAATATAAGTAAATGTATATTAATCTTTAGAGGGAAAATATAGTACAATTTATTATTTTATTATAAAAAAATATTTTTAACTGTTTTAAAAAGTTCAGTTTATTAATAATGAACGTAGCATTTCTTTTAAACAATGTTCATGTTTCTTTTCTTCATAAATATATAACAAGATAAGCTTAGTGTAAATCTTTTCCAAATATTTTGTTGTTTGTGATGAATGAAAAAAACTTATTTTTTCGTACCTCCCCTGCGTGACAGTGTAACAAAAACACTAAATAATTTATTATACTTTTTTATTTATAATAATTTGTAAGCGACACACAGATTCATATTTCATATGAGATATATGAAAAAGATATATGTACAAGGAAAACACTACACAAATTTAAATTTATGAAAATTTCCGCGTTTTAAAGGTCATACTTACACTCGATAAATTTGTTTTGTTAGACCTTATATATTTTTTTATAAATGTTATATATTCATAAATACCAAGCGAACTTCTTTCAATGATACGAAGAGAAATAGTTTTTATAAATTTATTTATACTTTCCTTTTCTAGGTCGGATCACACAATATTTATGAATTTTTTTTCATACCTTTCTACGGCGGGCGCTATATTGAAATATATATTAAATAATTTATTATAATGCATACTAATTGTTTATAATAATTTTAAGGCGGCACGCGGTCTTATATAGGAGATATCTAAGATTTCACATGAATGATAGGTAACAATATGTTCATGAATTTTTCTCATGCCCTTCTACGTCGGGTGCTATTTTGAAATATATATTAAATATTTTTTTATGGTGCATACTATTTGTTTATAATAATTTCAACTTTCAAGGCGGCACGCGGTCTTATATAGGAAATATATAAGTATCTATACTGAAATGTATATTAAAAAATTTGTTATAATACCTACAATTTATTTATACTAATTCCAAAGCGGCACGCGGACTTCTAAAGGAAATATCTAAAAATATATATTCACATAAGATATAACGCAATTTTTTTAAATTATATGCAGTACGGGTGTCGCTATTACAAAAAATATATATGAGTTGAGTATATTTGTTATAATAGATACGATTTATTTATAATAATTTCAAAGCGGCACTCTTAAGATATATAGGGAATAAATACATTTGTTTATTATCTGCTACCATAACCTGTAAATTTTTTCGGTCAAATAAAATATATTTCACACGGTCGTGAAATAGTATTACGGTACTAATTTCGAAATTCCTTAAACTTCTATCATTCGTACAGTAATCACTGGCTTCTCAGCCTTATTACGTAAATAACTTTTCATTTAAATAAATTAAAATTCACAAATGGCGTTCATTTCGATACGCAACCTATTTCGACACGCAATTTTTTGTTTTAGTAGGTTGGCACTAGAATGGCAGCTACTTAACTTTTCTTTTAATTGGCAATTGACTTTAATTTCATTATATAAGGACAAAATTATTACTATTATTTTTTTAGTGATGTTAATTGCTTGAATATATATAAATGGTCGAAAATATAATCACAAAATTAATAAAAAATAATTCTATTTCATCCCCCACGCCTCGTAACACATTGTGTAGAATGTCATTAGTTGTCTGGTTCGTATCATTTTGCGTTTGAGTCTTTAACACGTACACTATTAAACAGTAATAATATGAACTATAAACATGTATTATGTAAAGAAATGATTTAATTATTGCGAATGATATCAATACTATTTTCCGTTGCTGGCATTTGGGGTTATGCACGAATTAGTGTAACGGTACGCCTTGCAGTGCACTTTGCTACTCTCTTTTGACCGTTGCCGTTGATGTTTCACACAGGTATTAAATTTAGCAATTTCGAAGAAATTGTGAAACCAGATAGATGGCCAAACGGACCATACATTGCTCGGTTTTTTCAACGACGCAGCAATCATCAGGTACCAACGTGACATCTGGCTCAACAGTCTCAAAAACCATCTAGTCGCCCGTTCGAATTGTTCATCAGAACATTCAGTGTACACGCAACAAAATTGAACAACTTGACATTTTCGTATCATCGCATCCTCCATGCGACTCTTTCAGAACACTGGCTTCGACAATCATCCTACACTTTTAAAGACTTTCATTTAGCTAGCGTATTTGTTAGACAATTTTATGCTAATGGTGGAGTTATTATCTACTGTAACAACCGATTTAATTATGACAACGTAGATTTCATTACAGACTTTAAAGTTTACTCACATAAATACTATCAATTATATCTTAGTTGTTTACAGATCGCCTAGTTCAAATATATCCGAATTTTTAAAACATTTGGATATGTGTTTGTCAAAAATTATAACGAAGATAACCTTTTAAAGGATAGTACAGAAAAGAAATTATTTTCAGATGCTATGAAAACTTATAATCTGCACCATACAATAAATGAACCAACACGTATTTTTCAAAATAGCAAGTCATGTGTTGATAATATATTTACTAATTTAAATATTAACGTTTATGAAGTAACTGTTATATACAAAAATATTTCTAATCATTCTGCTCAAAGTATCTGTATTAACAATGAAACTTCTAAAGCTGTAAACAATTCAAAAACTGTCAAAAGATTGTTTTCCAAATCTGATCTTGATTATTTTAAATTTCAGTTGTTAAAGAAACCGACGTTGATAGATGTTTTAAAATTTTTTTGGAATTATTTACGTATCATTTTAATATTACTCTTCCTAAAATGAAGGTTCCCAGCCACAACGGCATTACCAAAAACGAATCTTGGGTAACCAATGAAATAAAAAATTGTCAATAATACTGAAAGAATAATATAACTTATGTCAGTTAGGGCTTATCACTAAGGCAGAATACATGAAGATTAAAAAAATGTATCGTAAACTAATTAGAAAAACTAAAAATGAGTTCAATTCTAAACTTGTGCAAAACTGTAGTAATCATACAAGTAAAGTTTGGAAATAAATTAACAATAATCTAAATATAAATATTACTGACAAATCTAGAAAAATTAATAAACTAAGAAGTAATAGTGAATTTCCAAATAACCCGTTTAGATATTGCTAATATGATCAATAACTATTTTATTAATTTGCCACATAAAATTCAAAGATATCTGCCTCCTGCTTCTAACTTTTATCTCGATGGTAATAATATTTCTTCATCAATATTTCTAAATCCCGTTACTGAAGATGAAATTTCGAACAATTTACTGTAAAATTGATATGAAATGATAATTGCTCCTTTATGTTATTGTATTAATTTGTCTTAATTAGAATGTAAATTTCTAGATCTTCTAAAACATGTTAAAGTTATAGCTTTACATAAAACGGAGACAAAGAATTGGTATCAAATTATAGACCAATAACTTTGGTTTCTACATTTCATAAAATTTATGAAAAAGTAATACTGTTAAGAGTTCTCTCATTTCTAGATATGAATATGATACTAATTGGGAAGCACAACAACCGCCTTTGTGAATTTTTTCGACCATGTTTACAATGCAGATGACAAAAGTAATAATATACAGGGTGTAACAGCTATACGAGCTACCTCAAATAATTTCTGTATTATTAAAGATACAACAAAATACTATAAGACAAACTTATAGAAGACCAAGGGAGACATCCGAATACAGAATAAAATATTTTTTTAAACCAGTGGTTCTCTCAAATCTAGTGGCATAGAAATGAGTTCTTTTTATTATCGTATTCACATTGAACGAGCTGTCAAAAAGGAATTCAATTAATTCATATGTTTTTTTTACACAATATAATTGTACTTCAAATCGAATAAATAAGTTTAGTGAATTACTGTGTATTTAATCGTGTTTACCAACGCAAATATATCCACACTGCATACTAACATAAATAAATGCAATTTACATATTTTTCATTATACTAAAAATTTGTCAACTTTCAACATAGGACATACTACATAAACTACCCCTTATTTTTTAACGAAGAATTCAATTATATAATAAAAATGAGGCGTGCCGATGCAACTATTGCAAGAAGTGATATTTGTACCCAAATTTGGTTACATTTGGTTGAAATTTGCGCGTTGGAAGAGGGAGATGTTACCGGCAATCTTATTGGTGCGGAGACGGAGTTGTGTCGCGATGTCTGATTGGTTGAAGCCTGGGTTTGTAACATGTTTATTTTGTGGCTTTAAAATATAAGCAAAAAATAATTTTCCAACTTTTCTGTGACAGTTATTGCCAGGTAGAATATACAATTAAATATTACATGAATACAATAAATAATCAGTATTAAAAGTCTCAGTTTCCCTTGAAATCCGTGGCTGGCCGTGGCGCTAGCATCGCTCAGCTGTGGAAGTTGTCAAATGGATTTCCCAGTGATTTTCTCCAAGTTCTGGGAATGGAATCGTGTCCTTAAGGGTTCTATTGTTGCCCAGTCAGTTAGGCCCGGCCCGTGGATTATGGGTATGCCGGCTGGCAGTAGTTGTATATCCTCACTTGTAACCTGTAAGTGTGCTTTGACAAAAAACATTATTTTCATCCCGATTTTTTCGCAAAACTTAGAGAAAAGTGTTGGATGGCGTTCTATGCGTTGATTACAAAGCCCACGGACCGGCTAGGAAGAATGGAAATCGCTGGGAAGACTGTTAACTTGGAGATTTGACCAACTCGTGTCTATGGAGTTACTATGGCTCTGTGTGTCATCTTTTCCGGCAAATTTGAAGAAAATGGACAAAAATATGTGACTTTGTCACAATATATATTCTTAATGATGAAGTAGAGAAGAACCAAAAAGAAAAAAAACTCAAAAACAGCACCAAACAAACAGCACTGCTTAAAACCAATAGAAAACGGGCACTCAGCTGTTTCCGTGAACCTTCAAAACAGCTGATCTTGCTGCCCTGTTCAGTGTGAAGTTGTTACTTTAATAAACGAAAATTCAAACTTAAAATAAATATCTTTATTAAAGCATATTTTGAAAATATAATACCTATTTAGAGGAAAAATTTCACGAAAAAGTAATTTGTAGACTAATATTTATAATTCTAGACAAATTTTAATTATTAGAGGTCAATGACCCCGCAACAACTCTAGAAAAACTAAAAGAATTATTTCATTTTATGAGATAAAATATTGTGAGAGATATAATACTTCTTCTATTAAAATTTCTCTCGCATTTGTACACTTCTTCTATTATATTTTAAGGTGTTGTCTGGTTCGTAACATTTTGCGTTTGAGTCTTTAACACGTACACTATTAAACAGTAATAATATGAACTATAAACATGTATTATGTAAAGAAATGATTTAATTACTGCGAATGATATCAAAACTATTTTCCGTTGCTGCCATTGGGGTTATGCACGAATTAGTGTAACGCTACGCCTTGCAGTGCACTTTGCTACTCTCTTTTGACCGTTGCCGTTGATGTTTTCACACAGGTAGTTCAACGCATGTCCACCGATGGTTTAGCGTACGGCTCATCGATAATCTAGTGTCCTTTAATTGGTTGAAAGAAAATAATAGTAGACATACGTCTTCATTCCAATGAACTGTCAAAAATGATAGCTTGTTACTGAGTGAATTTTAATTTATTTAAATGAAAAGTTATTTACGTAATAAGGCTGATAAGCCAGTGATTACTGTACGAATGAGAGAACTTTAAGGAATTTCGAAATTAGTACCGTAATACTATTTCACGGCCGTGTGAAATATATTTTATTTGACCGAAAAAATTTACAGGTTATGGTAGCAGATAATAAACAAATGTATTTATTCCCTATATATCTTAAGAGTGCCGCTTTGAAATTATTATAACTAAATCGTATCTATTATAACAAATATACTCAACTCATATATATTTTGTAATAGCGCCACCCGTGCTGCATATAATTTTAAAAAAATGCGTTATATCCTATGTGAATATATATTTTTAGATATTTCCTTTAGAAGTCCGCGTGCCGCTTTGGAATTATTATAAATAAATTGTGGGTATTATAACAAATTATTTAATATACATACATTTCAGTATAGATACTTAGATATTTCCTATATAAGACCGCGTGCCGCCTTGAAAGTTGAAATTATTATAAACAAATAGTATGCACCATAAAAAAATATTTAATATATATTTCAAAATAGCACCCGCCGTAGAAGGGCATGAGAAAAATTCATGAACATATTGTTACCTATCATACATGTGTAATCTTAGATATCTCCTATATAAGACCTCGTGCCGCCTTAAAATTATTATAAACAATTAGTATGCATTATAATAAATTATTTAATATATATTTCAATATAGCGCCCGCCGTAGAAAGGTATGAAAAAAAATTCATAAATATTGTGTGATCCGACCTAGAAAAGGAAAGTATAAATAAATTTATAAAAACCATTTCTCTTCGTAACATTGAATGCAGTTCGCTTGGTATTTATGAATATATAACATTTATAAAAAAATATATAAGGTCTAACAAAACAAATTTACCGAATGTAAGTATGACCTTTAAAACGCGGAAATTTTAATAAATTTTAATTTGTGTAGTGTTTTCCTTGTACATATACTTTTTTCATATATCTCATATGAAATATGAATCTGTGTGTCGCTTACAAATTACTATAAATAAAAAAGTATAATAAATTATTCAGTGTTTTTGTTACACTGTTACGCAGGGGAGGTACGAAAAAATAAGTTGTTTTCATTCATCACAAACAACAAAATATTTGGAGAAGATTTACACTAAGCTTATCTTGTTATATATTTATGAAGAAAAGTAACATGAACATTGTTTAAAAGAAATGCTACGTTCATTATTAATAAACTGAACTTTTTAAAACAGTTAAAAATATTTTTTTATAATAAAATAATAAATTGTACTATATTTTCCCTCTAAAGATTAATATACATTTACTTATATTAATTTTATTTATTTACGATGTTATACTGATCTTTGACTTCTGTAAATTATAAAATGCGGGAGTAGCTCACGTGGGCGGTAAAGTAGAGCATAAGCCCGGTGACTGGTAAATAAAAGGTCAAAAATAGAATTGGAAATATAATAAACACTCTTGTTTTTTAAATGATATCAGTTCCGCTTCCCTTCACTAGATTTTATTAAAATTGCTTGAGGATTTTCTTCAGAGATTGCATTCAAGCTACAAGCTTCACATTTAAGAAAAAATCACATCACATAACCAAATAGTTAGCATTGCAACGCATCGCCTTATTGTTTTGTGTCATGGCCACGTGACCAAGTAATATTTTTACATAGCAACAAGCTTGCATTTAAAAAAAATCTGATGTGGCCAGTAAATTATCTCCCGCTCCCGGCATGCAATTTTTATTTATTTTCATAAATAAGTACTTACATGTTTACTAATAATGCAATTGTTTTAATAATATAGCTATTGTTTATATTTCCTACTTCAAAATTTGAACATTAATTCATTTTTTTGCGATGCTGATGTTTATTTCTTGTAATTTCAAATGATTAGTTTTTTGACAGTGACATATATTTGTCAAATACATACATATGAATATCTCAAATGTGTAACCAAGATGTTTATACCATAAATCGCGAAAAAATA
The DNA here is from genome assembly GCA_963082715.1 of Harpalus rubripes. Classification (NCBI taxonomy): domain Eukaryota; kingdom Metazoa; phylum Arthropoda; class Insecta; order Coleoptera; family Carabidae; genus Harpalus; species Harpalus rubripes. The sequence continues at coordinate 11,518,590 of OY720466.1, read as the reverse complement.
ACAATTAAAGTTATTTTTCTAGGAAAAACTATTTTGAGCTTCAAGGAAAGTGCCACGTTCGGTTAATGGGCTCTTTCCATATTGGAATAGTGCAAGAATATATGGCTTCAAAATTTCTGAATGATACAAATTGAATTAGAGCGTATAGAGGATCTACACACACACCCACACACATCATCGTGAAAATGTTAAAAACGGATTCTAGGAGACCTTAAAACATGCTTATTTACCAAAATCACAATTAGCGATTTATAGCACGATCCCTATACCTCCTTTACCAAAGTACAACAAGAGAAATTTAAACAGAATAATCTTGACTACTCTGTTTAACTTTCTCTTGTTGTACTACTGATGATGAGAACTTAGTTCTCGAAATACGTATTTAGTTTTTATTAAAATTAATTTTAAGGTTAAGGGGTAATTATAATAGTTTTAGTTCTAATAAGTGATGTTCGTTTCGTATTCCCAGGCATTATTGTAAACTTTTCTGCTAAGAAATGCTCAAAAGTCTTCCATCTGTCGCGACTGAGAAACATTTGGGGGATTATGCCCTCTCTCTGTTTCATAAAATGTTGGTTCCTCAATGCTCTGCAGCATCTGAACCTTCGCTCAAGCTGAGCCGCTGACTACTTGGATACATTATTTCTTTTTCGACATTTTAAATCATTCCTGACCAAAGTTCTACTAACAATCAATTTTAAAATTCTAAATCATCGAGTTAATTCGCGCGATGACGTTCTAACTTTGTCTTGGGTACTTCGAATGAGACTGCTGATTCGATTTGGGGGCAAAAGTTCGGGTCGCCCACTATTTGGTAAATTAAAATATACTACACCTTCTTCACATTTCCGTTTAGTTTGGTCCGTAAAGAGTCGTCTGTCTAATATTTTGATCTCCAAAAACGTTAACAATTTCACGTTTCAGTTATCTGTCCAACTAACCTATAGATAGATTTGCGTATTTCAAGTTTGTATAACATCTATCGAAACATTTTCTGGCAATATTAACATGGTATTTATATTGTAAAACAATTATTATGTATTTATTATGTCCAGTGATAACTAGATTAGACCTTATTTCGTAATAAAATTTGGAGCGTAAAATTTTTTTCAAAACTTTTTTACATATATTATATATAAATGACTAGTTTTGGATAAATGTGAATAAATTTCAGGCATTCAGGGAGTATTTCAATTAATTTTAGGACGTCCTGAATTACATAATATTTCAGTTTACTTGATGAATTTGTGTAAATAATTTAGAAATTGCGATATGAGGAAATTTGGGAGAAAAACATTAAAAATAGACCAACATAAACATCTGTTTGATACGACATAGATGATAACCTTGACTTTTTTGCGTTATTAAAGATTTATAATATTAATTTATCTTTATTTTGTTTGTTTCAGAATGTTTTTGTTGGATAAGATCGTCATGCTTATATTGTACAGTTCTTTTTTATATGTTTTATATAATTTAAATATACATTGTTTTATACAGGGTGTCCCAGAACGAGCTTACGCTATCTTTATTTTAAAAACTACTCAATATTATTTTGACGAAATATGGTATCTAGGGGTTTTCCCACATGCCCGTCTCAATTAAAATATAAAAAATCAGTAGCACTTCCGGTTTAACCGGAAGTAGACCCTAATTTTCTCATTTCAAATGGAATACTATATTTTTACCTTCCGTCACCTTTAGGTAAGGAAGGTATTGTATTTGGTCAAAAAATTCGGTGGTGAGTTTTTGATGAATAAGCACGTTTTAGGGTCCCTAGAATACGATTTTACTATTTTTACGATGATGTCTGTATGTGTGTATGTGGGTATGTATGTATGTATGTATGTATGTATGTATGTATGTATGTATGTATGTGTGTCCGTGTGTGTGTGTGTGTAACAAAATTTTCGTCTACGATAACTTCCATACTACAATTCTAAAAATTATAATTCTTTCGTATTTCTCTTCGCTACATCCATGCGAAGAGCTGATTAGATTTTGGTTAGAATTGGACAACCGGAAGTACCCTCATTTGAAGATTTTAACAGTTTTTCTTGAAAAAACTATGTTAAATATCATTTTTTCACATTTAATGTTATTATAAATATTAAAGAATATTTTATTTTCTATACGATTTGATTGCATTTTATACCTAATATTAAATGGATATACAGTTAAAAAATTATAAAAAAATTAAATTTCATAAAGTAGCCATAGCTGTGGAAACAGCTACTATATTAAGAAAATTTTGATTGAAAGTTGTCAGTGTCAAGTGAAATTGACATAGTGTGTTTGTCTTATAATTTTACTGGAAATCGGTATAGGATCTTTTGCTTTCTGTATGGAATTTGTATAAAATACATACAACTGCTTTAAGGTAATGTACAAGAAATAATAATAATAATAATAAATCTTTTATTTCTGCAGATAGACTGTATATAGAAAACGTCATAAAATAATAATTTTCTGTATGAAATTTGCATAAAATACATGCAACTGCCGGAAGGTAATGTACAAGAAATAGAATATTTAATTTAGGAAGGAACTATCCGTATGAAATTTGAACAAAATACATAGAACTGACGGAAGGTAATATGCTGGCCACATCAGATTTTTACCTTCCGTCACCTTTAGGTAAGGAAGGTATTGTCTTTGGTCAAAAAATTCGATGATGAGTTTTTGATGAATAAGCACGTTTTAGGGTCCCTAGAATACGATTTTACTATTTTTACGATGATGTCTGTATGTATGTGTGTGTGTGTGTGTGTGTGTGTGTGGGTGTGTGTGTGTGTGTGTGTATGTATGTATGTATGTATGTATGTATGTATGTATGTGTGTCCGTGTGTGTGTGTGTGTGTGTGTGTGTGTAACAAAATTTTCGTCTACGATAACTTCCATACTACAATTCTAAAAATTATAATTCTTTCGTATTTCTCTTCGCTACATCCATGCGAAGAGCTGATTAGATTTTGGTTAGAATTGGACAACCGGAAGTACCCTCATTTGAAGATTTTAACAGTTTTTCTTGAAAAAACTATGTTAAATATCATTTTTTCACATTTAATGTTATTATAAATATTAAAGAATATTTTATTTTCTATACGATTTGATTGCATTTTATACCTAATATTAAATGGATATACAGTTAAAAAATTATAAAAAAATTAAATTTCATAAAGTAGCCATAGCTGTGGAAACAGCTACTATATTAAGAAAATTTTGATTGAAAGTTGTCAGTGTCAAGTGAAATTGACATAGTGTGTTTGTCTTATAATTTTACTGGAAATCGGTATAGGATCTTTTGCTTTCTGTATGGAATTTGTATAAAATACATACAACTGCTTTAAGGTAATGTACAAGAAATAATAATAATAATAATAAATCTTTTATTTCTGCAGATAGACTGTATATAGAAAACGTCATAAAATAATAATTTTCTGTATGAAATTTGCATAAAATACATGCAACTGCCGGAAGGTAATGTACAAGAAATAGAATATTTAATTTAGGAAGGAACTATCCGTATGAAATTTGAACAAAATACATAGAACTGACGGAAGGTAATATGCTGGCCACATCAGATTTTTACCTTCCGTCACCTTTAGGTAAGGAAGGTATTGTCTTTGGTCAAAAAATTCGATGATGAGTTTTTGATGAATAAGCACGTTTTAGGGTCCCTAGAATACGATTTTACTATTTTTACGATGATGTCTGTATGTATGTGTGTGTGTGTGTGTGTGTGTGTGTGGGTGTGTGTGTGTGTGTGTGTATGTATGTATGTATGTATGTATGTATGTATGTATGTGTGTCCGTGTGTGTGTGTGTGTGTGTGTGTGTAACAAAATTTTCGTCTACGATAACTTCCATACTACAATTCTAAAAATTATAATTCTTTCGTATTTCTCTTCGCTACATCCATGCGAAGAGCTGATTAGATTTTGGTTAGAATTGGACAACCGGAAGTACCCTCATTTGAAGATTTTAACAGTTTTTCTTGAAAAAACTATGTTAAATATCATTTTTTCACATTTAATGTTATTATAAATATTAAAGAATATTTTATTTTCTATACGATTTGATTGCATTTTATACCTAATATTAAATGGATATACAGTTAAAAAATTATAAAAAAATTAAATTTCATAAAGTAGCCATAGCTGTGGAAACAGCTACTATATTAAGAAAATTTTGATTGAAAGTTGTCAGTGTCAAGTGAAATTGACATAGTGTGTTTGTCTTATAATTTTACTGGAAATCGGTATAGGATCTTTTGCTTTCTGTATGGAATTTGTATAAAATACATACAACTGCTTTAAGGTAATGTACAAGAAATAATAATAATAATAATAAATCTTTTATTTCTGCAGATAGACTGTATATAGAAAACGTCATAAAATAATAATTTTCTGTATGAAATTTGCATAAAATACATGCAACTGCCGGAAGGTAATGTACAAGAAATAGAATATTTAATTTAGGAAGGAACTATCCGTATGAAATTTGAACAAAATACATAGAACTGACGGAAGGTAATATGCTGGCCACATCAGATTTTTACCTTCCGTCACCTTTAGGTAAGGAAGGTATTGTCTTTGGTCAAAAAATTCGATGATGAGTTTTTGATGAATAAGCACGTTTTAGGGTCCCTAGAATACGATTTTACTATTTTTACGATGATGTCTGTATGTATGTGTGTGTGTGTGTGTGTGTGTGTGTGGGTGTGTGTGTGTGTGTGTGTATGTATGTATGTATGTATGTATGTATGTATGTATGTATGTGTGTCCGTGTGTGTGTGTGTGTGTGTGTGTGTAACAAAATTTTCGTCTACGATAACTTCCATACTACAATTCTAAAAATTATAATTCTTTCGTATTTCTCTTCGCTACATCCATGCGAAGAGCTGATTAGATTTTGGTTAGAATTGGACAACCGGAAGTACCCTCATTTGAAGATTTTAACAGTTTTTCTTGAAAAAACTATGTTAAATATCATTTTTTCACATTTAATGTTATTATAAATATTAAAGAATATTTTATTTTCTATACGATTTGATTGCATTTTATACCTAATATTAAATGGATATACAGTTAAAAAATTATAAAAAAATTAAATTTCATAAAGTAGCCATAGCTGTGGAAACAGCTACTATATTAAGAAAATTTTGATTGAAAGTTGTCAGTGTCAAGTGAAATTGACATAGTGTGTTTGTCTTATAATTTTACTGGAAATCGGTATAGGATCTTTTGCTTTCTGTATGGAATTTGTATAAAATACATACAACTGCTTTAAGGTAATGTACAAGAAATAATAATAATAATAATAAATCTTTTATTTCTGCAGATAGACTGTATATAGAAAACGTCATAAAATAATAATTTTCTGTATGAAATTTGCATAAAATACATGCAACTGCCGGAAGGTAATGTACAAGAAATAGAATATTTAATTTAGGAAGGAACTATCCGTATGAAATTTGAACAAAATACATAGAACTGACGGAAGGTAATATGCTGGCCACATCAGATTTTTACCTTCCGTCACCTTTAGGTAAGGAAGGTATTGTCTTTGGTCAAAAAATTCGATGATGAGTTTTTGATGAATAAGCACGTTTTAGGGTCCCTAGAATACGATTTTACTATTTTTACGATGATGTCTGTATGTATGTGTGTGTGTGTGTGTGTGTGTGTGTGGGTGTGTGTGTGTGTGTGTGTATGTATGTATGTATGTATGTATGTATGTATGTATGTGTGTCCGTGTGTGTGTGTGTGTGTGTGTGTGTAACAAAATTTTCGTCTACGATAACTTCCATACTACAATTCTAAAAATTATAATTCTTTCGTATTTCTCTTCGCTACATCCATGCGAAGAGCTGATTAGATTTTGGTTAGAATTGGACAACCGGAAGTACCCTCATTTGAAGATTTTAACAGTTTTTCTTGAAAAAACTATGTTAAATATCATTTTTTCACATTTAATGTTATTATAAATATTAAAGAATATTTTATTTTCTATACGATTTGATTGCATTTTATACCTAATATTAAATGGATATACAGTTAAAAAATTATAAAAAAATTAAATTTCATAAAGTAGCCATAGCTGTGGAAACAGCTACTATATTAAGAAAATTTTGATTGAAAGTTGTCAGTGTCAAGTGAAATTGACATAGTGTGTTTGTCTTATAATTTTACTGGAAATCGGTATAGGATCTTTTGCTTTCTGTATGGAATTTGTATAAAATACATACAACTGCTTTAAGGTAATGTACAAGAAATAATAATAATAATAATAAATCTTTTATTTCTGCAGATAGACTGTATATAGAAAACGTCATAAAATAATAATTTTCTGTATGAAATTTGCATAAAATACATGCAACTGCCGGAAGGTAATGTACAAGAAATAGAATATTTAATTTAGGAAGGAACTATCCGTATGAAATTTGAACAAAATACATAGAACTGACGGAAGGTAATATGCTGGCCACATCAGATTTTTACCTTCCGTCACCTTTAGGTAAGGAAGGTATTGTCTTTGGTCAAAAAATTCGATGATGAGTTTTTGATGAATAAGCACGTTTTAGGGTCCCTAGAATACGATTTTACTATTTTTACGATGATGTCTGTATGTATGTGTGTGTGTGTGTGTGTGTGTGTGGGTGTGTGTGTGTGTGTGTGTGTATGTATGTATGTATGTATGTATGTATGTGTGTCCGTGTGTGTGTGTGTGTGTGTGTGTGTAACAAAATTTTCGTCTACGATAACTTCCATACTACAATTCTAAAAATTATAATTCTTTCGTATTTCTCTTCGCTACATCCATGCGAAGAGCTGATTAGATTTTGGTTAGAATTGGACAACCGGAAGTACCCTCATTTGAGGATTTTAACAGTTTTTCTTGAAAAAACTATGTTAAATATCATTTTTTCACATTTAATGTTATTATAAATATTAAAGAATATTTTATTTTCTATACGATTTGATTGCATTTTATACCTAATATTAAATGGATATACAGTTAAAAAATTATAAAAAAATTAAATTTCATAAAGTAGCCATAGCTGTGGAAACAGCTACTATATTAAGAAAATTTTGATTGAAAGTTGTCAGTGTCAAGTGAAATTGACATAGTGTGTTTGTCTTATAATTTTACTGGAAATCGGTATAGGATCTTTTGCTTTCTGTATGGAATTTGTATAAAATACATACAACTGCTTTAAGGTAATGTACAAGAAATAATAATAATAATAATAAATCTTTTATTTCTGCAGATAGACTGTATATAGAAAACGTCATAAAATAATAATTTTCTGTATGAAATTTGCATAAAATACATGCAACTGCCGGAAGGTAATGTACAAGAAATAGAATATTTAATTTAGGAAGGAACTATCCGTATGAAATTTGAACAAAATACATAGAACTGACGGAAGGTAATATGCTGGCCACATCAGATTTTTACCTTCCGTCACCTTTAGGTAAGGAAGGTATTGTCTTTGGTCAAAAAATTCGATGATGAGTTTTTGATGAATAAGCACGTTTTAGGGTCCCTAGAATACGATTTTACTATTTTTACGATGATGTCTGTATGTATGTGTGTGTGTGTGTGTGTGTGTGTGGGTGTGTGTGGGTGTGTGTGTGTGTGTGTGTATGTATGTATGTATGTATGTATGTATGTATGTGTGTCCGTGTGTGTGTGTGTGTGTGTGTGTGTGTGTGTGTGTAACAAAATTTTCGTCTACGATAACTTCCATACTACAATTCTAAAAATTATAATTCTTTCGTATTTCTCTTCGCTACATCCATGCGAAGAGCTGATTAGATTTTGGTTAGAATTGGACAACCGGAAGTACCCTCATTTGAGGATTTTAACAGTTTTTCTTGAAAAAACTATGTTAAATATCATTTTTTCACATTTAATGTTATTATAAATATTAAAGAATATTTTATTTTCTATACGATTTGATTGCATTTTATACCTAATATTAAATGGATATACAGTTAAAAAATTATAAAAAAATTAAATTTCATAAAGTAGCCATAGCTGTGGAAACAGCTACTATATTAAGAAAATTTTGATTGAAAGTTGTCAGTGTCAAGTGAAATTGACATAGTGTGTTTGTCTTATAATTTTACTGGAAATCGGTATAGGATCTTTTGCTTTCTGTATGGAATTTGTATAAAATACATACAACTGCTTTAAGGTAATGTACAAGAAATAATAATAATAATAATAAATCTTTTATTTCTGCAGATAGACTGTATATAGAAAACGTCATAAAATAATAATTTTCTGTATGAAATTTGCATAAAATACATGCAACTGCCGGAAGGTAATGTACAAGAAATAGAATATTTAATTTAGGAAGGAACTATCCGTATGAAATTTGAACAAAATACATAGAACTGACGGAAGGTAATATGCTGGCCACATCAGATTTTTACCTTCCGTCACCTTTAGGTAAGGAAGGTATTGTCTTTGGTCAAAAAATTCGATGATGAGTTTTTGATGAATAAGCACGTTTTAGGGTCCCTAGAATACGATTTTACTATTTTTACGATGATGTCTGTATGTATGTGTGTGTGTGTGTGTGTGTGTGTGTGTGTGTGTGGGTGTGTGTGTGTGTGTGTGTATGTATGTATGTATGTATGTATGTATGTATGTGTGTCCGTGTGTGTGTGTGTGTGTGTGTGTGTGTGTGTGTGTGTGTAACAAAATTTTCGTCTACGATAACTTCCATACTACAATTCTAAAAATTATAATTCTTTCGTATTTCTCTTCGCTACATCCATGCGAAGAGCTGATTAGATTTTGGTTAGAATTGGACAACCGGAAGTACCCTCATTTGAAGATTTTAACAGTTTTTCTTGAAAAAACTATGTTAAATATCATTTTTTCACATTTAATGTTATTATAAATATTAAAGAATATTTTATTTTCTATACGATTTGATTGCATTTTATACCTAATATTAAATGGATATACAGTTAAAAATTATAAAAAAATTAAATTTCATAAAGTAGCCATAGCTGTGGAAACAGCTACTATATTAAGAAAATTTTGATTGAAAGTTGTCAGTGTCAAGTGAAATTGACATAGTGTGTTTGTCTTATAATTTTACTGGAAATCGGTATAGGATCTTTTGCTTTCTGTATGGAATTTGTATAAAATACATACAACTGCTTTAAGGTAATGTACAAGAAATAATAATAATAATAATAAATCTTTTATTTCTGCAGATAGACTGTATATAGAAAACGTCATAAAATAATAATTTTCTGTATGAAATTTGCATAAAATACATGCAACTGCCGGAAGGTAATGTACAAGAAATAGAATATTTAATTTAGGAAGGAACTATCCGTATGAAATTTGAACAAAATACATAGAACTGACGGAAGGTAATATGCTGGCCACATCAGATTTTTACCTTCCGTCACCTTTAGGTAAGGAAGGTATTGTCTTTGGTCAAAAAATTCGATGATGAGTTTTTGATGAATAAGCACGTTTTAGGGTCCCTAGAATACGATTTTACTATTTTTACGATGATGTCTGTATGTATGTGTGTGTGTGTGTGTGTGTGTGTGTGTGTGTGGGTGTGTGTGTGTGTGTGTGTGTATGTATGTATGTATGTATGTATGTATGTATGTGTGTCCGTGTGTGTGTGTGTGTGTGTGTGTGTGTGTAACAAAATTTTCGTCTACGATAACTTCCATACTACAATTCTAAAAATTATAATTCTTTCGTATTTCTCTTCGCTACATCCATGCGAAGAGCTGATTAGATTTTGGTTAGAATTGGACAACCGGAAGTACCCTCATTTGAGGATTTTAACAGTTTTTCTTGAAAAAACTATGTTAAATATCATTTTTTCACATTTAATGTTATTATAAATATTAAAGAATATTTTATTTTCTATACGATTTGATTGCATTTTATACCTAATATTAAATGGATATACAGTTAAAAAATTATAAAAAAATTAAATTTCATAAAGTAGCCATAGCTGTGGAAACAGCTACTATATTAAGAAAATTTTGATTGAAAGTTGTCAGTGTCAAGTGAAATTGACATAGTGTGTTTGTCTTATAATTTTACTGGAAATCGGTATAGGATCTTTTGCTTTCTGTATGGAATTTGTATAAAATACATACAACTGCTTTAAGGTAATGTACAAGAAATAATAATAATAATAATAAATCTTTTATTTCTGCAGATAGACTGTATATAGAAAACGTCATAAAATAATAATTTTCTGTATGAAATTTGCATAAAATACATGCAACTGCCGGAAGGTAATGTACAAGAAATAGAATATTTAATTTAGGAAGGAACTATCCGTATGAAATTTGAACAAAATACATAGAACTGACGGAAGGTAATATGCTGGCCACATCAGATTTTTACCTTCCGTCACCTTTAGGTAAGGAAGGTATTGTCTTTGGTCAAAAAATTCGATGATGAGTTTTTGATGAATAAGCACGTTTTAGGGTCCCTAGAATACGATTTTACTATTTTTACGATGATGTCTGTATGTATGTGTGTGTGTGTGTGTGTGTGTGGGTGTGTGTGTGTGTGTGTATGTATGTATGTATGTATGTATGTGTGTCCGTGTGTGTGTGTGTGTGTGTGTGTGTGTAACAAAATTTTCGTCTACGATAACTTCCATACTACAATTCTAAAAATTATAATTCTTTCGTATTTCTCTTCGCTACATCCATGCGAAGAGCTGATTAGATTTTGGTTAGAATTGGACAACCGGAAGTACCCTCATTTGAAGATTTTAACAGTTTTTCTTGAAAAAACTATGTTAAATATCATTTTTTCACATTTAATGTTATTATAAATATTAAAGAATATTTTATTTTCTATACGATTTGATTGCATTTTATACCTAATATTAAATGGATATACAGTTAAAAAATTATAAAAAAATTAAATTTCATAAAGTAGCCATAGCTGTGGAAACAGCTACTATATTAAGAAAATTTTGATTGAAAGTTGTCAGTGTCAAGTGAAATTGACATAGTGTGTTTGTCTTATAATTTTACTGGAAATCGGTATAGGATCTTTTGCTTTCTGTATGGAATTTGTATAAAATACATACAACTGCTTTAAGGTAATGTACAAGAAATAATAATAATAATAATAAATCTTTTATTTCTGCAGATAGACTGTATATAGAAAACGTCATAAAATAATAATTTTCTGTATGAAATTTGCATAAAATACATGCAACTGCCGGAAGGTAATGTACAAGAAATAGAATATTTAATTTAGGAAGGAACTATCCGTATGAAATTTGAACAAAATACATAGAACTGACGGAAGGTAATATGCTGGCCACATCAGATTTTTACCTTCCGTCACCTTTAGGTAAGGAAGGTATTGTCTTTGGTCAAAAAATTCGATGATGAGTTTTTGATGAATAAGCACGTTTTAGGGTCCCTAGAATACGATTTTACTATTTTTACGATGATGTCTGTATGTATGTGTGTGTGTGTGTGTGTGTGTGTGGGTGTGTGTGTGTGTGTGTGTGTATGTATGTATGTATGTATGTATGTATGTATGTGTGTCCGTGTGTGTGTGTGTGTGTGTGTGTGTGTGTAACAAAATTTTCGTCTACGATAACTTCCATACTACAATTCTAAAAATTATAATTCTTTCGTATTTCTCTTCGCTACATCCATGCGAAGAGCTGATTAGATTTTGGTTAGAATTGGACAACCGGAAGTACCCTCATTTGAAGATTTTAACAGTTTTTCTTGAAAAAACTATGTTAAATATCATTTTTTCACATTTAATGTTATTATAAATATTAAAGAATATTTTATTTTCTATACGATTTGATTGCATTTTATACCTAATATTAAATGGATATACAGTTAAAAAATTATAAAAAAATTAAATTTCATAAAGTAGCCATAGCTGTGGAAACAGCTACTATATTAAGAAAATTTTGATTGAAAGTTGTCAGTGTCAAGTGAAATTGACATAGTGTGTTTGTCTTATAATTTTACTGGAAATCGGTATAGGATCTTTTGCTTTCTGTATGGAATTTGTATAAAATACATACAACTGCTTTAAGGTAATGTACAAGAAATAATAATAATAATAATAAATCTTTTATTTCTGCAGATAGACTGTATATAGAAAACGTCATAAAATAATAATTTTCTGTATGAAATTTGCATAAAATACATGCAACTGCCGGAAGGTAATGTACAAGAAATAGAATATTTAATTTAGGAAGGAACTATCCGTATGAAATTTGAACAAAATACATAGAACTGACGGAAGGTAATATGCTGGCCACATCAGATTTTTACCTTCCGTCACCTTTAGGTAAGGAAGGTATTGTCTTTGGTCAAAAAATTCGATGATGAGTTTTTGATGAATAAGCACGTTTTAGGGTCCCTAGAATACGATTTTACTATTTTTACGATGATGTCTGTATGTATGTGTGTGTGTGTGTGTGTGTGTGTGTGTGGGTGTGTGTGTGTGTGTGTGTATGTATGTATGTATGTATGTATGTATGTATGTATGTGTGTCCGTGTGTGTGTGTGTGTGTGTGTGTGTGTGTAACAAAATTTTCGTCTACGATAACTTCCATACTACAATTCTAAAAATTATAATTCTTTCGTATTTCTCTTCGCTACATCCATGCGAAGAGCTGATTAGATTTTGGTTAGAATTGGACAACCGGAAGTACCCTCATTTGAAGATTTTAACAGTTTTTCTTGAAAAAACTATGTTAAATATCATTTTTTCACATTTAATGTTATTATAAATATTAAAGAATATTTTATTTTCTATACGATTTGATTGCATTTTATACCTAATATTAAATGGATATACAGTTAAAAAATTATAAAAAAATTAAATTTCATAAAGTAGCCATAGCTGTGGAAACAGCTACTATATTAAGAAAATTTTGATTGAAAGTTGTCAGTGTCAAGTGAAATTGACATAGTGTGTTTGTCTTATAATTTTACTGGAAATCGGTATAGGATCTTTTGCTTTCTGTATGGAATTTGTATAAAATACATACAACTGCTTTAAGGTAATGTACAAGAAATAATAATAATAATAATAAATCTTTTATTTCTGCAGATAGACTGTATATAGAAAACGTCATAAAATAATAATTTTCTGTATGAAATTTGCATAAAATACATGCAACTGCCGGAAGGTAATGTACAAGAAATAGAATATTTAATTTAGGAAGGAACTATCCGTATGAAATTTGAACAAAATACATAGAACTGACGGAAGGTAATATGCTGGCCACATCAGATTTTTACCTTCCGTCACCTTTAGGTAAGGAAGGTATTGTCTTTGGTCAAAAAATTCGATGATGAGTTTTTGATGAATAAGCACGTTTTAGGGTCCCTAGAATACGATTTTACTATTTTTACGATGATGTCTGTATGTATGTGTGTGTGTGTGTGTGTGTGTGTGTGGGTGTGTGTGTGTGTGTGTGTGTATGTATGTATGTATGTATGTATGTATGTGTGTCCGTGTGTGTGTGTGTGTGTGTGTGTGTGTAACAAAATTTTCGTCTACGATAACTTCCATACTACAATTCTAAAAATTATAATTCTTTCGTATTTCTCTTCGCTACATCCATGCGAAGAGCTGATTAGATTTTGGTTAGAATTGGACAACCGGAAGTACCCTCATTTGAGGATTTTAACAGTTTTTCTTGAAAAAACTATGTTAAATATCATTTTTTCACATTTAATGTTATTATAAATATTAAAGAATATTTTATTTTCTATACGATTTGATTGCATTTTATACCTAATATTAAATGGATATACAGTTAAAAAATTATAAAAAAATTAAATTTCATAAAGTAGCCATAGCTGTGGAAACAGCTACTATATTAAGAAAATTTTGATTGAAAGTTGTCAGTGTCAAGTGAAATTGACATAGTGTGTTTGTCTTATAATTTTACTGGAAATCGGTATAGGATCTTTTGCTTTCTGTATGGAATTTGTATAAAATACATACAACTGCTTTAAGGTAATGTACAAGAAATAATAATAATAATAATAAATCTTTTATTTCTGCAGATAGACTGTATATAGAAAACGTCATAAAATAATAATTTTCTGTATGAAATTTGCATAAAATACATGCAACTGCCGGAAGGTAATGTACAAGAAATAGAATATTTAATTTAGGAAGGAACTATCCGTATGAAATTTGAACAAAATACATAGAACTGACGGAAGGTAATATGCTGGCCACATCAGATTTTTACCTTCCGTCACCTTTAGGTAAGGAAGGTATTGTCTTTGGTCAAAAAATTCGATGATGAGTTTTTGATGAATAAGCACGTTTTAGGGTCCCTAGAATACGATTTTACTATTTTTACGATGATGTCTGTATGTATGTGTGTGTGTGTGTGTGTGTGTGTGTGGGTGTGTGTGTGTGTGTGTGTATGTATGTATGTATGTATGTATGTATGTATGTATGTGTGTCCGTGTGTGTGTGTGTGTGTGTGTGTGTGTAACAAAATTTTCGTCTACGATAACTTCCATACTACAATTCTAAAAATTATAATTCTTTCGTATTTCTCTTCGCTACATCCATGCGAAGAGCTGATTAGATTTTGGTTAGAATTGGACAACCGGAAGTACCCTCATTTGAAGATTTTAACAGTTTTTCTTGAAAAAACTATGTTAAATATCATTTTTTCACATTTAATGTTATTATAAATATTAAAGAATATTTTATTTTCTATACGATTTGATTGCATTTTATACCTAATATTAAATGGATATACAGTTAAAAAATCTGATGTGGCCAGCACATTACCTTCCGTCAATTTCTATGTATTTTGTATAAATGTCATACAGAAAATTCCTTGCAAAAGATTCTATTTCTTGTACATTACCTTAAGGCAGTTGTATGTATTTTATACAAATTCCATACAGAAAGCAAAAGATCCTATATTTCCGGTAAACTTATAACACATACATACTGTCAACTGCACTTGACACTGACACCTTTCAATCAGAATTTTCTTAATACATCAGCTGTTTCCAGAGTTATAGCATAGCTAGCTAATATATGATATTTAATTTCTTTATAATTTTTTAACTCTATATACATTTAATATGAAATATAAAATGCATTCAAATCGCATAGAGAATAAAATATTCTTTAATATTTATAATAACATCAAATGTGAAAAAATGATGTTTAACATCGTTTTTTCAAGAAAAACTGTTAAAAGCTTCAAATTACGGTACTTCCGGTTGACCAATTCTAACCAAAATCTAATCAGCTCTTCACATGGATGTAACGAAGAGGAATACGAAAGAATTATAATTTTTTGAATTGTAGTATGGAAGTTATCGTAGACGAAAATTTTGTTACACACACACACACAGACACACATACACACACACACACACACATACAGACATCATCGTAAAAATAGTAAAATCGTGTTCTAGGGACCCTAAAACGTGCTTATTCATCAAAAACTCACCACCGAATTTTTTGACCAAAGACAATACCTTCCTTACCTAAAGGTGACGGAAGGTAAAAATTATAAAAAAATTAAATTTCATAAAGTAGCCATAGCTGTGGAAACAGCTACTATATTAAGAAAATTTTGATTGAAAGTTGTCAGTGTCAAGTGAAATTGACATAGTGTGTTTGTCTTATAATTTTACTGGAAATCGGTATAGGATCTTTTGCTTTCTGTATGGAATTTGTATAAAATACATACAACTGCTTTAAGGTAATGTACAAGAAATAATAATAATAATAATAAATCTTTTATTTCTGCAGATAGACTGTATATAGAAAACGTCATAAAATAATAATTTTCTGTATGAAATTTGCATAAAATACATGCAACTGCCGGAAGGTAATGTACAAGAAATAGAATATTTAATTTAGGAAGGAACTATCCGTATGAAATTTGAACAAAATACATAGAACTGACGGAAGGTAATATGCTGGCCACATCAGATTTTTACCTTCCGTCACCTTTAGGTAAGGAAGGTATTGTCTTTGGTCAAAAAATTCGATGATGAGTTTTTGATGAATAAGCACGTTTTAGGGTCCCTAGAATACGATTTTACTATTTTTACGATGATGTCTGTATGTATGTGTGTGTGTGTGTGTGTGTGTGTGTGTGTGGGTGTGTGTGTGTGTGTGTATGTATGTATGTATGTATGTATGTATGTATGTATGTGTGTCCGTGTGTGTGTGTGTGTGTGTGTGTGTGTGTAACAAAATTTTCGTCTACGATAACTTCCATACTACAATTCTAAAAATTATAATTCTTTCGTATTTCTCTTCGCTACATCCATGCGAAGAGCTGATTAGATTTTGGTTAGAATTGGACAACCGGAAGTACCCTCATTTGAGGATTTTAACAGTTTTTCTTGAAAAAACTATGTTAAATATCATTTTTTCACATTTAATGTTATTATAAATATTAAAGAATATTTTATTTTCTATACGATTTGATTGCATTTTATACCTAATATTAAATGGATATACAGTTAAAAAATTATAAAAAAATTAAATTTCATAAAGTAGCCATAGCTGTGGAAACAGCTACTATATTAAGAAAATTTTGATTGAAAGTTGTCAGTGTCAAGTGAAATTGACATAGTGTGTTTGTCTTATAATTTTACTGGAAATCGGTATAGGATCTTTTGCTTTCTGTATGGAATTTGTATAAAATACATACAACTGCTTTAAGGTAATGTACAAGAAATAATAATAATAATAATAAATCTTTTATTTCTGCAGATAGACTGTATATAGAAAACGTCATAAAATAATAATTTTCTGTATGAAATTTGCATAAAATACATGCAACTGCCGGAAGGTAATGTACAAGAAATAGAATATTTAATTTAGGAAGGAACTATCCGTATGAAATTTGAACAAAATACATAGAACTGACGGAAGGTAATATGCTGGCCACATCAGATTTTTACCTTCCGTCACCTTTAGGTAAGGAAGGTATTGTCTTTGGTCAAAAAATTCGATGATGAGTTTTTGATGAATAAGCACGTTTTAGGGTCCCTAGAATACGATTTTACTATTTTTACGATGATGTCTGTATGTATGTGTGTGTGTGTGTGTGTGTGTGTGTGTGTGTGTGTGTGTGTGTGTGTGTGTGTGTGTGTGTGTGTGTGTGTGTATGTATGTATGTATGTATGTATGTATGTGTGTCCGTGTGTGTGTGTGTGTGTGTGTGTGTGTGTGTGTGTAACAAAATTTTCGTCTACGATAACTTCCATACTACAATTCTAAAAATTATAATTCTTTCGTATTTCTCTTCGCTACATCCATGCGAAGAGCTGATTAGATTTTGGTTAGAATTGGACAACCGGAAGTACCCTCATTTGAGGATTTTAACAGTTTTTCTTGAAAAAACTATGTTAAATATCATTTTTTCACATTTAATGTTATTATAAATATTAAAGAATATTTTATTTTCTATACGATTTGATTGCATTTTATACCTAATATTAAATGGATATACAGTTAAAAAATTATAAAAAAATTAAATTTCATAAAGTAGCCATAGCTGTGGAAACAGCTACTATATTAAGAAAATTTTGATTGAAAGTTGTCAGTGTCAAGTGAAATTGACATAGTGTGTTTGTCTTATAATTTTACTGGAAATCGGTATAGGATCTTTTGCTTTCTGTATGGAATTTGTATAAAATACATACAACTGCTTTAAGGTAATGTACAAGAAATAATAATAATAATAATAAATCTTTTATTTCTGCAGATAGACTGTATATAGAAAACGTCATAAAATAATAATTTTCTGTATGAAATTTGCATAAAATACATGCAACTGCCGGAAGGTAATGTACAAGAAATAGAATATTTAATTTAGGAAGGAACTATCCGTATGAAATTTGAACAAAATACATAGAACTGACGGAAGGTAATATGCTGGCCACATCAGATTTTTACCTTCCGTCACCTTTAGGTAAGGAAGGTATTGTCTTTGGTCAAAAAATTCGATGATGAGTTTTTGATGAATAAGCACGTTTTAGGGTCCCTAGAATACGATTTTACTATTTTTACGATGATGTCTGTATGTATGTGTGTGTGTGTGTGTGTGTGTGTGTGTGTGTGTGTGTGTGTGTGTGTGTATGTATGTATGTATGTATGTATGTATGTATGTGTGTCCGTGTGTGTGTGTGTGTGTGTGTGTGTGTGTGTGTGTAACAAAATTTTCGTCTACGATAACTTCCATACTACAATTCTAAAAATTATAATTCTTTCGTATTTCTCTTCGCTACATCCATGCGAAGAGCTGATTAGATTTTGGTTAGAATTGGACAACCGGAAGTACCCTCATTTGAGGATTTTAACAGTTTTTCTTGAAAAAACTATGTTAAATATCATTTTTTCACATTTAATGTTATTATAAATATTAAAGAATATTTTATTTTCTATACGATTTGATTGCATTTTATACCTAATATTAAATGGATATACAGTTAAAAAATTATAAAAAAATTAAATTTCATAAAGTAGCCATAGCTGTGGAAACAGCTACTATATTAAGAAAATTTTGATTGAAAGTTGTCAGTGTCAAGTGAAATTGACATAGTGTGTTTGTCTTATAATTTTACTGGAAATCGGTATAGGATCTTTTGCTTTCTGTATGGAATTTGTATAAAATACATACAACTGCTTTAAGGTAATGTACAAGAAATAATAATAATAAATCTTTTATTTCTGCAGATAGACTGTATATAGAAAACGTCATAAAATAATAATTTTCTGTATGAAATTTGCATAAAATACATGCAACTGCCGGAAGGTAATGTACAAGAAATAGAATATTTAATTTAGGAAGGAACTATCCGTATGAAATTTGAACAAAATACATAGAACTGACGGAAGGTAATATGCTGGCCACATCAGATTTTTACCTTCCGTCACCTTTAGGTAAGGAAGGTATTGTCTTTGGTCAAAAAATTCGATGATGAGTTTTTGATGAATAAGCACGTTTTAGGGTCCCTAGAATACGATTTTACTATTTTTACGATGATGTCTGTATGTATGTGTGTGTGTGTGTGTGTGTGTGTGGGTGTGTGTGTGTGTGTGTGTGTATGTATGTATGTATGTATGTATGTATGTATGTATGTATGTGTGTCCGTGTGTGTGTGTGTGTGTGTGTGTGTGTGTGTAACAAAATTTTCGTCTACGATAACTTCCATACTACAATTCTAAAAATTATAATTCTTTCGTATTTCTCTTCGCTACATCCATGCGAAGAGCTGATTAGATTTTGGTTAGAATTGGACAACCGGAAGTACCCTCATTTGAGGATTTTAACAGTTTTTCTTGAAAAAACTATGTTAAATATCATTTTTTCACATTTAATGTTATTATAAATATTAAAGAATATTTTATTTTCTATACGATTTGATTGCATTTTATACCTAATATTAAATGGATATACAGTTAAAAAATTATAAAAAAATTAAATTTCATAAAGTAGCCATAGCTGTGGAAACAGCTACTATATTAAGAAAATTTTGATTGAAAGTTGTCAGTGTCAAGTGAAATTGACATAGTGTGTTTGTCTTATAATTTTACTGGAAATCGGTATAGGATCTTTTGCTTTCTGTATGGAATTTGTATAAAATACATACAACTGCTTTAAGGTAATGTACAAGAAATAATAATAATAATAATAAATCTTTTATTTCTGCAGATAGACTGTATATAGAAAACGTCATAAAATAATAATTTTCTGTATGAAATTTGCATAAAATACATGCAACTGCCGGAAGGTAATGTACAAGAAATAGAATATTTAATTTAGGAAGGAACTATCCGTATGAAATTTGAACAAAATACATAGAACTGACGGAAGGTAATATGCTGGCCACATCAGATTTTTACCTTCCGTCACCTTTAGGTAAGGAAGGTATTGTCTTTGGTCAAAAAATTCGATGATGAGTTTTTGATGAATAAGCACGTTTTAGGGTCCCTAGAATACGATTTTACTATTTTTACGATGATGTCTGTATGTATGTGTGTGTGTGTGTGTGTGTGTGTGTGTGTGTGTGTGTGTGTGTGTGTGTGTGTGTGTATGTATGTATGTATGTATGTATGTATGTGTGTCCGTGTGTGTGTGTGTGTATGTGTGTCCGTGTGTGTGTGTGTGTGTGTGTGTGTGTGTGTAACAAAATTTTCGTCTACGATAACTTCCATACTACAATTCTAAAAATTATAATTCTTTCGTATTTCTCTTCGCTACATCCATGCGAAGAGCTGATTAGATTTTGGTTAGAATTGGACAACCGGAAGTACCCTCATTTGAGGATTTTAACAGTTTTTCTTGAAAAAACTATGTTAAATATCATTTTTTCACATTTAATGTTATTATAAATATTAAAGAATATTTTATTTTCTATACGATTTGATTGCATTTTATACCTAATATTAAATGGATATACAGTTAAAAAATTATAAAAAAATTAAATTTCATAAAGTAGCCATAGCTGTGGAAACAGCTACTATATTAAGAAAATTTTGATTGAAAGTTGTCAGTGTCAAGTGAAATTGACATAGTGTGTTTGTCTTATAATTTTACTGGAAATCGGTATAGGATCTTTTGCTTTCTGTATGGAATTTGTATAAAATACATACAACTGCTTTAAGGTAATGTACAAGAAATAATAATAATAAATCTTTTATTTCTGCAGATAGACTGTATATAGAAAACGTCATAAAATAATAATTTTCTGTATGAAATTTGCATAAAATACATGCAACTGCCGGAAGGTAATGTACAAGAAATAGAATATTTAATTTAGGAAGGAACTATCCGTATGAAATTTGAACAAAATACATAGAACTGACGGAAGGTAATATGCTGGCCACATCAGATTTTTACCTTCCGTCACCTTTAGGTAAGGAAGGTATTGTCTTTGGTCAAAAAATTCGATGATGAGTTTTTGATGAATAAGCACGTTTTAGGGTCCCTAGAATACGATTTTACTATTTTTACGATGATGTCTGTATGTATGTGTGTGTGTGTGTGTGTGTGTGTGGGTGTGTGTGTGTGTGTGTGTGTATGTATGTATGTATGTATGTATGTATGTATGTATGTGTGTCCGTGTGTGTGTGTGTGTGTGTGTGTGTGTGTAACAAAATTTTCGTCTACGATAACTTCCATACTACAATTCTAAAAATTATAATTCTTTCGTATTTCTCTTCGCTACATCCATGCGAAGAGCTGATTAGATTTTGGTTAGAATTGGACAACCGGAAGTACCCTCATTTGAGGATTTTAACAGTTTTTCTTGAAAAAACTATGTTAAATATCATTTTTTCACATTTAATGTTATTATAAATATTAAAGAATATTTTATTTTCTATACGATTTGATTGCATTTTATACCTAATATTAAATGGATATACAGTTAAAAAATTATAAAAAAATTAAATTTCATAAAGTAGCCATAGCTGTGGAAACAGCTACTATATTAAGAAAATTTTGATTGAAAGTTGTCAGTGTCAAGTGAAATTGACATAGTGTGTTTGTCTTATAATTTTACTGGAAATCGGTATAGGATCTTTTGCTTTCTGTATGGAATTTGTATAAAATACATACAACTGCTTTAAGGTAATGTACAAGAAATAATAATAATAATAATAAATCTTTTATTTCTGCAGATAGACTGTATATAGAAAACGTCATAAAATAATAATTTTCTGTATGAAATTTGCATAAAATACATGCAACTGCCGGAAGGTAATGTACAAGAAATAGAATATTTAATTTAGGAAGGAACTATCCGTATGAAATTTGAACAAAATACATAGAACTGACGGAAGGTAATATGCTGGCCACATCAGATTTTTACCTTCCGTCACCTTTAGGTAAGGAAGGTATTGTCTTTGGTCAAAAAATTCGATGATGAGTTTTTGATGAATAAGCACGTTTTAGGGTCCCTAGAATACGATTTTACTATTTTTACGATGATGTCTGTATGTATGTGTGTGTGTGTGTGTGTGTGTGTGTGGGTGTGTGTGTGTGTGTGTGTGTGTATGTATGTATGTATGTATGTATGTATGTATGTGTGTCCGTGTGTGTGTGTGTGTGTGTGTGTGTGTGTAACAAAATTTTCGTCTACGATAACTTCCATACTACAATTCTAAAAATTATAATTCTTTCGTATTTCTCTTCGCTACATCCATGCGAAGAGCTGATTAGATTTTGGTTAGAATTGGACAACCGGAAGTACCCTCATTTGAGGATTTTAACAGTTTTTCTTGAAAAAACTATGTTAAATATCATTTTTTCACATTTAATGTTATTATAAATATTAAAGAATATTTTATTTTCTATACGATTTGATTGCATTTTATACCTAATATTAAATGGATATACAGTTAAAAAATTATAAAAAAATTAAATTTCATAAAGTAGCCATAGCTGTGGAAACAGCTACTATATTAAGAAAATTTTGATTGAAAGTTGTCAGTGTCAAGTGAAATTGACATAGTGTGTTTGTCTTATAATTTTACTGGAAATCGGTATAGGATCTTTTGCTTTCTGTATGGAATTTGTATAAAATACATACAACTGCTTTAAGGTAATGTACAAGAAATAATAATAATAAATCTTTTATTTCTGCAGATAGACTGTATATAGAAAACGTCATAAAATAATAATTTTCTGTATGAAATTTGCATAAAATACATGCAACTGCCGGAAGGTAATGTACAAGAAATAGAATATTTAATTTAGGAAGGAACTATCCGTATGAAATTTGAACAAAATACATAGAACTGACGGAAGGTAATATGCTGGCCACATCAGATTTTTACCTTCCGTCACCTTTAGGTAAGGAAGGTATTGTCTTTGGTCAAAAAATTCGATGATGAGTTTTTGATGAATAAGCACGTTTTAGGGTCCCTAGAATACGATTTTACTATTTTTACGATGATGTCTGTATGTATGTGTGTGTGTGTGTGTGTGTGTGTGGGTGTGTGTGTGTGTGTGTGTATGTATGTATGTATGTATGTATGTATGTATGTGTGTCCGTGTGTGTGTGTGTGTGTGTGTGTGTGTGTAACAAAATTTTCGTCTACGATAACTTCCATACTACAATTCTAAAAATTATAATTCTTTCGTATTTCTCTTCGCTACATCCATGCGAAGAGCTGATTAGATTTTGGTTAGAATTGGACAACCGGAAGTACCCTCATTTGAGGATTTTAACAGTTTTTCTTGAAAAAACTATGTTAAATATCATTTTTTCACATTTAATGTTATTATAAATATTAAAGAATATTTTATTTTCTATACGATTTGATTGCATTTTATACCTAATATTAAATGGATATACAGTTAAAAAATTATAAAAAAATTAAATTTCATAAAGTAGCCATAGCTGTGGAAACAGCTACTATATTAAGAAAATTTTGATTGAAAGTTGTCAGTGTCAAGTGAAATTGACATAGTGTGTTTGTCTTATAATTTTACTGGAAATCGGTATAGGATCTTTTGCTTTCTGTATGGAATTTGTATAAAATACATACAACTGCTTTAAGGTAATGTACAAGAAATAATAATAATAATAATAAATCTTTTATTTCTGCAGATAGACTGTATATAGAAAACGTCATAAAATAATAATTTTCTGTATGAAATTTGCATAAAATACATGCAACTGCCGGAAGGTAATGTACAAGAAATAGAATATTTAATTTAGGAAGGAACTATCCGTATGAAATTTGAACAAAATACATAGAACTGACGGAAGGTAATATGCTGGCCACATCAGATTTTTACCTTCCGTCACCTTTAGGTAAGGAAGGTATTGTCTTTGGTCAAAAAATTCGATGATGAGTTTTTGATGAATAAGCACGTTTTAGGGTCCCTAGAATACGATTTTACTATTTTTACGATGATGTCTGTATGTATGTGTGTGTGTGTGTGTGTGTGTGTGTGTGGGTGTGTGTGTGTGTGTGTGTGTGTGTATGTATGTATGTATGTATGTATGTATGTATGTGTGTCCGTGTGTGTGTGTGTGTGTGTGTGTGTGTGTGTAACAAAATTTTCGTCTACGATAACTTCCATACTACAATTCTAAAAATTATAATTCTTTCGTATTTCTCTTCGTTACATCCATTCGAAGAGCTGATTAGATTTTGGTTAGAATTGGACAACCGGAAGTACTCTCATTTGAAGATTTTAACAGTTTTTCTTGAAAAAACTATGTTAAATATCATTTTTTCACATTTAATGTTATTATAAATAATAAAGAATATTGTATTTTCTATACGATTTGATTGCATTTTATACCTAATATTAAATGGATATAGAGTTAAAAAATTATAAAGAAATTAAATTTTATAAAGTAGCCATAGCTGTGGAAACAGCTACTATATTAAGAAAATTTTGATTGAAAGATGTCAGTGTCAAGTGAAATTGACATAGTGTGTTTGCCTTATAATTTTACTGGAAATAGGTATAGGATCTTTTGCTTTCTGTATGGAATTTGTATAAAATACATACAACTGCTTTAAGGTAATGTACAAGAAATAATAATAATAATAATAAATCTTTTATTTCTGCAGATGCATTACACTGTATATAGAAATGTCACAAAATAATAATTTTCTGTATGAAATTTGCATAAAATACATGCAACTGCCGGAAGGTAATGTACAAGAAATAGAATATTTAATTTAGCAAGGAACTTTCCGTATGAAATTTGTACAAAATACATAGAACTGACGGAAGGTAATGTGCTGGCCACATCAGATTTTTTATTTTACCATTGAATTCAGCGGAAATTTAATATACGAAACAATATAAATATTTTACTCTAAATAAACCACTTCCGGCATAATTAAACTTTTTTTGATTATTTCGGGAAAAAAGGCCACTTCTTTATCACTCGATATCTCGAGAATGGAATAGAATTTCCATAATCTGTAAAGACAGTTTTATAAAGAAAGCTTTTTTACGCTAATATAAATTAATAACAGTCAATTTTTGAAAAATGTAAATGTGTGTGTGTGTTTGTGCGTGTGTGTGTGTATGCGCGCGCGCGTGTTTATGTGTTTGTGTGTGTGTATGTGTGTGTGTGTGTGTATGTATGCGCGCGTGTGTGTGTTTGTGTGTGCGCACGCGCGCGCGCCTTTGTGTGTGCGCGTGTGTGTGAGCGCGCGTGAGTTTGTATGTATGTGTCTGTGTGTGCGTGTGTGTGTGCACGCGTGTGTGTATGTGTGTCTGTGCGTGTGTGTGTGTGCATGTATGTGTGTTCATGTATTTGTGTGTAGGTATGTGTGTGTCTGTGTGTGACAAAAATTTCGCCTGCGATAACTCTAATACTACAATTCCAAAAGTTATAATTCTTTCGTATTATTTTATGTTACATCCATATGAAGAGCTGATTAGATTTTGGTTATAATTGGTCAACCGGAAATACCCTAATTTGAAGATTTTAACAGTTTTTCTTGAAAAAACGATTATAAATATCATTTTTTCACATTTAATGTTATTATAAATATTAAATAATATTTTATTCTCTATATGATTTGAATGCATTTTACACATCCTATTAAATGAATATATAGTTAGAAAATTATAAAGAAATTAAATATTAGCCAGCTATGCTATAACTCTGGAAACAGCTGCTATATTAAGAAAATTCTGATTGAAAGGTGTCAGTATCAAGTGCAAATGATAGTATGTTTGTGATATAATTTTACTGGAAATATAGGATCTTTTGCTAGAAACTTTCTCTATGGAATTTGTATAAAATACATACAATTGCCTTAAGGTAATATACAAGAAATAGAATCTTTTGCAAGGAACTTTCTGTATGACATACAAAATACATAGAACTAACGGAAGGTAATGTGAAAAAGTCTAGTTTAGATGGTTATGAACATATTGTTTTAGATTTATATTTTCTAATTCTGTCGTCTGTCTTCGTATTTTGCATAGTAAACATAATTTTCATCTTTTTATATTATATTTAAATGCAATTTACATATTTGCCATTTTACTAAAAAAAATTTAAACCTTCAGCACAAGACATGCTACACAAACTACCCCTATTTTTCAACGAAGAATTCATTTAAATAATAAAAAATGGGGTTTTTAAAAAACCTGAGTTTTTTGAACTTTTTGAACTTGAACTTCACGTTCACGTAGAAATTATATTTTTCAAAAATTGTCGATTATTAATTTATATTAGTGTAAAAAAAAGCTTTCTTTATAAAACTGTTTCTACATATTAAACAATTAGAGAGAAGTGACCGTTCTTACAAAAAAAAAATAAAACAGTTGAATTACGCCGGAAGTACATAAAATTTTCCATTGAATTCAATGGTAAAATAAAAAGTATAGCTTTCCATTTAAAATAAGAAAGTTAGTGTCCGGAAGTGCTACTGCTTTGAGAATATTTTAATTGAAACGGACATATGGGAAAACCCCTAGACACCAAATTTCGTAAAATAATATTGAGTAGTTTTTAAAATAACGATAGCGTAAGCTCAATCTGGGACACTTATTTGTATATAATTATTTAAGTAACAAGTTAAATTCTTATATTCATACAAAATATTTAATGTAAACTGCAACTTTATGCTATAATATTTTTTTTTTTAAATATGTTAGTTATACAATCATTTTCATTTTCCAGCGAATTTTAATAATTATTTACCAATAGGGGTCGAAAGAAAGGACGAAATTTGAAGCCCGATGCATAACGGAGGGATTTTATTCGTCCAAAGGTGTATGTAAACTTCTTTCGGCCTGAGATATATGTAGGTACAACGTTTTATGCACTACTGCAATCAAATAAAATGTTTTTAAATTATTTTTATCTCCCGCTACCCTTGGTAAGGGAGGTATAGGGATCGTGTTATTAATCGCTAACTGAAATTTTGGTAAATAAGCATGTTTTAAGGTCTCCTAGAATCCGTTTTTAACATTTTCACGATGATGTGTGTGGGTGTGTGTGTAGATCCTCTATACGCTCTAATTCAAATTGTATCATTCAGAAATTTTGAAGCCATATATTCTTGCACTATTCCAATATGGAAAGAGCCCATTAACCGAACGTGGCACTTTCCTTGAAGCTCAAAATAGTTTTTCCTAGAAAAATAACTTTAATTGTCATTTTTTCGCGATTTTTGGTATAAACATCTGGGTTACACATTTGAGATATTCAAATGTATGTATTTGACAAATATATGTCACTGTCAAAAGACTAATCACACATCAGATTTGTTTTAAATGCAAGCTTGTTGCTATGTAAAAATATTACATGGTCACGTGGCCATGACACAAAACAATAAGGCGATGCGTTGCAATGCTAACTATTTGGTTATGTGATGTGATTTTTTCTTAAATGTGAAGCTTGTAGCTTGAATGCAATCTCTGAAGAAAATCCTCAAGCAATTTTAATAAAATCTAGTGAAGGGTTAGCGGAACTGATATCATTTAAAAAACAAGAGTGTTTATTATATTTCCAATTCTATTTTTGACCTTTTATTTACCAGTCACCGGGCTTATACTCTACTTTACCGCCCACGTGAGCTACTCCCGCATTTTATAATTTACAGAAGTCAAAGATCAGTATAACATCGTAAATAAATAAAATTAATATAATTAAATGTATATTAATCTTTAGAGGGAAAATATAGTACAATTTATTATTTTATTATAAAAAAATATTTTTAACTGTTTTAAAAAGTTCAGTTTATTAATAATGAACGTAGCATTTCTTTTAAACAATGTTCATGTTTCTTTTCTTCATAAATATATAACAAGATAAGCTTAGTGTAAAACTTTTCCAAATATTTTGTTGTTTGTGATGAATGAAAACAACTTATTTTTTCGTACCTCCCCTGCGTGACAGTGTAACAAAAACACTGAATAATTTATTATACTTTTTATTTATAATAATTTGTAAGCGACACACAGATTCATATTTCATATGAGATATATGAAAGAAATATATGTACAAGGAAAACACTACACAAATTTAAATTTATTAAAATTTCCGCGTTTTAAAGGTCATACTTACACTCGATAAATTTGTTTTGTTAGACCTTATATATTTTTTTATAAATGTTATATATTCATAAATACCAAGCGAACTTCATTCAATGTTACGAAGAGAAATAGTTTTTATAAATTTGTTTATACTTTCCTTTTCTAGGTCGGATCACACAATATTTATGAATTTTTTTTTTCATGCCTTTCTACGGGGGGCGCTATATTGAAATATATATTAAATAATTTTGTTATAATGCATACTAATTGTTTATAATGATTTTAAGGCGGCACGCGGTCTTATATAGGAGATATCTAAGATTACACATGTATGATAGGTAACAATATGTTCATGAATTTTTCTCATGCCCTTCTACGGCGGGTGCTATTTTGAAATATATATTAAATATTTTTTTATGGTGCATACTATTTGTTTATAATAATTTCAACTTTCAAGGCGGCACGCGGTCTTATATAGGAAATATCTAAGTATCTATACTGAAATGTATGTATATTAAATAATTTGTTATAATACCCACAATTTATTTATAATAATTCCAAAGCGGCACGCGGACTTCTAAAGGAAATATCTAAAAATATATATTCACATAGGATACAACGCATTTTTTTAAAATTATATGCAGCACGGGTGGCGCTATTACAAAATATATATGAGTTGAGTATATTTGTTATAATAGATACGATTTATTTATAATAATTTCAAAGCGGCACTCTTAAGATATATAGGGAATAAATACATTTGTTTATTATCTGCTACCATAACCTGTAAATTTTTTCGGTCAAATAAAATATATTTCACACGGCCGTGAAATAGTATTACGGTACTAATTTCGAAATTTCTTAAACTTCTCTCATTCGTACAGTAATCACTGGCTTCTCAGCCTTATTACGTAAATAACTTTTCATTTAAATAAATTAAAATTCACTCAGTAACAAGCTATCATTTTTGACAGTTCATTTGAATGAAGACGTATGT